>CM069145.1:30881889-31279389 GCA_035221665.1 Okamejei kenojei
TAGGTGGTGGTGTGTTGGTAGGTTGGGGTTTGAGTAATATGATTGGTTGGTGGTTTTGTGGTGTTGTTAAGGTTGTTGGGATGGTATATTTTGGATAGATGAGTGTGAGGTGGGGGTATGATTGTTGATGGTTTTGGGAAATTGGTGGGGGTGTAATGGTTAAATGGGAATGTGGGTTTGTTTTGTATGGGGTTGAATGTGTGTTGGTGTGGTGTTTTTATGGTGGATAAGGGTGGGGGGTGGGGGGGGTTTTATATGCCTATAGGGACGGTGGTGGATGGTTCTGTGGATGATTTATATTGGGAGTATTAGTGATCTTAGGGTGTGCGGTGTTTATGGGATTTGAGTAAGGAAGGAAGGGTACTGATTGTGGATATCAGCCTGATCACATTGAATGTGGTGTTGCTCGAAGGGCCGAATGCTTTACCTCCTGCACCTATTGTCCTATTTGTCCAGAAATGCCTGCTCTCCGCTAAATTACACCAGCGTTTTCTGGTCTATCGTCAGTGTAAACCACATCCGCAGTTCCTTCCTTGCAACAATTCCAGGATACATTTGTATTGATATTAGAGACTAAAGATATGTAGATGCTGGAAATCTTGAGCAAAACACACAGAGCTCGGAGGGACTCAACGGTTTCAGACCTCAGTCCTTTGGAGTGAATAACAGACAAAAACGTTTTGGGTTGGGACCTTTATTACGTCTCCTGTTCCAACTGAGTTCCTACAGCACTTTTGTGTGTTGGTACTCGGTTGTTTGGTTTATTCACAAGTCCACGTTATAGAAGTAGAATTAGGCCATTCAGCCCATGAGCCTACTCCGCTATTCAATCATGGTTGATCTCTGCCTCCTAATCCCATTTTCCTCTGCCTTCTCCCCATAACCCCTTGACACCAGTTTTTATCAAGAATTGTCTATCTGCCTTAAAATTAAACCCACTGACTTGAACCGCCACTATCACACAGTACACAATTATTATTGTCACACGTACCAAATACAACCAAAAAGATGTATATAGATAGCCCGACATGGGTAATAAGAAACACATTGCAGATAAAAAGAATTCAAGTGTGAAATAATTGATTTTGATAGGAAGAATAAGAGAGGAAATAAAAAACTAAATTTTAAAAGGTGTAAAGGGCCTGTCCCACTTGGGCGACCTAAGCTGCGATTTAGAAGAGTTTTGCCCTCGACCCAAAAACTCGCAGCATGGTTGACACGAGGTCCAAGGAGGTCGTATGAGGCGGCTGGAACTCTTCTTCGTGCCCAGGAGGTTTTCCTGCATACTCGCAGCCTCAGATAGGTCGCGAGTAAAATTTTGTTGGCATGGGTCTTTTTTCATTGTATCAGGCAGCAGAGTGGGGTCGCTATTTTACTGCCGAGGCACTCAGAAGGCAGCCGTAGACCATCTCCTTCGCTGAACCTGGCATTTTGCTTGTGCTCATGAGTTTCACGACCCTACGAAGACCTACCGGAGGTAAAATGCCCATTAACTTATTATACTGTCTTTAAAGTGTCTCCACTCCTTCTACCCTCCCCTTCTCTCCCCCCTTCTCCCCGATCTGACCCCCGTACTCTGTGCAGGGCCGTTTACCTTCAACTTCATCGCACAAAAACAGCGCTCCTACCGCTTGTCCCCCGGGGGCCCCCCCACCTTCGCATGTGGTGTTGGGGTGTGTGTGCGGACGTAGATTGCATGCTTCGCGGTCAGTCCGATCCAGCTCGCGGTTTCAAACGCGACCGTCGATCCAGCTCGAGGCTTCCAGGTAGAGTGCCCTCGAGCTTGAAGGTCAAAGGCACTGATTCTCGTGGATCGGTTGCCCAAGTGGGACAGGCCCTTAAATCTTCAATCGGTGAAGACAAAGGAAAAGGTGATAAGGAGAAAGATATCAAAATACATAAAAAACAAAGGAAAAAAAGATAGCCCCTATAAATGGACCCCTCAAGCCTGCCCCACTTTCGATATAATCATGATTAGAAAACATATAAAATAGGTTACAGAGTAGGCCATTCGCCCTTCGGGAGGCCTGCACCGCCATTCTATATGATCATGGCTGATCCCCATCCACTCAGTATCCTGTACTGCCTATCTCTCCATACCCCCATATTCCTTTGGGTCCACAAGGGCCACATCTAACTCCCTCTTAAATATAGCCAATGAACCGGCCTCAACTACCTTCTGTGGCAGATAATTCCAGAGACTCACCACTCTCTGTGTGAAAAATGTGTTCCTCATCTCGGTCCTAAAGAGAATTCTCCTATCCTTAGACCTGGACCCCTGTTTCGGAACCTCCCCATCACGGGAACAATCTTCCCTGCATCTAGACTATCCTAACCTTAAGAATTTTGTAAGTTTCTATAAGATCCACCCTCAGTCTTCTAAATTCTAGCGAGTACAAGCCAATCTATCCAGTCTTTCCTCCTATGAAAGCTTCCTGACATCCCAGGAATCATCTGGTGAACCTTCTCTGTACCCCCACTCTATGGCAAAATGTCTTTTCTCAGATTTGGAGACCAATAACTGCACGCGAATACTCCAGGGTGGTCTCAACCAAAAAACCCTGTACAACTGATGTAAACCTCCCTGCTCTATACCTCAAATCCTTTCGCTATGAATGCTGACATACCATTTGCTTTCTTCACTGCCTGCTGCACCAGCATGGCCTACTTTCAATGATTGGTGTACCATGACACCCAGGTCTCTTGCATCTCCCCCTTTTCCCCTAAATGCCACCATTAGAAACTCCGCTACCCTCCTGTTTTTGCACCACCAAATGATAACCTCACATTTATCCACAATTATACTGCATCTCCATGCATTTTCCCACTCAACCGCACTCACTCACTCACTATCCAAGTCATCTTGAGCAGCCTCCTAGCATCCACCTCACACCTAACACTACCCCCCAGCTTAAGAGTCATCTGCAAACTTGAGATGTTGCATTCAATTCCCCTCAGTCCAAATCATTAATATATATTGTAATAGCTGGGGTCCCAGCACTGAGCCTTGCGGACCCCACTAGTACACTGCCTGCCATTCTGAAAGGACCCACTTTACTCCTACCCTTTGCTTCCTGTCTGCAGCCAGTTCTCTATCCACATCAATACTGAACCCGCAATACCGAGGTGCTTTAATTTTTGTATACTAATCTCTTATGTGGGTCCCTTTGTCGAAGGCCTTCTGAAAGTCTAGATATTAACACATCCACTGTTTTCCCCTATTCACTCTGCTAGTATAAATCCTCAGAAAAATTCTATAAAGATTTGTCAGACATGATTTAATCTTTGTAAATCCATGCTGCCTTTGTCTAATGATTTCACACTTTCTCAGCCAAATGGACTGCTATCCCATCTTTAATAACTGACTCTAGCAGTTCCCACCCACTACCGATGTTAGACTAACTGGTCGTAATCCCCCGTTTTCACTCTCCCTCTCTTTTTTAAAAAGTGGTTTACATTAGCTACCCTCCAATCCTCAAGGAACTACTCCAGAATCTAAGGATTTTGAAAAATTATCACTAAAGCATCCACTACTCTGTGCTACTTCCTGAGTTACCTGGATGCAGACTATCTGGCCCTGTGGGATTTTACGCCTTTAATCCATTCAATTTACCCAACACCACTTCTCGTCTAACCTGGATTTCACCAGCTTTCCTCCACCTTATTTGACCCCCAGTCCCCTGCTATTTCTGGCAGATTATTTATGTCTTCCTTAGTGAAGACAGAACCAAAGTAGTTATTCAATTGGTCTGCCATGTCCTTGTTCCCCATGATTGATATCCTCTGGCCCCCATCTCCACTTTTGTGCTCATTCTTCACAGCCTCGCAATTCCCTGAACCTACAACATATCTAACATATCATATTTTTCTTTAAAACTCCCCAATAATCAACATAACCCTTCAGATTCGTGAATTATGGAGATTCATCACTTTCTGCAAGAAAATGGTTTATACGAACCTTAGTTTTACACTACCATCTCCTAGTTTATTTTAGTTTAGGGATACAGAGCAGAAACACATCCGTGCTATCCAGCGATCACCCTATACACCAGTACTATCCTCCACATTAGGGACAATTTACAATTCTTACCAAAGCCAATTAAACTACAAGCCTGCATGTCTTTGGTGCGTGGGATGAAACCGGAGCACCTGGAGAAAACCCATGCGGTTATTTTTCTATTCACGTATTCCTCGGGTATTCTTGTAATTTTGTTCCCTTGATCATTGTATTTTCTCCTTCTAGCAGAGGCGTCTTGATGTCAACCTTGTCATGCCTCCTCATAATCTTATAAATTCAGTAAGATTACTCCTCATTCTTCTAAAATTCATGGAATATTTTTCTCACTTTCTCACTTTCTCATCCCAAGATTCAGCCTGATAAATCTCTTTTGCACACTCCATTATTAGAATGCCCCTTTTTAAACAAGAAAACCAAAACTGTTCATTGTGCTACAGGTGTGGTCGCACTAGTACCCTGTACAACTCGAACAATACTTCCCTATTTTTAAACTCCAATGTCTTTTAAGAGAGGCCAATATGACATTTACCATCCTAAATACTTGGTGCAACTACCTGCTAACTCACACCTGAATCAACCTGTACTTTGCTCACTTGCCTTTCTCTATTTAGAAAATATTTTATGTCTTGAACCTATCCCGAGGTCAGGATCACATTTGGTCTCTGACGTTGTGAGGCAGAAACTCTACCAGCTGCTGTTACAGATATACATCATCTCTCACTTTCCCACATTCAATGGTTCAATGGTCCAATCGTGCTTTATTTGTTGCATATGCAACTGCACAGTGAAATTCTTCTTGCATATATTACACATGCGGGCATCACAATTATTGGCGCCATTATTCAAAGTCCAAAGTCCAGTTGGCCTGCGGCTCGATGTACTGCAGCGGGTCCTGCAAACCGATGGTCCTCTCCTCTCCTCGTCCCGGCCCAATTTCTGTGTCATGGGGGGGTCCTACCTGCAAGCTGACCTTGAACGGTGCTGGGGGCCATACTCCAGTTCACCCTCCTACAGGCCCTTGCTCCTCGCATCTGACGTCCCCAGCTTCCTCCTGGTCCCGCCGACCGACCCGCCTTTGGGCGGGTCCAGACGAGCCTTCAGGCAGGTTCCTGCAAATATGGATCATGTGCAGGCAGAAGGGATTAGTTTAATTTAGCATCATGTTTGGCATCATGGGCCAAAGAACCTGTTTCATGTCCTAAGTTCTATGAAATGTGGGAAGGTTTTCCGGTAGTAATTCACTGAGGTGAACCAAGTACTAATAGAACCAATACACTGGATAACCATTTGCTCTGGCGAAAATAGTCATCCAACTGGCATCAGCGACAGATCAAAGCAAACCCTCAGTAACCCTGTAGTAATAAGGAACTGTAGATGGTGGGCTACACAAAAGGACACAATGTGCTGGAGTAACTCAGCGGCTCAGGCAGCATCTCTGGAGAACATGAATAGGTGACATTTCACGTTGGGGCCTTCCAATCATTCTGAAGAACCTTTATGATCTTGTGTGCCTTTATGTAATCTTCTCTTAACTGTTTTTATGCTTCAAGAAAAACAATGCCATCTTCTCCTGTCGAGACTTACTGTTGAAATCCTTAACGTCCATTAAACTGCATTTGCCATGTTTTGATCACTCACAGGCTAAAAGTCCTCATTGCAACAAACCATTCCACCTACTTTCATGCCAGCAGCAAACTTAAATACCTTACCCTTTTCCCCTTCCTCCCTATCATTAATATAATCTCTGACCCCTCTCACCCTGGCCACAAACTCTTTGAATCACTTACCTCTGGAAGACGACTCCAGACTGTCAAAGCTACCACAGCCAGACATAAAAACTATTTTTTTTCCCACGAGTAGTAGCTCTACTCAATAACCAAAAATCTGCAGCCTCCTTTACCTCTGATATTTTATTTAATTTCACATGTTTAATCATTAATGTTTTGTTATTAATGTTTAATGTTTTATGTGTCATTCCTAACTGTCACTGTATGTCATGTTGTCACTTGTGGGTGGAGCACTAAGGCAATTTCCTTGTAACTGAATATTTGGTCAATAAACTTATTCATTAATTCAAATCATAAATTATGGACAATAGACAATAGACAATAGGTGCAGGGGTAGGTCATTTGGCCCTTCGAGCCAGTACCGCCATTCAATGTGATCATGGCTGGTCATCCCCAATCAGTACCCCGTACCTGCCTTCTCCCCATATCACCTGACTCCGCTATTTTTAAGAGCCCTATCTAGCTCTCTGTTGAAAGCATCCAGAGAACCTGCCTCCACTGCCCTCTGAGGCAGAGAATTCCACAGACTCACCACTCTCTGTGAGAAAAAGTGTTTCATGGTCTCTATTCTAAATGACTTACTCCTTATTCTTAAACTGTGGCCCCTGGGTCTGGACTCCCCCAACATCGGGAACATGTTTCCCGCCTCTAGCATGTCCAAACCCTTAACAATCTTATATGTTTCAATGAGATCCCCTCATCCTTCTAAACTCCAGAGTGTACGAGCCCAGCTGCTCCATTCTCTCAGCATAGGACAGTCCCGTCATCCCGGGAATTAACCTTGTAAACCTACGCTGCATTCCCTCAATAGCAAGAATGTCCTTCCTCAAATTAGGGGACCAAAACTGCACACAATACTCCAGGTGTGCTCTCACTAGGGCTCTGTACAACTGTAGAAGGACCTCTTTGCTCCTATATTCGATTCCTCTTTATAAAGGCCAACATGCCATTCGCTTTCTTCACTGCCTGCTGTACCTGCATGCTTACTTTCATAGACTGATGTACAATGACCCCCAGATACCGTTGTACTTCCCCTTTTCCCAACTTGACGCCAGGGAATAGCAATGTTACAAAATTTTGAGATTTTAAAAATCAAGTCTGCAATTTATCCCATCAGATAAAGCATAAAAATAAGTTTAATTTTACACCTAATTCACTTTCATATCTTCAGTATTAAAAATGTTATGGCCATTTGCAGACTCAGAACTTTGCATCTTTGCCTTTCCATTGACAACTCAAATGCTGCAACCTAGGACAGTCAAAAGCCTATAACTTTCTTAAAAATTAAGAGAACTCAATGACATTTTCAGTTATTATAGATTGAAGCATTCTGAAACAAATATGAAACAATCTTACTTGAAATTAAAGTATATAATTAGTTAGTTACCTAATTGTAGCTAATTACAAAATTCAATTACTAGATCTAAACATCTATCCATTTCTTAAGAAAAGATAAAAAATATTTAATTGCCTAAGTGTCCAAATAACATTCACACTAAAATTCACAGTTTAACATGATTTTTAAATCTAATTTTCATGAATTTATAGGCCAAATGGAAGGAATTTAGTGTTTAATTCCCATAAATTAATGGCCATTTAAATCAACTTGCGAGTGGGTTTTGGTGGAACACGGTGGATTGGGACGTTGTGGTTTGTGGTGAATTTAACCCGCAGTTGGCAGGAAAAACACTGCTGGTTCGTATATATTTTTTGTCCCCTTTTCGCGAGAGAGAGAGTATAAATGTCTCTGTTATTGTAACGTCAGCAGCTGGGCAGCAGTCAGATTTTTAAAAAAAGATCAGATTGGTCAACAATTTTAATTAAAAAGTCTGGAAAATAATGTAGAAAAAGGTACAGAGGAGTGGATTTCTAAACTCGCAAGGAAAATCTCTACTGAAATATGTAAAGATTTCCCCGTTTCGGCATCTGGTTATCGAGGAGATACGTTTCAAAGTCAAAATCACACACACACACACACACACACACACACACACACACACACACACACACACACACACACACACACACACACACACACACACACACACAGTTCTAATAGATACTAGACCAAGTGCAGACCCGTTGGGTCTGTTCCCCCATCATGTGGTCGTGGGGGAGTGGGGTTGGGCTAGGGGGGGACGGCATGCGGCATCACACACACAAATTACCCCTGCACAAACACTAACTACCCTCTTTGATATTATATTAATATTATTAATATGCTCCTTTTAACCCATAACAGCCCTATCCACTGACGCATAGCCCCCAACTTGCAGGCACATCTCTAGAGGGAGGTGGGGTAGAGGGTGAGGGCAGAGTGAAAATTGGGAGAGACTGAGACAGAAGGGCAAGAGACAGAGGGAGAGGGGGTGGAGGGAGGAGGAGAGGAAGGGTGGGTGAGGGGGGAGGGTGGGGGAGGAGGGGAGGAGGACAGGAGGGGGGCAAGAGATGGGAGGAGAGAGAGGGGGGAAATGGGGTTGAGGGGGGAAAGGGTAGGGGAGAGGTGGGGGGAATGGAGGGGGAGGTGGGGGGGAAAGGGGTAGGGGAGGGGTGGAGGGGAGGATGTCGAAGGGAAAGGGGTTTTAGGGGAGGGAGGGTGGGGAGGGCAGGGGGTTTGGGGAGGAAGGGGGGAGAGAGAGGGAGGGAGAGAGAGGGAGGAGAGAGAGGGGGGAGTTGGAGGAGGGGAAGAGAGAGAGGGGGGAGAGAGAGGGGAGAGTGTGGAGAGAGAGAGAGGGTAGAGAGAGGGTAGAGAGAGAGGAAATAATGTAGCAAAGGTACAGTGGATTTCTAAACTTGCTAGGAAAATCTCTACTGAAATATAGAAACATAGAAACATAGAATTAGGTGCAGGAGTAGGCCATTCAGCCCTTCGAGCCTGCACCGCCATTCAAAATGATCATGGCTGATTCATCCAACTCAGTATCCGTACCTGCCTTCTCTCCATACCCTCTGATCCCCTTAGCCACAAGGGCCACATCCAACTCACTCTTAAATATAGCCAATGAACTGGCCTCAACTACCCTCTGTGGCAGAGAGTTCCAGAGACTCACCACTCTCTGTGTGAAGAAAGTCTTTCTCATCTCGGTCTTAAAGGATTTCCCCCTTATCCTTAAGCTGTGACCCCTTGTCCTGGACTTCCCCAACATCGGGAACAATCTTCCTGCATCTAGCCTGTCCAACCCCTTAAGAATTTTGTAAGTGTGTGTATAAAATATGTAAAGATTTCCCCGTTTCGGCATCTGGATATCGAAGAGATACGTTTCAAAGGCAAAATCACACACACACACACACACACACACACACACACACACACACACACACACACACACACACACACACACACACACACACATACACACACACACACACACAACACACACACACACACACAGAATTCTAATAGATACTAGACCAAGTGCAGACCCGTTGGGTCTGTTCCCCCATCGTGGGGGAGTGGGGTGGGCTGGGGGGGGGGGGCGGCATGCGGCCTCACACACACAAATTACCCCTGCACAGGGTAGAGGGGAGGATGTCGAAGGGAAAGGGGGTTTAGGGGAGGGAGGGTGGGGGAGGGCAGGGGGTTGGGGAGAGGAAGGGGGAGAGAGAGGGAGGGGGAGAGAGAGAGAGAGGGAGGGGAGGAAGAGAGAGGGGAAGAGAGAGTGAGGAGAGAGAGAGGGGAGAGATAGAGGAGGGAGAGAAAGAGGGGGAGAGAGAGAGAGAGAGGGAGAGAGTGAGAGAGAGAGAGGGGAGGGAGAGAGAGAGAGGATAGGGAGAGAGAGAAGAGGGGAAAGAGAGGGGAGAGGGGGGAGGGAGAGAGAGAGAGAGAGAGAGAGAGAGAGAGAGGGAGAGAGAGAGAGAGAGAGAGAGAGAGAGAGAGAGAGAGAGGGGTGGGGCGCAGCATGAGCGAGGCACAGAGCAATCTGAGGATGTTGAAAAGCAGCGGGGGGGGGGGGGGGACCGGCACAGCGTGACAGAGCCGGGCTGGGGGGGGGGGGGGTGGATGACAGACGATCGTCCCCTGTGACGGGTAGAGAGCAAAGATCCTATAGTGGGATAGGATCTTTGGTAGAGAGGAGAGGGGAGAGAAGGAAGAAGGAGAGGGGAGGAGGTGAGAAGAGGAGTGGAGCGGGGGGGGGGGGGGGGTGGAGGAGAGCCAGGCTGCCAAATGAGGAGAGAGAGAGAAGTGGCTGCTGACTCTGGAAACCTACAGCTGGAATGCGCCAACAGTGAGGAGAAGGGTCAGCGCGTGATGTGCCACTGACCCGAGATCTGCAGAACAAAGATCTTGTAGCAGAACGGAGGTGTAGAATCTCTGTTCTGCAGAACTTTCTCAATCTTTCTGCACCTTTAATCCACAGCAGCGGGGTGGCGGGGCCAGGAGGCTTGTAGGACTGGATTGGTGGGCATGTGGGCATTGTGACATCAGCAGCTGGCAAGCGGCGATTATATTTTTAAAAGTGAGTTTTAGTGAACAACCTTTATTCAAAATCTGGGGATATAATTGACCAAATTTAGAGAGGAGTGCATTTATAAAATCGTAAGTTAAATCCCTACTGAAATTATAAAAATCTCCACATTTTTGCATCTGTTTTTCGAGGAGATACGTTTCAAAGGCAAAATCACACACACACGCACGCACGCGCACACCCACACACACCTACACACCACACAACAACACACACACACACACACACACACACACACACACACACACACACACACACACACACACACACAACACACAGTTGTCATGATACTAGACCCCAAACGCAGACCCGTTGGGTCTGTTCCCCCCAACGTGTGGTTGCAGGGGGGGGAGCAGAGGGAGGGCTGAGATGGAGAGCAAGCAGATGCGGCGTCACATACTAACTACCCCCCCCCCGTGCACATGCTAACTGCCCCGCCCCCATGATATTATATTAATATTAGTAATTTGCTTCTTTTACCCCATAACCGCCCTATCCACTGATGCATAGCCCCAATTTGCAGACACATCTAGAGGGGGGGGGGGGGGGGGGGGGGGGTAGAGAGTGAGGGCAGAGAGAGGAATAGAAAACATAGAAACATAGAAATTAAGTGCAGGAGCAGGCCATTTCGGCCCTTCGAGCCAGCACCGCCATTCAATATGTATCATGGCTGATCATCCAACTCAGTATCCCTATACCTGCCTTCTCTCCATACCTCCTGATCCCATCAGCCACAAGGCCCACATCCAACTCCCTCTTAAATATGGCCAACGAACTGGGACCCCAACTACCTTCTGTGGCAGGGAATCCCACAGATTCACCACTCTCTGTATGAAAATGGGAGAGACAGAAAAAGGGGCTGAGACAGAAGGGGCAAGAGACAGAGGGACAGGGGGGGAGGAGGGGAGAGAGGAGGGAGGGAGGGTGAGGGGGGAGGGAGGGGATGAAGGGGAGGGAGGGGTGAGATAGATGGGAGGAGGAGAGAGAGGGGAGAGAGAGGGGGGAGAGAGGGGGGCCGAGATGGGGAAGGGAAGGGAGATGGGGGGAAAGGAGGGGGAGAGGTGGGGGGACGGGAGGGGGAGGGAGGGTGGGAAGGGAGGGGTGGCAGGGGGAAGGGGGTTTAGGAGAGGGAGGGTGGGGGGAGGGGCAGCGGGGGTGGGGGAGGTGGAAGGTAGGAGAGGAGGGAGGTGGAGGAAGTAGAGGGGGGGAGCGAGGGGGCTCTTTTCTGAGATGAGCTAGGGGGGAGAGAGAGAGAGAGGGGGAGAGAGAAGAGAGAGGGAGGGGAGAGAGATGGAGAGAGAGAGAGTGGGAGAGACAGAGAGAGCAAATGCAACTGTGCGTCATGCGTTCAGGATATGAAGCATGCGCGTCTCATGCACGAAAACTGTCGGCATCCTCTCTATCGAATTCAGGGGAGAAGCCTGCAGCGCGCGCGCGCGCCAAACACACACGAACCCCTACCCCCCCACCCCCCCCACCTCCCCCCACACACCCCGCACAGTGGGTCTTTGATCTAAGCTGTCAAGACAGCAAATTTATTTTAAAAAGACTGTATTTAAATTAAAACAATGTTAAGAATAGTGGTTGTTAATTGAGAAATAGTTAAAATTCAATTCAATGAAAAACAATGGAATCAACAACCTGGCAGGCTGGGGGGAGGGCGGGGGCCGGGCGGGGCCGGGCGCGGCCAAGCTGGCAGGCTGGGCCAGGTGCAAAATGCATTGTGAGGTCAGCTCAGGGCAAACCTTAATATTTTTTTTTTAAAATGTCAGTGGTTATAAATTTTAGTAAATTTCTCGATAAAAAAAGGAAATAATTGACCAATGTATAGAGGATTGGATTTTTGACATTGCAATCATAAAGAAATTATTTCGTACCAGAAGATGTAAAAGTCTAACTGTTATTTGTAACATCAGCAGCTGGGCAGGGTGCATGAGATAGCACTGTGACTCATGCAGCAGTTTGATTTTAGTGGGACCATGTGAAGGTTCCAATCTCCCACCCGTCCCATTGTAATGTCATATATGTAAACGAGATCCAATTGTGATTAAACATCTTGTGAGGTGGCACTGTGACTCATGCAAGCAGTTTCATTTTTAAATGTTTTGATGTTTTGTGAACAATTTTATTGAAGATCTGGGGAAATAAATTTGACCAAAATCCCGAAAAAAGTGGATTTCTGAAATTATAAGTTAAAATCCCTACTGAAATATGTAACATTCACCACGTTTTTGAGTCCTGGTTTTTGAGGAAATAGGTTTCAAACGCAAAATGACACACAGCACACACACACACACTCACACACACACCGACAACACACACACACACAACACACACACACACACACACACACACAAACACACACACACGCACACACACACGCACACACACTGATTTTTAAAATTATATAGATTTGATATATGATATGAATGATGATATATATAATAGGTGTTATATGATATATATAATATGATGGCAAAAGGGATTTGATAGGTGCTGCATGAAGGGCCACAGGCAAGATGGAGTGTCAAGGACACACATTAATATGGATAGAGGATTTGGGCCAACGGAGATTGGGGATAAATGGATCATTTTCACTTTGGCAAACCGCAGTATGTGTGTACCACAGAGAACAGGTGTCTAGGCTTCAGCTATTGATGAACTATCTCGATGACTGAAGAGAGGGAACCGCATAATATTTCTGAGTTTGCCGACGAGACCGAAACCTGATAGAAAACGAAGCCACTATGACACCAAGAGAGTCTGCAAGTGGATACTGGACAGAATAAAGAAGTAGGCAAGGAGATGACAGATAGATTATGGCAAACACAGGAAGTATATGTGAGATCATTCATGTTTGACAGGAAAAGTAAAAAACTGAATATTTTAAATGTTATACACTATTAAATCTCGCTGATAATATGAATTGCACAATTAAGGCTAACAAAAGACAATAGACAATAGATAATAGACAATAGGTGCAGAAGTAGTGTCATTCAGCCCTCAAGCCAGCACCACCATTCAATGTAATCAGGGCTGGATCATCCCCAATCAAAGTACCCCATTCCTGCTTCTCCCCATATCCCCTGACTCCACTATCTTTAAGGGCCCTAGGGAGAGAATTCCACAGATTTCACAGAGGGCTAGTGGAATCAAGGGATATGGGGATAAGGAAGCATGGGGTTATTGATTGGGGACGATCAGCCATGATCACAATTAATGGCGGTGCTGGCTCAAAGGGACGAATGGCCTCCCCTGCACCTATTTTCTATGTTTCTATATAACTCTCTGTGAGCAAAATTGTGTCTATCGTTCTAAATGGCTTACCCTTTATTCTTAAACTGTGGCTCCTGGTTCTGGACTTCCTCAACATCGGGAACATGTTTTCGCTGCCTCCATAGCATGTCCAAACCCTTAACAATCTTATATGTTTTCAACCGGGGGCAGGATCCCCCTCTTATCAAATTCTAAACTCCAGGGTGTACAAGCCCAGCCACTCCAATTCTCTCAGCATTTGACAGTCCCCGCCATCCCTGGAATTAACTTGTTTAACCTACGCTGCACTCCGTCAATAGTAAGAATGTCCTTCCTCAAATTAGGGACCAAAACTGCTCACAATACGCCAGGTGTGGTCTCACTAGGGCCTGTACAACTGCAGAAGGACCTCTTTGCTCCTATACTTAACTCCTCTTGTTATAAAGGCCAACATGCTTTCTTCACTGCCTGCTGGTACCTGCATCTTACTTTCATAGATGGATGAACCAAGGAGCCCAAGATCACCGTTGTGCTTCCCCTTTTCCCAACTTGACACCTTTAGGATATTAATCTGCCGTCCTGTTTTTGATACCCAAGTTTATTTATCCATATTAAACTTCATCTGCCATGCATCTGCCCACTCCCACAACCTGTCCATGTCACCCTGCATTCTCATAGTATCATCCTCACAGTTCACACTGCCACCCAGCATTGTGTAATCTGCAAATTTGCTAATGTTACTTTGAATCCCTTCATCCAAATAGTTGATGTATATTGTAAATAGCTGTGGTCCCAGCACCGAGCTTTGCGATACCCCACTAGTTACTGCCTGCCATTCTGAAAGGGACCCGTTAATCCCTACTCTTTGTTTCCTGTCTGCCAACCAATTTTCTATCCATGTCAGCACTCTACCCCCAATACCATGTGCCCTACTTTTGCCCACTAATCTCCTATGTGGGACCTTATCAAATGCTTTCTGAAAGTCCAGGTACACTACATCCACTGGCTCTCCCTTGCCCCTTTCCTAGTTACATCCTCAAAAAATTCCAGAAGATTAGTCAAGCATGATTTCCCCTTTGTAATTCCATGCTGACTCGGACCGATCCTGTTACTGCTATCCAAATGTGCAGCTATTTCATCTTTTATAATTGACTCCCAGCATCTTCCCCACCTCTAATGTCAGGCTGGACAGTCTATAATTCCTGCTTTCGTGCTCGTTCTCCACCGTTTCTTAAAAAGTGGGATAACATTAGCTACCCTCCAATCCACAGGAACTTGATCCTGAGTCTATAGAACATTGGAAAATTATCACCAATGCATCCATGATTTCTAGAGCCACTTCCTTAAGTACCTGGATGCAGATCATCAGGCCCAGGGAAATTATTAGCCTTCAGTCCACCTATTCTAAACCGAGGCGAGGAAAATACTAGCAGGATTTCGGAGGAAGAAGGAGGCTTTGCTGAAGTTGTGTGGGCCTTAGCTTTTTTCTCCAGACTAAACCTAATTATTAATCCATACACGTAGATGAAGTCCCACAACAACCCAGTGCACTGAATGATTCCTGCTGTTTCATCACTGAATGATAGTTTTAAAATTAACCTGTCAGCAGATGGGGAAACCAGAAAGTGGGCTATTAACACTTGTGCCTTTTGATCAACTGTTTGTTTCATTTTCCTCATGAATTAGTGCCATAATGTCTCCTAGTTTACAAAGTATCAAATGAAATAAAGGAAACAAAACAAATAAAGCCTATGAGGCACTTCTGCCATGTGCTGAATATTGCCCGCCTCAATGCTTCAATGGTGCAATGGTTCTTTATTATCATTGGTACCAAAGTACTGTGAAATTATTTTTTTTTTCATTCAGATCAGTAAGATTATTGTCATACATAAATACTATCCCTGATTAATAGCTCATCTCAGCACCTGACTGAGATGCTCTTGGTATTAATGTCCAGTGCTTGTTAGTTGCACATTGGCAAGTGTAACCAGAAACCAGTTGAATTTTCTGTCTGCTTCCCTCAATGATCTTTGCATTTTAGATTGGAGAGAAATTGAAAATGGAGGTGGGTCTGTAAGCTCGGACAGTCTGATGGAGATTTTGAGAAGAAACATGCCAGAAAATCGGAAGAACCTGACTCCTTAACAGTAAACTGTCCAACCTGCTCCATGGGAATGGCAGCAGTTTAAAATAGACTGCAATTATTTGCAGAGACACAAGAGACTGCAGATGCTGGAATCTTGAACAAAAACCAAACTGCAGGAAGATCTCAGAGGGACAGACAGAATCTGTAGAAGAAAATGAATAGTTGACGGTTTCAGGTCGGCTTTGACCCTTCTTCAGATAGATTTTAAACATATCCTTTGGAGAAATGCGTGGAATTGGAGGAATACTGAACTTTCACACAATGGAGGCCTGAAGTGGCAAGAGGTTACAGAGAATTTTAACAAGGATGTGAATTTTAAAGCTGAGTTGAAGCAAAGCTGGCAGTATTAATGAGTGAGAATTATACAGAAGGAACTAAAGTAAAAGACAAATAAATGGACAACCCCACACAATTGTATATTTTTTAAATAAAACCCTGGGAAATAAAACGATCAGGATTTTCATTTGGGGAGTTTAGATGGCACTATTTTAGTGGATGAATTTATGGTTGAAGTTTTCAAAAAGCAATAGGTTGCAGTTGACAGATGTTTTCTTCAAAAGGTAAGGGCAGGCCCTAGTTTCAGGGATTATTTACATATTTATTCTATATTTGCAACATACCAGAGAAGTTGTCTGTGGAATTCTCTGCCTCAGATGCTGGAGTGCGATGGAGGCAGGTTCTCTGGATACTTATCAAGAGAGAGCTAGATAGGCTCTTAAAAATTGCGGAGAGGAAGATCGGGGGGAAGGCAGGAACGGGGTATGATTGGGGATGATTCAGCCATGATCACATTGAATGGCGGTGCTGGCTCGAAGGGTCGCAATGGGCTTACTCTGCACCTGTTGTCTATTGTCTATTGTCTATTGTCTAAAACTTCAACCAACGGGCAGAATATACCGTTCATTTACATCTCCTGGGCAGGTTTTGAATCAACCTTTGGTCAATCTCTTGATCAATAGGAGACAAAAAGTAGCCAAAGAATGTCAGAAAAATAAAAGGTTGTGGAAATGTACTAAGCCAATGGGAGGGCTATGGGTGAAATAGGACAGGGTGGGAAAAGACTGTCATCATTGGATTCATGCTGGTATGGGGAAAGTGTACTAACTGTCTTCTTAATGCTTGCTCTGCTTCTGTGAAGCTTTATCTTAATGCTGACCGGACCGGATTTTCCAGATAGACGTAACTCCCTCCACAGCCTTTTGGCGTGCTGGTCACCGGGGATGTACATGGTGCACAACATTGCATCCCTTTGTGTTGAATAATTCCTCATGAGGAATTTTTGTATAAGCTTATTTCTTCCTTGCATGTTATCAGGGTGGTACGGTTGGTGCAGCAGTAGAGTTGCTGCCTACAGCTCAAGAGACCCAGGCTTTGATCCTGACTACTGGTAGTGTGCTGCGCGTAGTTTGTACGTTCTCCCCGTGACCGCATGGGGTTTCTCTGAGCGCTCCAGTTTCCCACACCAAAAGACATACTGGAGCAACAGGTTTAATCCACACTACGGCTCTAAAGACAGTTACAGGTTTCCAGGAAGGCGAGGGTAGTCTCACAACACTGATTTAATTGACTTCAGTAAGAATTGTAAATTGTCCCTAGTGCATAGGATACATTGTTATGTGCTAGTCTTTTTTGTACGGCGATCGCTGGTCCAGCGTGCAGACTTGGGTGGACCGAAGGGCCAGTTTCCACGCTAAATCGCTAAACTAAAACTAAAAAAAAGATAGAATAAGAGGCAAGGTGGTACAGAACAAGTTCCCACTGCACCCAGGACATGACACTTTCCCAGCATTTCCTAGCACTCTCTAGATTGAACATAGAAGATCCCATGCAAGGAAATCAAATTTTCCATCTGATTATAAAGTGACAGAGAAACCTGCATCTGCTTTAGAGCAGATTTATTAAAACTAATTTAACTGCACATCCTTTTCAAATAAGTACTGTAAACAAAGAAGTGAATACAGCTTCAACTGTACTTTTGGAAATAATAAGATATTTAAAAATAAAACTTCTCGAGCCAACACCCTCTGCTTTTCAAGCTTAATTAATTTGAAGTAAGTTATGATCATCTTCTCTGCTAAAAAGGACATGTCACACTGGCTGCTTAATTGAATATTGCAGTTCCCTCGACATTTCTGAAGACAACATCCTTTCCAATTATTAATAAAAAAAAAGGAACGCGCAGATGCTGTTTTTTGCCACAAAATGGTGCATATCTCAGCGGGTCAGGCATCATCCACTGGAGAAAATAGGGTAGGTGATGTTTCGGGTCTGTCTCTAGCCAATAGTCAGCCTGTCAGGGAACCTCATTGCCTGAGGTCAACTCTTGCTCCAGCTCTGATTTATCCAGATTTTTCTTTGCTTCCCAGTTCTTTCTGCCACCTTACAACAATCAGTGAGAAGAAGGGTCCAGACATGAAACATCACCTATCCAATTTCTCCAGGATGCTGCCTGATCTGCTGAGTTATTCCAGCATTTTATGTCTATCCTTTCCTTTATAGCCATCTAGCTGTAGAACCCAAAGAATTGGAGTTACTGTTGACATTTGGTCTGGCCACAAATGGTGTTGAATTATGTAAATTACTCTAAAGATTTTATGGCTCAACTGAGGATATGCAAATTTGATTTGATACCATGCCAGTTTGATGGGATAAAAATGAGTTGCATATGTGGACTGAAGCCAGGATTGTCCCTCAAACAAGAGAGGTGATGGTTTTCAAAATTATGTAAGACTAGGATGAGTGAAGAATGAGAAACTGTTCTCGCTGGAAGAGGAGTGAGAGCGAAGGTTTGGAATAAATGATAAAGGAACTAAGGTTTTTTATGTGAGATAAGCTTATAATTTTAATGTTTATGGACCAAGGGGGACCGTGGGTCCCGTCCCTAAACGTGCGGTTACGTGGGGTGGGGGGGGGGGCTTTGGCGTGACACACATACACTAACCACCCCCCACACACACTAACCACCCCCTTGATATTATATTATTATTAATTTGCTCCCTTTACCCCATTCCCCGCCCTATTCACTCAAGCACAACCCCCAACTGCGCAAGCGTGGCTAGAGAGGGGGGTGGAGAGGGAGGGGGTAGAGAGCGAAGAGGGAGAGGGGTAGTGATTGAATGGCTGGAGGGGTTTGTGGCATCACAGGGGGGGGGGGGCTGGTTCCCAAACGCAATATTCCAACCACACCCATACGTCCCAATATTCACCATTCCCAAGAGAGGGAGGGGGAGGGGGCAGAAAGGAGGGGGCAGAAAGGAGGGGGCAGGGCAGGAGGGAGGGGTTGGGGGGGCAGAGAGGGAGAGGCAGAAAGGAAGATGGGGGGCAGACAGGAAGGGGAGGCAGAGAGGGAGGGGGGCAGAGAGCGGACTTTTTCTCCAACGCGCGGTTGCGGAGGGGGGTCTGGAGGGGGGGGCGGGCATGCAGCATCACAAAACACTAACCACGCCCACACACACATTAACTATACCCCCCCCCGGCACGGACACTAACTACCCCCTTTGATATTATATTAAAAATTATTAATTTGCTCCTTTACCCCATAACCAACCCTATCTACTGACGCATGGCCCCCAACTCGCAGGTGCGTCTGGAGAGGGAGCGGGGGTAGAGAGTGAGGGCAGAGAGAGAAGGGCAGAGACAGAGAGAGGAGCACGAGACAGAGGGAGAGGGGGGTGGAGGGGAGGCGGAAATAGAGGGGGTGGGGGAGGAGGGGGGGAGAGAGAGGGGGGAGAGAGAAGGGGGAGAGAGAGGGGGAGAGAGAGGGGGAAGAGAGAGGGTGGAGAGAGAGAGGGCCATGAGGGGACTGAGAGGGGGGCAGAGAGGGGGTGCTGAGAGGGGCAGCTGAGAGGGGCGGCACACCCACTGAGAGGGGGGGATGGGGGGTGAGGGGGGTAGATGCAGGGAGGAGGAGAAGTGGGGGGGGGGGGAGGAGAGAGAGAGAGAGAGAGAGAGAGATGTGAGAGAGAGAGAGAGACGAGATAAGAGAGAGAGAGGTCGTGTTTTCTTCTCGTCTCTGCAGTTGAGAAGGATTGAAGCGCCGATTTCAAGGATTTGCTGTTGGAGAAGGAAACAGAGGCAGAGGGGCTTCATAGTTGAACTTATCGTTATCCTCCTTCAGTTCCGAGGGTGCCAGTGTACCACGGGCCCTGGGGGTGCCTCTTGTTTTTTTCTTCCCAGGCCCAACGTGAGAGGTGATGGAGAGTGCAGGAGCCAGCCTGTCAGTGGGCTGCTAATGTTGCGGTCAGGGGTGTCGGGACCCTTCCCCGGCATTGATCCTGGGGGTGGTGGCTGGATGCCGGAGGAGGGGGGGAGAGTGATGGGGCCAGTTTGTGTAGCGGGATTAGTAACTTTTCCGAGAGTTCTGGTCTTTCGATTTTTGATAACGACCTGGCGCTGCGCTGGTAAGCTTGTTTGTTTCAGGTGCGAGTGGGTTGGCGAGTGCAAGACTCCTAAGGACGTGTGATATGCAAGTTTTCTGTGAGGGCTGAGATTTCTTAAAAAATAAGCCGTACCTCAGAACCAAAAAGATGCCAGCATTAAAAAACGGTGGGAGGATTGGCCAGGTTCTCTTACAAGTAATCTGGCAAATGGATAGTGATCTTTCTGACATTGAGAAGAGCCAGTGTTGGAGACTTTTTTTCTGGTGTTCATCAGAGGAAAGAGAGTTTTTGAGATCTAGTGCGGAGGTGTGAGGATCTCAATCTAGTGTGCTGCTACATTCACCGTTAGCCACATTAATTTAATCGGGAGTAGAGGGTGTGCGATATCAGTTTTTCAGTCCTTACGAGAGGGGAGAAATTTGTGGTGTGTTTTCTGCACAAGAGACGCATACTGTTGTTAGTGTTGAACCTCACCTGGCGGTGGTGTGGGAAGGGGGGGGGGGTTGACATGAGCCATATCACAGCTCGTAATTAGTGTGGGAGTAGGACTAAGTCTGGTGGTCCCGAATTTTTTGCCAATGTTTTAATGATGCAAGTAGTTGTGCCTGACGTTTGCACCATCTGCCGTCGAGGCCCTGGAAGGACATTGCTTTGCATTTATATACGTGTATGCCCAGCTCCGGCACGATGCAGGCGGCCTATTCGGTAGGTGATGTTGATTGGCCATTGATAGGGTAGAGTGTGTCTTCCTGGTTGGGGCTTTTAATTGCACCACTTGAGGGCAAACCGTTATGGTACTCTGTATGAATGCGTAGCGAAATGAAGCTGAGTAGAAGGTTGAGTGAATCCTTTGGTTGGTGCGTTGCTGAGCTGAACGCCAGGGTTCCAATGCTTATTTCGCCTGGAGGTCAGAGGGTGATGTGGTTCCCCGCATTGAATCTGAATATTCTATTTCATCGAGGTATGTTTCCGTATGTGTCGCAGGCGTTGCCTTAAATGCGGGTGGTGACGATGCACCGACCACAGTCTGGGGGTGTGGGATTTCAACTCAGCTGCTGTTCTCTTGCTTGGTCGGCGTCCTGGCACTGTACACCGGCTTTGGTTGGGAACTCAGGTGTTTGCCGCTGACGCATACATTCTGTTTATTTATGTTGACACTTGCTAGATCGAGGGCATATCAATCATTCTGACAATCTATTCCTTAAGTGTGTGGAAGTGGGGAAGTCACATCCGTTCTGTTTGTAGGATTATACGTGGGAATCGACGGAATGCGGGATCAGCGGTAGAAGAGGGCTTGAGAGGGGAGTTTACGGTAGCCGGAGTCTCGTTGGGATCGGTTTAGTGAAGATCATGCGAATGGGTGAGGTTTTCGATGAAGAAGGAACGCTTTGATGGAGCTGACTGCTTGAGCAGTCCTGAGGCGCTTTACGTGAGGACGAGAGCGTCAGATGCGGCACGTTCTGGACGGATTCGCCACTTTTCTTTTTCTTTTGGAGAAGGGGCGGGTATGCTCGCAATATCAGCTTTAGTAGTGAGCTCGTCGCAGAGACGGCTTCCTCTGTCATGATACAGTGAGGATCAGTGCTTGGTACAGCGTCATTTTATGGGGTCACTCCTGTTCCTTGCCTGCGGGTATGGATTCAACAGGGGGGAATCAGATAGATCTGTGGAGGGGTTTTCTACCGACTGTAGGATTGAGGGGGGTGCGCAGCTCTTCTTGATTGGCCCTTATCTTAGTAGGAGTTTGATCGTGCCTGCATCAGGGAGGAACCGGTAAGTCCCCCTGGGAGGGATGGGTTGTGTTTTAGAGTTTGTTAGAGGCTTTCTTGCGATGTCCATTGGTGGGAAGGATTACATGGTTGGTATCTGGGGGAGACGCCTTGCGACCGGGAGATGCACCTCTCGTGGCGTAGGGCAGGTTGTTGTCCTGCTGCCCAAGAAGGGTGAACTCCAGCTTGTTGGAATTGGTGCCGGTCTCTCTCCTATGCACAGAGTTATATAAGTTGTGCACGGGCAATGGCAAACGCCTGCGCTCGTGCTGTTCAGCTGATGCATCCTGACAGTCCATTCAGGATAACATCACATGGTAAGGGACCTGATTCATTTAGCCCAGGGCATGGTCAGTCAGTGCTTTTCTGTCTATTGATCGGGAGATAGGCTTTTGTGTAGGGTTGAGCATTGAATAACATTTTCGGGTGTTTTCCAAGTGTTTGGGTTTGGCGCATTTCGTGGCCCAGGGAAGGCTTTTGCTACATGTAGTGGTTGTTCTTGTGAAGGTTAATGGTGCGTTGTTGTCCCCTTTTCATTTTGGGAGGGGGGTCGTCAGGGGTGCATGTGGGTCAGTTGTACTCGGTCTGTGTGGAAGAGTTCTGTGTCTTCTTTTCGGACTGGAGGTGAAAGGCCTGGCCTATCTGGGCCGGGGGTGGAGGTGGTTTCTGTCGGGTTATGCGTTGATGTTGTACTTTTATGTTTCACTGATCTTGGTGACCTGCGGTGGAGCGTGTGCTGCCAGGAGATGTTCTCGGCTCGTGCATCTTTCTGCTTGGATTAACTGTGAGTTAAGTGTTTGGACTTTTAGTGGGTGAGTGACAGGTTAGACTCCATGCCGGAGGAGATGGGGTAATTTTGCGTGGAGTCCATGCACCTCTTCTATTGGGGGTGTACTTAGAGAGTCCCTGAGGATGCTTGGCGAAAATGTGCAGTGAGTTGGAGACGAAGTGGTCGATTGGTTGGGGCAGATGGTCAGGCCTTGCTGGATTTCTTTTACTTTCATGGGAAGGGTGTGGTTTATAAGTGCTGGTGGCTCCATGTTTTGGTCGGCTGGCTCCTCTTGTCCGCCCTCTATATTTGCAAGGCTTTACAGCGAAGATGGTAGATGTTCTTTTGGGAAATAGGATGCATGGGTTTTCTCGGCGGTCTAGTCTCGTTAGTGGAGGGCGGCCACTGGCACGTATTTTTTCCGTCGGATGTCAGTGCGTCTTTAGGGGGGTCTCACGTCGTTGCGCGGGGTATCTGTCGTCCCGCTAAGGGGTTTGCCTGTCCGCGTGTTGTTCCACGAAGGGGTGAGGGGGTTGTCGGTGGCCTGCGGGGAGAGGCCGGTCTCACATGTTGGCGGGAGAGAGGAGAGGAGAAGTGTGCTAAGAGTGGTTCTGATAGAAGCTTTCCCCCGCTCGTTAGATTGTCATCGGGACCTAGGAATCAGGATATTTCTCGGGGTACCGGTTCCTCACAATCTAGCCACAATTTCTAAGATGACATGCATGCATTTAGTTGATTGCGAGATGAGACGCACACTGTATAGAATGCTCCTTGCACATTCTGCACCTCCTTGCCTTCGTCTCCGTCCCGTAACACCATGGAGGACGGTGTTACCACCTGAAACGGGGGAGGTCCCCAGTCTGGGTGCTCTCCTTCTATCAAGTGAGTTGTTATGCCTTTTAAATTGGAGACTGGGGTGGAGAGTGTTTGCATAGAGCGAGTGGTATGTAATACTTTTGAGTCGGTTCACGGGCTCGTCTGCCGCATGTATTTTCTGCGTGCGCGGAAGAGGGTCCGTACACACCCCAGTGTTCCACGTGTATATGGCGTGTGAGAGGCTATGCCCCTGTAACAATAATCCTGATGGGTGTTGTTCCTCATGTTCTGGTTGCATTTTGTCCATGATTCTAGTGTTCAGACACAGGCAGGAGAGGAGTGGGCTGAGAGCGAGTGGGGGTTGTGGGGAGGGGGGGGAGGGACTTCCCGGTCGGTTTGCTCCTGGGATGGACAAGAGGCCATGCGTGGGTCAGGCAGCGGTTGCGGTTCGTGTAGGTAGAGTGGCTGCCTGACTTTTCGGGGCCTACGTCGTGCGTGTGTCTGGAAGTGGGACTTGCGGTGTCCACGGGGACTCTGGAGGCCTTCGTGGGCGCTGGTCACCGCGTGGTCAGAGTGATTGTAAACAATGATTGTTTTGTTGTAATAATGAATTTATTTTATATTGTGCAATTTTTGATTTGTTTGATGGTTGTATTATAGGATTGTGTCGAATATAGTTTTTGATCATAAAAAAAAGGGGGGGGAAGGGGGGAGGAGAAGTGGGATGGGGGGGGAGAGAGAGGGTTTGGGGAGGGGGTGGATGAGGGGCTGGAGGGAGGGGCAGAGAGGGGTTGGGAGGGGGAGAGGAGGGAGGAGGGGAGGAGGGAGGAGAGGGAGGAGGGAGAGGGGAAGGGAGGAGGGACAAGGAGGGGGAAGAGTGGGAGGAAGGGGGAGGTGAAGGGGAGGGGGGAAGAGTGGGGAGGGGAGTGGTGAGCAGCGGAGAGAGGGAGAATGGGAGCGGGAGGAGAGGGGTAGGGGAGATAGGGTGAGAGGGGTTACCGGGAGGTGGGGGAAAAAAGTGGGAGATGGTGGGAGGAGGGAGGGGGAGAGGGGGAGGGTGTGGGGGCCAGTCCATAATTCTCCATCTGGTGGCTGCGGGGCGTTTCGAGTGCGAAGTGCACGGCGCTGCTCGAGATAGTTGGAGGGAGAAGGGAGGCCACCGTGGCTAATCCGCTGCAGGAGAGAAGTGTAGTTGGAGGGAGGCGAGAGAGCCGACCATGCCAAATGAAGGGAGAGAAATCTGTTGGGATGGTGGCATGTGGATTTGTGAGTAAGCAGTAGGTGAGATGCGTTTTGATTTTTAAAATGAGTGGCGGGTGGGGAGTATTTTATTAAAAAATGTGTGATAAAAATGTCACCTAAATGTAATGAGGAGTAATCCGTGAATGTAGAAATGAATCGTCGCGAAAAGGAAAAATACATTGTGGTTTTGGCGAGGGAATGGAATTCAAATGGAATGTGACTACACACACAACACACACAACAACACACACATCTACACACACACACCACACACACACACACACACACACCCACACCACAACACACAGAGTCTTATGATAGATTGATCAGATCGATAGAGTAGATAGATAGATTGATAGATAGATAGATAGATAGATAGATAGTCAGATAGATAGATAGGATGATAGATTGATAGAATAGAATAGATAGATAGATAGATAGATAGTAGATAGATAGATAGATAGATAAGATAGATAGGATTAGATAATCTTGATATTCCACTGAGTTAAAGATTGTGGGAGCTGAATATATTGTTGTGATACCGAAAGAAAATTGATATAATTGTAGTTTAGAAGCATGCAGAACAGAAAAGGTCCTTCCACTCATATTTTCAACTGACATACGCTAAATACGGCTCATACTCTGCATACTTAATATCCATTACTGTACTAGGTTGAAGCTACCCACGTCTTGGTGAGGCAATTTCAAGACTTCAGTCAGGACTGTGGACTTCGGGCAGTAGGTCAGATGTGCTTTTGAGAAGAGTCTTGACCGAAACATCACCCATTCCTTCTTTCCAGAGATCTGCCTGTACACAGAGTTAGTAGCATTTTCTGTCTTTCTTGGCAATTCAAGTGTTCCCCTGATGCTTGGAATGTCAGAGCCTGACTGGGCAGTATGTTTCAGATTGCAACTACACTGGGTGGAAAACCATCTCACTCAAGGCCCCTCTAAATGTCCTTAGAGGGTCTTAGTCTCATCTATACCTGGCGGCCTTTGTTCTGTTCGCTGTCAATTGGAGAAAGAAACAATTGCAGGGTAATAGGAGATTGAATAAAGGCTCTTGCGAGCGCAGGCGGACTCATGGGATTTAATCATTCCTCCTGAGTGATAATAAATTTTATGATTCTTACCATTTGATGATTCATGGAATTTTAATCTAATTGGCTTTGCCAGAAAGTATTCAGATCCATTCACCAAATATGTTTCTGCTTTAAGAATAATGTCACGACAAAATCAGGCCCAAAACAAAAGGTTGACTCAAATGCTAGAGCAAATAGCTCAGCCTCTGGTCAGGCTGCATTTTCTTCAGACATGGATAGGTGACGTAGAGACTCTGTCTTGAGCGTGCCAATGTGAGTAATGATAGGAGTCTCATTGAGTTATTGTAACAATTAGTTTTTAGTGTTAAATTTAGCTTAGTTTAGTTCATAGTTTTGTTTTGTTTATTCGTCACGTGTCCAGTGAAAAAGATTTTTGGTTGCGATTATCCAGTCAGGTTGGAAAGATTATACATGATTACAATCAAGCTGTCACAGTGTATAGATATAACGAAAAAAAATGATTTTGGTATACGCATCAAGCTGTCACAGTTGTACTGTTAATCGTAAAATGAACAGTTTATATTTACTTCTTGGTTTGCATTATTTAGGGAAAAACACTCATACTTCACATTGCTAATGCAAATGGCCACAGTTGTCATGCTGGGGTTTCTAACTTAGAGTGCATCCTCAGGTGTCAAAGCATGAATGAAACTGAACCTTAAGCCAATGTTTAACAAAGGGCGATGGGAAATTCTATCTCTGTAGGTCATGTTTTTAATTGCACCTGCTTGTGAATATATTTAAGGTCTATTCTATGGTTTAAAAACCACCTGTGAAATAGGATGGAAAGTAGAAATATTTTATCAGCATTCATCAACTGCATGGTTTGGGCAAGCTCCATCTAAGCTGCAAAAATTGCAGGCATCGTGGTTGCAGCCAGAGTCACTAAACCAACCACCTTTCCATGAGACATTCACGCTGCTCACAGAGGCCTTCTGGCATAATTAAGGGACAAGTCTAACCCAGGTCACTCACTTTCCCTTATCATCAGCAAGAGGTACAGAAGTTTGAAAACGCATACCTCCAGATTAGAGGACAGGGTCTTCCAAGCTGTTAAACAGGGAACTGAACCATCCTCTCACCGTAGAGCACCTCATTCCTTTGAGTCTTTGTAACTTTCTTTAATCGGACATTATCAATGTTGTACCCTATATCTTTATTACACACTAGGTCGGCTTGGTTGTATCCTGTATAGTCTTTTCTATGACTGGATTGCTGCAAGAAACAGGTGGTCCCACTTAATTACTGGTACCTCGGTACATGGGACAATAATAACTAAATTAAAATGAGATTGAATTTGGTGCCTTCACCTTTGTCAGTGAGGAACTGCTTGATCCTAACTGTAGTTTAGGAAGGTCAATAGCCTTCTTAGCCTACAGCGTGTGATGCACTGGGACTATAATGGGCTTTTAAACATGTCGCGGAGAAGCTGGTAACTTGTTCTGTGCAATGATGCCTTCATTCCTGCATGTTAGTGTCTACACGGGTCTGGGATTCATCACTAATTGATTGAGTCCTGATCTTGCTCCACTTCACCGTGGGGCTTTCCAACAGCGTTGTGTAAATAGATGACTCATGGAGCGTGAACTTGCTGCGATTCCACAGTGCTTTGTATCGATTAGCTTGCTCAGGAACCGGCTAAAGCCCATTGCAGTCAATGGAGACGGCTTGTAGGACTGAAAATTTCTTTATATTTTCAGTTCATTCTTTGATTGCTATATTAATTGCTTTTGAGAGTAATTTTTTCATGTTACGCATTTTTGTGCACTAAACACCAACAAAACCAGACACAGATTAATTATCAGATCAATTATCCGGCACATATTTTCATAGTTCCAATTTCATTTTTCCCATATTCCCTTAAAATCATTAACTGGCACCTTTGGGAGCTTTGGTGGTGACAGATATCAGATTTTCCAGCCTCTTTTTGAAACTTCCCGTTTTTGCCTACGATAAATGAATAAACTGTAGAAGAACTCAAACAGGTTGAGGCTAGCTATGTGAGACAAAGGGATGAACAAAATTTGAGGTTAAGACCATGGCACGGTTCAGGCAATGCACAATAACAATGGAGAGTGGATGGACTTGGAAATTGGTGGCAAAACATGGCGCCTCTAGCATGCAGCTTCGGTGCCATTGCTGTACATTTGCTAATTGGGGGGTGGTATGATGGATAACATAGCTGGACTGTTGCAAGGAAAGAATGTACACTTTTGATAATGGATTTTTTTATTGAACCTTTTAAAATTAAATGGAGCTTAGGCAGCTACCCTCGGGTAAAATTCAATGGTGAGTTTCAAAGAGAAGGGAAAACAGAATTAGGTGATCTTTGTTTAGAATTTGGGCATCTCGTGTGTTAAGATCTGTGAGAATCAGGGACTTGGTATGTTCCCGGCAGCAGTGCAGCTACCTAAAAAAACCCAGGTTACCCAAACAGTCAAGATTTATGAATGATCATGTAGTGGAGCTGTTTACCCTTTTATTGTAGCACTACACGCTAGGGCAAGTTACTGTGGTCAATTAACACCACTATGAACATTGTTTTTTAGTTAATTCGTAAATAGGGTTTATTCTGTCTCATCATGTAATGGCATCATGTTGCACTCTCTCTGACCATTTCAGATCTGGACATCTTCAGTCACTAGTTGACACTGGTGGTTCCAGTAAAGGAAATTAGATAATTAACTCATGGTTCAATAGTGAACATTGACAAACTCACTTCTGCGTGGAATGTTTTTTTTTGCCCAATCATTTTAGGAATACTGAACTGAGAACAAATATCAACCAAGGTGATGACTAATGGCCCTATGTTCATCAAGAGCTCTCACTGAAAGAGTAGACTATTTATCTTCTGGGTGTGATGGAACGTTAGCTCTCTGGTCCCAATGCCAGTTAGCTGGAGGTTCAAGGTCCGTCATACAGGCTGATGAACTTTTGCTGTTTATTTGCAATAGTCTTTGCTGAGAAGAATTCAGCAATCTTTACTTTAGACTTTTGATTTTAGGGACACAGCACGGAAACATGCCCTACAGTCCACCAAGTCCGCTCACTAATTAGTATTTCACTAGCACTATCCTACACACTAGGGACAATTTACAATTGTACCAAAGCCAATTAGCCTACAAAACTGTAAATTTTTGGAGTGTGAGAGGAAACCATGTGGTCACATGGAAAATGTATAAACTCCGTACAGACAGCACACATAGTCAGGATTGAACGGGGTCTCTGATGCTGTAAGGCAGCAACTCTACCACTGTACCACAGTGCTGTCCTTCGAAGAAGAATGGAGGAACCTCTCTGTGGTACCATACCCAACCTTAATTCTTCACTAACTTCACCAAAGGCAGATGTTTGTTTTGTTACCTCATTGGTGTTAATGGAAACTTGTGGAATGCAAATGGTGTTGTGCATTTCTTTCATTACGACGGTAACCAGATTTCACAAAACGTTGGTACTGATGGATGTGAATTTGTAACATCATTCTGTAATTTAATGGCTGATTCGCCACTGTTAAAAACTTATTATGAATTTCCAGAATTGCGTAAGTCTACGAGAAAGGTTCAATGATTTTAGTAAAAGTGGCAATTATTAGAACATTACACAAATGTTTAGTTTGGTTTAATATAATTTAGTTTATTGTCACATGTACCAAGTTACAGTAAAAAGCTGTTCACTGTATCTTGGAGATGCTTGAATCGTGAGGAAAAACACAAAGTGCTGGTGTAACTCAGCAGGCCAGGCGCATCTGTGGAGGAAATTAAAGTAAAATATAAGAAAAGCATGTAACTCTTCAGGGATTCCCAACCTTTACCTCTTTAATATCCTTAAAATGATCCTTAAAGAGTCCTGCTGATTTCAAGGAGATAATGATTTGCTTTCTCTGCAACAGAGGCAAGGGAAAGTCTATTTGGCTGCAAAATTATATTGTGCAGCAAAACTATGCCGGGAATGCAGAAAAATGCTAATCTATGCAATAATTGGTCAGGTTTAGCGAGGGACTGC
This sequence comes from Okamejei kenojei, assembly GCA_035221665.1. Lineage (NCBI taxonomy): Eukaryota > Metazoa > Chordata > Chondrichthyes > Rajiformes > Rajidae > Okamejei > Okamejei kenojei. The sequence goes on from CM069145.1 coordinate 30,911,642, forward strand.
CGTGCTGAGTTACTTGAAAACAGGCACGATTAAGTGTGATCTGCTCAGGAGATCACAAGCTACAATAAATAGCATCAAATGTTCAAAGGTTAGTAGATCTAATCCCTGTGCCAATGTGAATTGGAACCCTGCCAAGAGACAAAACATCACTGTAAATTATCCTCTCTGGATATATTGTGCTAATATGTAATCCAGATAGATTCAGTATTTTAATTCCAAACTCAGGAAGCTATGACAGTTCTGTGACTCTTTACCATTTCCTGCACCTCATTAAAGCCTTTTCTTTAGCAGTTCCTAGTGTTATTTTTTGCCTGTATTGTAAAACAGTGTTACATTGTGGACCCTGTCATGCTACAATATAGAATGAGACTGCATTCATGTAGGAAACATACAGCCTGCAGAATAGAAACCTTCAACTGATCCATTGGACTGGATTTAGAAACTACACATGTTGGAAATCTGATATAAAAGCAGAGAATGCTGGCAATATTCAGAAAAAGTCAGACAACGTCTGTGAAAAGAGGAGCATTTCATGTCAGTGAATTGCTCTGATAAAATGTTTAGTTTAGTTTAGAGATACAGCAAGGAAACAGGCCCTTTGGCACAGTAAGTCCACGCTGACCAGTGATCACCCGTACATTAATTCTATCTTACACACAAGGGATAATAAATACACAGAAGCCAATTAATCTACAAACTTTGGAGTGTGGGAGGGAAACTGGAGCACTCGGAGAAAAACCCACCTGGTCACAGGAAAAAAACATGCAAACTCCATACAGACAGCACCCGTATTCAGGAAACAAACATGGGCCGCTGGTGCTGTGAGGCAGCAACTCTACCGCTGCGCCACTGTGCATTGAAATGACTTCAACCTGAAACATTAACCCTATTTCTCTCCACTGCCTGATCTTCCATATATTCCTAGCATTCTCCAATGTTCATCCCTCAGAAAAGAAGGCAATTTGCCTACTCTGTATCAGTTTTCCCACAATGACAAATATTCCTGGAGATTCCATATTGGTTCATGAACAAACAAGAAATTCATAAAACATGAAACTATACAGCACAGGAACAGTCCCTCTTGCCCACAATGCCTGTGCAGAACATGATGGCAACATAAACTAATCTTATCTGCCGACACATGATCCATGTCTCTCCTTTCCCTGCATATCCATGTGCCTATCTGAAATTCACATTATCACCTAACCTGGAATTTTCTCAAAACTGTTCAAGGTAAAGAAAATAACATAACCCACTGAAAGCTACTGTATATAACTGAGTTTTCTGATATGTTTTTCCCAAAGAAGGACTATTTGCTCATGCAGATCAGACCACAAATTAAAAGTAAACAGCTTGCCTGAGGTCTCAAGATAAAAATATACTGTTTGAGCCAACATTTGTCAGTGGTGTTTTCAGCTGGAAATGACAATAGAATCTTTGATGCAAATAATCAAAACATTTATGTTGATTCCATTTTTCTATATCTTGCTTTCTCGTTTTCACTCATTTTCATTCAATTGCTTTTCAATGTCTTTACTATGCACGTTGACTTTAAGGTTAAGAATCTTAAGCGATTTTGTTTTCAATCTTAAACTTCATTTATTTACTTTATTCCCCAGACTGATATTTTAAAACCAATTATTTCAGAGCAGTGACAGTGTCTGCATTCATTTATTTAAAACCCGTTCCCTTCTTTAATGGTTATGAAAAATGGGTCTGCAGTGGCATCTAGTGGAAGGGCTATATATAAATGTATTTGGCCCTAAATAAATCAACTGAAGTGAATTATTAAGGTAGACTAAACCAAGTGGGACCTGTTGAGTCCCATTCCCCCAATGCAATATTCCACCACTCACCATAGCCCCCAACTGCGCAGGCGCGGCTGATGGGTTCCCGTTGTGACGCCAGAGATCCCCATTGTGATGCAAGTCACGGCAACTCTCCCCCAACTACGCCTCGCCATTCCTCTCCCTACCCCTATCCTCCTCTATTCCCCTTCATCCCCAGCCCTCTCCCTCCTCTTCATCCTCCCTCTTCTTTCCCCTCTCCTCCTCCCCTCCCCCACTCACTCACTCACCTCCCTCCCACTTCTTTCCCCTATCCTCAGTCACTCCCTCCCTCCATAAACCCTCTCCCCTTCCTACCCCCTCCTGTCCCTCTATCTCCCTGCTCCCCCATTCATCACCTCCCCCCATCCCACTGCCCCACTCTCCATCCTTACCTCCGTCACTGCCCTCCTCTCTCTCTGTCCCCCACTCCCTACCTCCCCACTCCCAACCTCCCCACCCCACTCCCCCTTCCTCTCCCTCTACCCCCTCCTCCCCACTGCCCTCCTCTCCTCTGCCCTCCTCTCCCTCTATCTCCATTCTCTACCTCCCCACTCCCCCGTCCTCACCTCCAACCCCCTCCTCCCCTCCCTCCCTCCTCACCTCCCCCACTTTCCCCTCCCTCTCCCTCCCTTACCCCCACCCCTATCCCTCTGTTCCCCTATTCCTCACCTCCTCCTATTCCCCCCAAATGAAAATCCATGTTTTTCATAATGAACCCCCCCCCCCCCCTCCACAATGAAAATCGCGATATTTCTTTTAAGGGGAAATCTCAATAAAAATCACATTTTTCCTTTAAAAAACCTAAACATAATGCTAGTTGCTAAGGAAAACGGAAGAATTTGATTGAAACTGATTTTTTTTTTTGAAAGTCGTGATTCTTTATGTAAATGAAAATTGGGATCTCATTGTGAAGTCATTGTGACGTCGAACGTTGCTGACGGGCAGGAAAAGTGGTTTTAAAAAGTGGTTTTTGTAAAGTTTAAATGTCAATAACGTAAAATATAGCATCAATCCGACGAACTTGTTTTTTTACATCCAAGACAATGGTGAGTAAGGTGGGCCAAAAAATTGTAGCGCTATTGTATACCATTTTGGCAAGGTTTTGGAATATCACACACACGTATGCACGCATACATACAAACAAACAAGATGAGAGTTAGTAATATAGATATTATGATATTATGGACCTGCCACCACTATATAGTGGGGTTAATGCCATCAACTGGCAAAGAGCTTCTAGCCATATGGATTATAAATATATGCAGTAAATTTTAGCCATTAAACTTCGCAGGGATAAATATTTTCAACCTGTAGCTGGTGTTGTTATACAGGGAAGTTGTGTGCCAAATTGCTCCAAGCAGGGTCTACACAAGTTGGGTAAAATCCTCAGTAATGTGTAACTTGTGCTTTTGTGTGTTGTCTGTTTCTATGTGATGCTGCAGCAAGCAACATGTTCATTCTACCTTTACCTTACTGTACTTGGGCACATGACAAGGCACCACCGTAACGCACCAGTAGAGCTGTTGCCTGACAGTGCCAGAAACCCTTGTGCAATCCTGACTACGGGTGCCATCTGTCCGGAGTTTACACGTTCTCCCTGTGACTGAGTGGGTTTTCTCCAGGAGGTCCAGATACCTCCCACGTTCCAAAGACGTCCAGGTTTGCAGGTTCATTGGCTTAGGTAAGAATTGTAAATTGTCCCACGTGTTTAGGATAGTGCTAGTGTACGGGGATCACTGGTCAGTGCAGACTTGGTGGGCTTAGGGGCCTGTTTTCCAAAAATCTCAACTTAACTTGGCTTGACTAATAGAAAGATCAAACGAAAACTTACCATTTGAAGTTTGATCTTTATTTTATGAGAAGTGGAAGTGAGGGACTATGTGAAGAGCCTACCAGCCCGCATGTGCGTCAATCTTCAGAGCAACTGTATAGAAAGATTAATAACCGTTGACTTACCGAATTATCTTTATGAGGTTCAGGGTTGGGTGGAGGGCACGTAGTCCCTCACTTCAACTTCTCATAAAATAAAGAACAAACTTCAAATGGTAAGTTCTCGTTTAATCTTTCTATTATATATCAAAGTCACGTGAGTGACTACGTGAAGCCTTCGAAGCACTGTGGTTTCATGCAGTAAACCAATCTGTGTGTGAAACATTTAAACAGATAAGCCATAAATGGTAGAACAGACATGGGTTATTAACAACATGATGCTAACTTGCTTACATGCCCATTGCTCTTAATCAGACCACAGTCCTAATTGGCTTTGAGTTAGACACTAACTCATGCAACACTGTTCAGAATTCTATCAGCAATCATCCAGGCATATTCAAACACATTTTATAACTTCTGAAAGAGTACTATGTAAGCCTCCTGCTGTTGCAAGAAAAATGCTCCCAATGTTGGGTGAGTCCAGAACCAGGGGCCACAGTCTTAGAATAATGGGGAGGTCATTTAAGACTGAGCTGAGAAAAAACTTTTTTACCCAGAGAGTTGTGAATTTTATGGAATTCCCTGCCACAGAGGGTAGTGGAGGCCAAATCACTGGATGGATTTAAGAGAGAGTTGGATAGAGCTCTAGGGGCTAGTGGAGTCAAGGGATAGCGTTTAGGAGAGTATTGATAGCAGATGATCAGCCATGATCATATTGAATGGCCGTGCTGGCTCGAACGGCCAAATGGCCTCCTCCTGCACCTATTTTCTATGTTTCTATGTTTCTATGATCAAATTGGGAATATCCATTCTATTGGCTGCTAATGACCCAGCCCCTTGGAAGAGTGAGACTTGAATTCACACCTGCTATTAGCTGCTTACACTCTATTCATGTTGAGATGGTCTGCACCAGTAATGTCTTGAGAAAACTATTAAAATAACAATGAAGAAACAATCCTTCATCTCATAGGTACTAGCAAGCTCAGTGTACCTGTATACATAATAGCACCGCCAATCTCCGATCTGGCAGGTATGCTGTCAACTCCAAATTGTACCCAACCGTGCCCATTTTGCTTTATGAGATCATTCCCATAACAAGCTTCCCTCATGTCTGTTATGACCCAGAGACCGAGCCGGAGATTGAGTAATGATTGTGTTCTTTGTGCTAACGTCAGTTGCTAAAAGCATAATCAACTTAAAATATACTGCTCCCATTAGGAATACAGTAGATGAATATCTGCATAATAATTTAATGATAAATATTCCACACTACTATGAGTCTAGGCTTTAGTGCATTCATATAAAAGACACCTTGCATAAGGTTAGTCAACAGTGGGTGAATAACCAACCATTTATTGACCCACTTATGGTACTAGAGAGAATGACAAAACAGCACAAGCAGTGTCAATTGTGCTTTAACATAATCGCTTCTCTAAACCCAAACTGAAAGAAACACAAACCTCTGCTACTTCTGTTTAAAGGTAGCTCACATGTCTTCTTCACAAACTTCCCATACAACCGTGCAGAGCTGGCTGCACGGGAAATAGGCTGAACTAGCCATCAATCGTGACTTCGAGTAAATAGGAGTATTTTTCAGCCACCTTTTACAATGGACACCCTGAATGAATAGGCTAAATTGGCACTATTAAAATTCATGTCCCTCATCTTTATTATCGTAAGAGCATCTACTGATAAAACCCCTGAGTCTTATCAGCTACAAAAGCATGTCATCTATAAACTCCATGACACAATGCCCTTTGGATCTGAGTAGGGCAGAATTAGCTTTAGAATCTTTGTAAATAGCCTATGCCTGAAGACAACCTCTAGGTAGAGCCTAAAATGTCCACCACTGGCTTTGTCATCAAGAACACGAGATATATCTGTGCCTCTCATGTATAGATATGGAAAAGTATGCATCTTCAAGATCGATTGAGGTCCTAAATCCTCTGAATCAGCTAAATTGCTGAAAGACAATTATCCATCTTAAAGTGGTTAACCAAACACATGATCAGACTAGCCAAATCCTAACCTGATTTGGCATGCTCCACTTTTCTGCAACCTTGAGAAAATATTAGAAATATACCCCTCTTCTTCTTGGGCAGACTACGCATCCTTTGTGAGATGTCTCTGTTTCCACTCGGATAAACAATCGTTTCCGTTATTGACCATACAGATGGAAATTTTTGCTTCTCTTGCCGTGGAGGATGTATTTGTCTATTTGTTTATTTATTTATTTATTCGCTCATAACATATAATCAGATCCTCATGACTAGAGCTGAAGCACAACATCCACTTGATGTGCGAATACGAGTTCCCTGTCAACTCTTCACCGTCAGAGTCACCACGAATCCTCAGCCTCCTTCCTCAGAGTGGAAAATAGCATAATGCAACCCTGAGCCAGAAATTGCTCTGCAGTGCAACCACCTGTCTCAGTCGCAGTATGCACAACACACTCTCTCTTCGACCAGCCACTCAATCAGGAATTCTGATATTGAGAGACTACAGATTATTATATATATATTTTCTATTCACAACATGAACCTGCGGGTCTGATAAAAAATGCTTCACGCCAGACCGGCTTTCTGCTGGTAGCTACCTATCCCAGAGAGGATGGCAATGATGTTTCCAACAAACTGGCAACTCTACTAGCTGAGCTGAAAAAAATCAGGGAAACCTCAAACTATCTCACTCTACTGAGCAGCCTGATAACCTCAATCACAGATGTTGAGGCACTGCTTCTCTGGTCAATATGTTCCATATGGCAGCCAGTTCCAAGATAGTCTAACCTGAACCAGGATAGCCAAACTGTTCCTACTTGAAACTTACAGAGGTTGCTATGCAAGGCACCCTGCCAATGTCTCTGCATCAACCTGCTCTTCTCCAGAGACAGTAAAAGGTACTAGACAGACCATGCTGCCAATAAATCCAAACCCGAGGCAACAGACTGCTCCATTTCGGAGTTTTACGGAGGTTAGTAAAGTGACTTTACCTGCCAGCGTCTCTGAGCGCAGGTCGACCTGCTTGTTTGAGCTTCAGCGAAGTTCCTTTGCAGACCCTGTCTGACCACATCTTCAGCCCCACGCTTGCCAAACAGCTCCCTTCCGGAGCTCAAAAGCGATATTGCTGTGCAAGGCACGCCTGCCATCATTTCTGAGCCCAATGGGACAGACTGCTTCTTTGGCCTACAGCCTCTTTAGAGTCCTGCTGGAGCTTTACTGTGTAGGTCATGCTGCCAGTTATTCACAGCCTGGGAATTTGACAGGCTGCTCTTTCGGCCCCTTCTGCTCCTTCCAAGCCTTAGCGGAGCTCACTGAACAGGCCGCGCCTGCCATTATTCCGAGCCTGCCTCGACAGGCTGTTCCCGCGGGCCTTCTGCCTTTTGTGGAGCCTTTGCTGGAGCTGACTGTGCAGATCGCACTGCCAGCTTCTCCCCGCCTGGATCGACAGGCTGCTCCTTTGGCCAGCTGCTCCAGCGGGGCTGACTGGACAGGTCACGCCTGCCATTACTGCAAGCCTGGTTCAACAAGCTGTTCTTGCGGGGCCAGCTAGTGATCCGACTGCTCCTTTCCGGAGCTTCAATGGCGCTTCCTGCCACTTGAATACAGGGGTGAAAACCCACCGGAATGCTGGAGCTTTACCCACATAGGATGGAACTCCACCCCCGCAGCCGCTTTAAATTCCCCCTGCAAGTCTTCAACTTGCTGCATAAAGTCCTCTCTGAAGAGATACTATGCAGGCTGCACGTTAGCTGCCCTGTAAAAATGAGCCATTTTGGGAATTATCTCATGCCTTATAGCATTTTTGCGAAGGTAATAGCCCCAACAGAGTATTACAGAGAAGTGTTAATGCAGCTTTCTGCACTTCCGAGAGTTGAGACCCTTCTACTGACTTGCAAATGGCCATAATGACTCCAGTGAGCAGTTTTTGGATTTGCTGACATAATTCTTTGCCTACATATCATCACTGAGATATCCCAACTGATAAAATTGACGTATGGAGCATCCATGAGTCTGGCAGTTATCTGGACTGGCATATTTCCCTGATATTCTTAGCCAGATCTTCCTCCAGTGAATCTCCTATCCCCAAAGGGATGGCAAATATATGACGAGACCCGGTAGCTCCTTCATATGATTAAAATGAAGCACATCCCCATTAGTTCAAGGGATTCAATTTCCTTATCAATATCCACATAGTTGGAGTCACCTATGTAATAATCTCCAACACTCCCCTCTTCTGAGTGGGAAATATAATAACGCAACCCTGAGCCAGGTGTTGCTGCCCTTCTTCTGAGCGGGAGATATTATAATGCAACCCTGAACCAGGTGTTGCTTCCACGGGCATCTGACTGGCACAGTCTGTAAGTGTCTCCTGAGCCAGGAGCACATGTTATTTTTTCCTTTTATTTATTTATTTATTCATCCATCTTTATCTATTTATTTATCTATCTATTTATTTATTTATTTATTTATTTGTTTGTTTGTTTGTTTTTTTACTCACTAGGCAGGTTGCGCCTGCTAGTGAATCTGAGTCCTTGCTCCCTTCTGGAGCCTCAACAGAGTTTCTTAGGGGAGGAATATAACGCAAACCCTGAACCAGGTCGTTGCTTGCTCAGTCTCTGGCTGGTTCCCTTTTGGAGCTCCAACGGAGGTGTCTGGACAGGCCTCACCCATCAGATGCTCCGAACAGCCGCCTGCTCCCGTGGAGCCTCATTCCTCCATGGCGGTCGCTGTCCCAGCCGAACCGTCAGCCGAAAATGTAAATCGCCAGCTCCGTACAGAGCCTCCACGGTGGCAGCTGCACAAGCTGTGTCAGCTTCTCTGGGCTCGCTGCCTCTATTTTCGGAGCAACAGCCCATTCCTGAAACAAAAATTCCCCTAACCTGCCGGAGCAGTTTCGAACTGCTCCGTGTCTCGCGCCATGCGTCAATGTATTGACGCGCAAGCGGGCTGGCGGGCTCTTCACGTAGTCACTCACGTGACTTTGATATAAAATCAATAGTTAAAAGTCCTTTATTGTCACATGGACCAAGATACGGTGAAATTCTTTGTTTTACATAGAAACAGAAACATAGAAAATAAGTGCAGGAGTAGGCCATTCGGTCCTTCGAGCCTGCACCGCCATTCAACATGATCATGGCTGATCAATTTTGCATACAATTCAGAAGACTCACACTGTAGATAAACACTATCATAAATAAGTACAAAAGTACAAAAGGCTTCACTGAGGCAGTACACAAAGAATCACCATGTTTCCAGTGCCAACTTGTGCCCTTCAAGTTTTTAAAGTATAGAGTCATATTTTGGCCTTAAATCCCTGTTGTCCCGTAGATGGCACTGGATCGATGTTGCTGGGTTCAGCCTGGTCTGGCAATGCTGTCGATGTGTGCCACTGCTGCTCTGCTGTTCAGCACTGGGAAAAAATTGTGATACTCAATACATTTCATGTTGATGGAGAGTCATTAACAACGGAGTCTGAGCAACTGCAAAGTTAGAATGGTGTTGAAAATGCAGGGCAAAAGCAGAGTGAACTGAACTGCAGGCTTTTGGAACAGAAGTGACAAGTAATTGGTAGAAATTAGCAAAATCGTGGAATCATAGATATTCACGGCTCAGGAAGAATCCATCTGGTCTATTCTGTGTTGGCTGAGAAAAAGGGGAATCTGACCAAATCTCCCCTCTCTCATTCACAGCCTTATGGGTCATATCAAGATGTCATCAAGATACTAGTAATTCTGTTCAGAGTTTCTGATTTTACCAACCTTTCAGGTGTTATGTTATAGACCACACCCCGTTCCTCATAAGAGATATCACCTATAGTTTGTGATACAACTGGAGGCATTTATGTTTCTATGTCTTTGATCTACTGCGAGCAATAGTCATGCCTTCCTTATTCCTAGATGTCTGCCTTGGTCTATCAGCTGGTCCAGAGCCTCAACTCTATCATTTGCTCTCAGAAATATCTCCACCCTTATACTTTACTGCTCACCAATATATCTACCCACAGCCTTTCGTTATAGCCCATCTCAGACTTAATTACTTCCATGGTACTTCCACCAGCAGTAACACCACAAATTCATCAGCAGCAAAGAACCCATAGTCATTGTTTTAAAGAAGGAACTGCAGATGCTGGAGAATCGAGGGTACACAAAAAGCTGGAGAAACTCAGCGGGTGCAGCAGCATCTAAGGAGCACCAGTCTGAAGAAGGGTCTCGACCCGAAACGTCGCCTATCTCCTTCGCTCCTTAGATGCTGCTGCACCCGCTGAGTTTCTCCAGCTTTTTGTGAACCCATAGTCATTGTTTAATAAAGCAAGTATCAAAGATGAAGGATTCAATCAAACATCCCCTATTGAAGATGAACAACATCCAACCACCAGCAATGGTTAATACACATTCCACAGTCATTCCATATTTCACGCATGGTTTTTGAGGGTATACATGAATTAAATATATTCAGTATCACAAAATGTCTCCAGCCCTGCCAACAGCATGAAATTAAAACCTCACTGGGGTTTTGGCTGTGGCCTAACTATTGATATATTGCAAATCTGGCATGACTTTTTTGCTCTGATATTTTATACCACAGCCAATAACAGAAATATCATGTACACCTTTTCAACACATTCTGGCACCTTTGGGGGTGCGTAGTCATGCACTTTTAGATCCTTGTTCAACTTCCACTGTCATGTATTACCTTGACAATTTAAATATATCAATTTCAGACATATTTAAAAACATGGTGGTGTCTTCAAGAGTTATTTATGTCAAGAACATTCAGATTTGTACAACCATGTTAATATTTTTACTCCTAATAATTGTCATGTTGAGATAGGAAGCTTGTTGCCAACAGCATGTGATATTTTTTTCTCATTTGATAGAGCAGACAGTTAATCAGGTCCTATCAAAGTAATGGACAGACAGATACGGAGAGTGAGATAAAATAGTAAGATTAAACGAGAACTTACCAAGTTTGAAGGTTGATCTTTATTTTATGAGGAGTTGCGATGAGGGATTTCGTGAAGGCCCCGCCAGCACGCATGCGCGACATTCTTCAAAGCAGTGGTGTGGAATCACAGAACATATCATGGAAGGAGATAGTAAGATTGAACAAAGTAGAACATACCAGTTGACCTTATGAGAGAGAGGTGGGAGCGGAGGGCACAAAATCCCTCATCGCAACTCCTCATAAAATAAAGATCAACCTTCAAACTTGGTAAGTTCTCGTTTAATCTTACTATTTTACTTCGGAGTCATGTAAGTGACTTTGTGAAGACTTCAAAGCTTCTGTGATTACACGCCCTGGACAACGTCCATGCTACCACACTGCCGCAATACTGATGGAGGAAGTTTGTTAATCTATTCCAGGCTGAAAAATAATGCAGAGTTATTAAAACAAAGAACAACAAAGCAAAACCCCGACACGGGGAGTAAACATTCACGGAGCGGCTCTCAGCGCGGCATCCACGTATGTGGCGGGGGCAACTACCGGTTTATTGTAAAACCTCTGGAAAGTCGACCCACTGGCCCAGCCCGCGGTGGCGAGGATGTGGTCCATGGGCACCTCCATGGCCCTCGCCGCTGATGTGATGCAGCCCTGCTATAGAGTGAGAGTTAAAAAATCTTAGTATCGATACCAGCTGCACCCAACACCACCCTGAGCCACCTTGCACAGTCTGCACAGTCACCCGGCGATGTTGTTGTTGGTGGCTGATGAGGAGCCCCTGCTCCATCTGCCGGATGGTACGAGTTGTTCAGATGTAATAGCGGAGATGGGTGGCTATGCAGAGGGTATCAGTGGGGCACACCCGGAATTCCAACTGCAGCCTAGAAGACCCAGGCCTATATTGCTTCAGCAGGTCCTCTACAAAGAAAGTCACCGTTGCAGGAGTCGTGACCATCCTGTCCAGCCGAAGCTTTTGCAAGGCCTGGACTCGTGGAGCTGAAGTCAGTGCCATCAGCATCACCACTTTAAGGGGGAGCTTGTCAAGAGGTAGTCCTGTCATAGGGGACCAGTTTCTCAGTAGTGTAAGTACTACACCCACATCCCAAGTGATGTTGTATCGGGGTCGTGGAGGGTTGGTGTTGAACACTCCCCTCATGAATTTGGACACCAGAGGGTGCGTGCCCACACCTATATACAGGTATGAGGAGAGCGCACTCCTGGCGCTGTTGATGGCACTGTAGCTGAGACCCTCATCATAATGAAGGCCCGCTAGGAATTCCAGGACGTCAGGGATCGTGGCAGAGTTGTCGGTGGTATGTGTTCGGGAGTAGTAGGCCTCCCACTTCCTGATCTGGGTGAGGTACTCCTGCCGGGTCGATACTCTGCACGATGCTGAAATGAGGTCCATCGCTCTGGCCGATATGCCGGCCTCCATGAGCGTCCTCTTCAGAACCTGCAAGCCAACAGGTTTAAGTGACATTGGCACGGGTGACTGTCCCCCGTAATGGAGTTAGTGAGTAAAGTGGGGTGTTGAACAATTTGAACCCACGGACGTATGATTATTTGGAGAACCACCTGGTACCATGGCTGTGTAGGCCAATCGGGTATGATCAATATGCCAGAAGCAGAATCCAGTTGTATTTTCCGCAGTACCCGACTGATGAGGCAGAATGGAGGAAATGTGTAGCAGAACCATTTCCCCCAACGGAGTGAAAACGCATCCATAGCCACTGCCCCAGAGTCTGGTTCCCAAGACACAGCCGTTGGTATCTAATGGTTCAACCTGTACGCAAAAGAGGTCGATATCTGGTGTACCAAAATGAGCTATAATTTGTGCAAATATGAGGGGGTCCAACATCCACTCGATGGTATCATTAAACACACGTGACCTGGTGTCTGCCACTGTGTTGAGCTTCCCTGGCAAATAGGTCGCTTGAGCCAAATATTTGTTTCAATACACCAGTGCCAATTGTGTTTGCCAATTCGTCACAAGATAATGACCTGATACCACCCATATGATTTATATAAGCCACCACCGTGGTATTATCTAGTTGAAGACGGACATGCAAATGCTGTAAATTGGTGTAGTATGCCCGCAGACCATGGAAAGCCCCAAGCATCTCCAAAGAAGCGATCCCGTGCGGCTGAAGGAGGGTAGACTCTTGAGGATCCCATCTGCCACCACAACTGGACGTGGTGTCAGCCTCACCCCAGCCTTGGGCGCTTGCATCAGTTTGTAACACCACTGACGGGTTGCTAACAAGCAGGGGTTTGTAACACGCACAAATATTGTCAACCCACCACTGTAGCTCAGATTTAGCCTGAATTGGTAGCCGTATGGGCCTGTCAAAGTGCCTAGCATTGGCTTGCAATGTTGAGATCTTTGCCCGTTGTAAGTTTTGAGAGTGCAGTGGGCCGAATTGTGCAGCTGGAAATATGGCTACCAGTTTCCCAATCACCTTAGCAGTACGTCGAATGGTCGGCACACTGGTGCAAGCAAGGCTGGTACATGCATCTTTTATATCAGATGCTTTGCTCGGTGGGATAGGGACTATAATTCGGGTCGTGTCAATAGTGAAGCCCAATAGGCCATGATTGGAGATGGGGCCAATTTCGATTTGTCTGGATGGGTAACAAACCCTAACGTCTCGAATAAATTTATGGTTGCTGTAACCGCCAGCTCAGCCAATTGGAGGGTTGGACCCATGAGAAGGATATCGTCTAGGTAAACCATGACGATAGAATGCTGTCACCTTAGGATAGCCAGAATCGGTTTGACTGTTTTGGTAAACAGCCTAGGGGCTGTGGTTAAGCCATTGGGTAAAGCTGCATATTGCTATAACTGTCCCTTCCAGACAAATTTCAAGAATTTCCTATGGGATTCTATGATGGGGACTGTATAATATGCATCTTTGAGATCGATGCAAGCCACAAAGTACCCTGGAGACAGAAGCTGCTTAGCAGTTTCGAAAGGGTCCATTTGCAAATGGGTATATCGTACGAAAGTGTTCAACTGTGTTAGGTCAATGATCCGACAACCTCCATCTTGTTAGGTTTTAGTAAAGATGGTGGACACCAACTCAATGGGTTCATGCGTCGTCTTCCCTATCACCCCTTTGGCTGTGAGCCATAAAATTTTCCGCATGTCCTTGCTCGATCTCTTTTTGAGAGAGCGCAAAGGTGCGATGAGGGACATGCTGATTAGGGGGGAGGTGACCGTTAATGTACTCTATGACATAACCCCGAGCACTTTGTAAAATAAAATAGTCGGTAGTTATGCTATCCCAGGCACCACTGAACGCCCGCAACTGTCCCCCTACTTGTGAGGGCACCATTGCTACTTGCTTAGTAGAACCAGACCCCCTGACCTCCAAGGCCAACGGCGGGTCCTGGTATACGGTGGTGTGGGGGGACGTTGTGTGGCTTGACAAGGTGGAGGCCGCATTTCCCAGGCGGTGGATTGGTCCGAGGTGTCCTGTCCGGTGGGCGAGGTTTCCAAGCGGTAAACTGTGTTTGCCGATAGGCGTAAGCCCGGGATGAAGGCGGCTTCATGATGCCGACGGTTTTTGCTACCTCGTCCATCTCTTTTACCTTCTTTGGCAGGTCTGCCCCGAACAGCTGATGTGGTGGTGGAGTGGTGGAGGTGCGGCACAACCCTGCAAATTTAGGGTTGAGCGTGGGCCGGATGGAGCTTTTCCTGAGACAATGAATCTCAAACTGGGCATTGCAGAGTAAAGCTAGAGCATCCTGCTGCTCACTAGACACGTTCTCCCCATCGAGGGTCCTGGCGTATGCCGTGATTCCCGTTGAGAGGAGTTTCACGATTTGTTGGAGGCGTGCATCCTGCGCTCTGGCAGCGTTGCTCAAATTCACCCAAATTGGAGCATTGACCAATGGAATATTGAGATTAACACAACTCTCCGGTGGCTTGAACCTATCCATGGTGTCACTGAGGACACATGCTGTAGCTGGTGGGAGGTGAGAAAGTTAACCGTTCCTGCCAGTTTGGCATGTAGAGGCCCTCCCTAAGGAGGCGCAGTCGGAAATTTACCCACGACATCCAGTAGGTCCTCATCCACCGGCATGGCTGGCGCGGCATCGAATTCGCCGTCCTCCAGACCCCTGGCAGTCCCAACGGAGGAAAGCGAGATACTCGGCGACCGACGGCCGTGGGGAGCCGATGCACGGGACCAACGTTCTTCCCGGTCCTGTTCTTGTTGAACGAGGCGCTCCACCATTTGCTCCAACCGGTCCATGCAACCGGCGCTACTGCACATAACCGACAAGCCGACTTCCCCAGGCTCTGCAATGTTACTGGGGCTTCTACCAGCAGATCGTACCCCCATGAAAGGCGGAAAGCGATCTGGTGGCAGTAGGTCATCAACACCTGCTCCTGCAGGCCCGTACGACTCCCGCACAGACTCTCCGCTAGTCCGCCCACGAGCGTACTGTGGCGGTCCCCGTGCCTGGTGTGAAGGCAGTGGATAAGAGTCGGTGCCGGCCCCTGGTGCCTGGCTCCCCGGAGTCTGTGCAGGCTTACCCCTACCTCTGACATTATGTCTCGGTAGGGGTGCATGGTCGGCAGCAGCCCCAGGCAAACTGAGCGACCGGATGTGGCTGCCACCAGCTTGCTCTCGAGCAGACCCCGGTGTGATGCGGGCAGCACCTGCTCCTGCAGGCTGCGCGACGCTGCAGCCGCTCCACCGGCCCGCTCTAAGTCGGGAGACCCCGGCGGCTTCACGAGTCCTGCTTCAGCTGCGGGGCTCGACGTCGGCGCGGTCTTCCCCCCCTCGGCCCTCGCGGGACCTGTAAAAACAAGGTGTTGCCAGTGCCGGGTGCAAGTTACTTCACGCACCTGCTTGCTCCCCCCCCCCCCCCGGGGAACGGGGACACGAAGTCATGGTCTCCCAAACCCTGCACCTGTGCGGCCGCCTCTGGAGACGAATCGGGCGCTGTAGGAACAAACCCTCCGCACCTGTTCCCTAGGCCGTTTCCCAGACGTCGCCAGTGTTGCGAACGGCTCCAGAGAAGAAACCCGCCGACCAGAAGTCCAGCGGTGCTTGGAAAGCTGACCTTCCCCTTGTCCATCCATCGTTACCTGCAGGTAGAAACAACAAGACTCCTACCTGCAAACCAGCTTAAGGTAAGTAAACTTACCTTTTCCTGGTCCCGTTGAAGGAGCTGTGGAGAGAGCGCACTCCCCCCCTCCCAGCATGTCGGTAGCAAATGTGAGCGACGATATGTCGCGCATGCATGCTGGCGGGGTCTACACGAAGTCACTCACATGACTCCGAAGTAAAATAATGTGACATGCACATTTACATCATCGCAAATAGTACTGGCATTCTTTGCTCAGAAGAACAGCAATTTCATTACCTGGAAACTAAACGATTATGGTAATCTGTTAGTCATTTAATCTGGATCAATATACCTTAAGTTTAATAAACATTGAGTAATGCTATGAATCATTAGTAAAGTGATGGATGCTCTCATTGACAGTACCATCAGCAGGACTCATTGTTAATGGATGCCTAGAATTAGTTTTGCCAAGACAACTTAGTTTCCGGTCTCTCCACAGACTTGGGCCAGACGTTCTATGGGGAGGTGAGGCTGAGTGTCTCTAAAATCAAGACAATATTTGACCAAGTGCGGCATCAAGGCACCCTGGTAAAAGTGATTAAAGGACATCAAATGGCTCCCATGGCTGGGGCCATCCCAGGTGGCAGCTCTCAGACTCAAGCCCCTGCCGAGGTACGTATTCTCAGACTGCCATCCTAAATGGCATGTGCTGGCGATGCACTTGGGTGTTGAGGAGAGGCGTTCCGTGATGCGGAGCAATTCCAGCTGGGCTTATCCCGCTCCATCGGAATTGTTCATAGGATCCATGGCCCGGGTCCCTCCCCGAGAGCCAGCCGCACACAACATGAGCCGCCTCTCCGAGATGCCCAGCATGCCGTTCCGTGATGCGGAGAGGCGCGTGTTGTACAGGCTGCTCCTGCACACTCTCCACTTCCTCACCCTCGTCTTCCATCCGGACACGCTCGGGCGGTCCATGTTACCTCCTGACAATGGGAGCGGTCCCCAGTGGAGGTCTCTCTATAAGGGAGTCCTTCCCCTTTACATTGGGGACCTAGGGTGGAGTGTTGCACACAGCCGTGGCCTGTAACAGGTACTTGAGCCGGTTCACGGACTCGTCCGCCGCCTGTGACTTCTGCGGCGAGGAGGAGTCCGTGTACCATTTGTGAGAGGTTGCAGCCCCTGTTCGAGTATCTGAAGGGGCTGCTCCTCAAGTTTTCTCTCCACTTTAGTCCGACGCTATTGATTTTTGGGCACCCGGTACAGAGGGGGGAGGGTCGGGAGGAAGGAGGGGGGGTCTCCGTGTCGGTCTGCTCCTGGGCCTGGCCAAGATGGCCATTCGCGGGTCCAGGCAGCGGGCAGTCGACGGCCGCACAAGGGTCGGCTGCCTGCCCCTTTTCCAGGGTGCCCTCGTGTCCCTGGAGAGGGAACATGTGGTGTCCACGGGGACGCTGGAGGCCTTCTGCGAACGTTGGTCGCCGCGAGAGGTTGTTTGTATTATAGATAAGGGTGGCGGAATTTTAATTTGAATTTTTTGTCTTTGTTTGTAAACTGCCGATACAGGCAGTTTTTTGATATGAACGATATACTACTTTATATGTTGATCTTGTTTTTTGAATAAAGTATTTGTAAAGGAAAAAAAAAAAATGGCTGGGGCCATACTTGGAAGGGTAGTAATTACTGGAGGTTAATAATTCCTGCTCCAGGACATTAGTTCCAAGCAATGATCTTCCTTTTACCATAAGATCCAAAGTGGATATGTTTGTAGATGACTGCACAATGTTCCTTTCCTTTCGCAACTCCTCAGCAAACAAAATATATGGTTAACCCATGTTATAGTGGAACATGAAGCCGGGGGGGTTGGTGTCCGTTATTGCCGATCGTCCGCTATAACTGAGAAAGAGATTATAAGAGATTATCATTATATAGGTAGTAGAAACAAACCGCTGCGGTTATTGGTTAATAGACAAAAAGGTACAAAGTGCTGGAGTAACGGTCAGGCAGCATCTCTGGAGAGCATGGATAGGTGACTTTTTTGGTTGGGTTCCTACTTGGTTTTTGGTCACAGGCTGGGTGAATTGACCACTCCGGCCTGCTGGCAGCCGAGGGAGAGGCGAGGATTGGCAGAGTCAATGGACATGGCCCGCGGGTGGCCTGATTGCTGGTAAGGGTCAGTGTGGTGGTAGTGGCGGCAGAAGGCATGGCTTGGAAGCGGGTGGGGAGGTGATGCGGGCCGGCGGTGGTGTTGGCAGCCTTCGGTAGATCCGACCACTATAGATGAGATCCGTTACAAAGAGGTCTGTTAAAATGAGGGTTTACTGTACCTGCTTAGCTCTTATTCTTAAACTGTGGCCCCTGGTTCTAGACTCCCCCAATATCAGAAACATGTGTCCTGCCTCAAGTGTGCCCAAACGCTTAATAACCTTATATGTTTCAATAAGATCCCCTCTCATCCTTCTAAATTCCAGAGTATACAAGCCCAGTTACTCCATTCTATCAACACATGAGAGTCCCGCCATCTCGGGAATTAACCTTGTGAACCTACGCTGCACTCCCTCAATAGCAAGAATGTCCTTCCTCAAATTTGGAGACCAAAACTGCACACAATACTCCAGGTGTAGTCTCTCTAGGGCCATGTACAACTGCAGAAGGACCTCTTTGCTTCTATACTCAACTACTCTTGTTATGAAGGCCAACATGCTATTAGCTTTCTTCACTGCCTGCTGTACCTGCATGCTTACTTTCAGTTGTCCTGATGAACAAGGTCCCCCAGATCCCGTTGTACTTCCCCTTTTCCCAACTTGACACCATTTAGATAATAATCTGCCTTCCTGTTTTTGCCACCAAAGTGGATAACCTCACATTTATCCACATTAAACTGCATCTGCCATGCATTTGCCCACTCACCCAACCTGTCCAAGTCACCCTGCATCCTCTTAACATCATCCTCACAATTCACACTGCCACCCAGCTTTGTGTCATCTGCAAATTTTCTAATGTTACTTTTAACAGCTTAATCTGGTGATGCTGCCCGACCCATTGCATTACTCCAGCACTTTGCGTCTTTTTTTTGTTGCTGAAAGAACACTGTGTAGGGTTCAGCTCCACAATTGGCCATTAGGAAGCGTAGTGACTGTTTGAGGCCCTCTGGTCTGATTAAATTGCAGGCCTGCTCGCTCTGGGAAAAGATGGGCCTTAAGCCGGGTCCCAGTGATTCATAGAAAGGCTCTTGGGTGTCAGCACAAAATAAGTAATCTTCAAGGGAAGTATTTTGTGCTGTGCAGTAGCCGTAGTATTACTTCTGGCTTCTTAGATCTTTGCTGTTGCAAGATATTCACACAATTTTGTTTGGACAGGAACTACAGGTTCTGGTATAGAGATAAAATGTTAGACCAACTCAGTGGTTCAGGCAGCATCACTGGATGAAAAGGATGGGCGATGTTTTAGGTCGGGACCCTTCTTCAATCTCTACTTTAAAAATATCTATCCACGGTCGTCTGTGGCAATGAATTCCACACATTCCCCACTCTCTGGCAGAAGAAATTCCTCCTCATCACTATTCTAAATGTATGTCCTATTCTGAGGCTGCGCCCCCTCGTTCTAGATTCTCCCATAAGGCCCATTCTTCGTTACTTGTGTGACCAAAAATATGACAAATTGTGGAATACCTTGTTCTAATTCTGAAAGCAATACAGGTATATTGTTCTGCATTGTATATATGATTCATATTTTTTTCTAAGTTTATCAAGTGAAATTTTTATGTTATGCTGACAAGGGTGAGAGGTTAAATGTGACTGGTCAGGTGTGTGACCTCACACGGAAGCATTTTTTTCATAACTCATTTTTATCTTGTAAACTCTGTGAATTAAAAAAAAGTTAGAATGTTCATATCTTTAGCAGACATTCATTATAGTTCTGTAGGTAGGAAAATAGGAATGAATAAGATTAATCTCTTACAAGAATTGTTTTAATGTATTACTATATGCGATGCCATCTGGTCACGTGTGTAACATTTTGGTTCACTTTCCAAAGAATGGCTCATTCATGGAAACGTCCTCTCCACATCCACTTTCTCCAGGTCTATCATTATTTGGTAAGTTTCCACTTCTCCCTCTCCCTCACATCTTCCCTCCCCCTCCCCCCCCCCCCCCCCCCCCCCCCCCCCCCCCCCCCCCCCCCCACCTCACCCCTCCTACCACCCCACCTCATGGATCTAAACAGTGAGGTTAAGTGAGCAACTACCAGCACTTGGTGCATCTGCCTGTCTCAATGTGTGCCTACATCACATGGATGGAAGTGCTGAGAACAATTTCATCCTGCAGGCTTCTGCTCTGACTGGAAATAGGACTACAGCCCATAAGACCTCGAGACCTGACACCTACTATTTAGCTTGCTTTGCCTCTCCCATTGCTTCATCTCTACCTTCTGTGTGCCCTTAACCCTCAACCCCTGACTGTCTCCACTCGGTCTCGGATCCTACTGAAGATCCTGCTACAGGAGGAGGGGTTGAGATTCCCTTCCACTGGGCGAGGAAGAAGTTAAAATCAGAGAGGTGTTTGATACCAGTCTGTTCATTTTCGATAAATCTCCATTACAACTCAGGTCTGCTTTCTGTGGGAGACCAACAATCAAAATTGTTTTAACTCTGGAGTGAAACACCCGTGCATGTCTCCCACTTATTCTCCACCAGACACTGGTTGGAGCATAAGATCTGCACCCATATAGAGAGGAGAAGTTAAAAAGGAAGCCTGAGATTCACTTCATCTCACTTGCATTCCCTCAGTCAAATTATGACATTTTTGTCGTATTTTGCCGACTTTGTCGTCTATACTGGAATCCAGTGTAGTAATTAAGCGAGTCAGGCAACATCTCTGGAAGACATGGATGTTTCAGATCAAGATCCTTCTTCGGATCCTTCCTCCATGAAACATTGGTAAAATTTAATGATAAAACCTGGTATCGTTGAAATAATTCTTCCCTTAGGTATGAACCTCTTCAGAGAAATAATGAAAACTTATTAAACCTGTGAAATAATTGTCCACTGCTGAGATGTTGGTGACAGAGTGGGGCCTGTCTCCTTAAACAATGCAGAGGAAAATGGAGCTGAGGCCAAGGTCAGACAAGCCATTGAGACACAAGAGACTACAAATGTTGGAATCTTGAACCAAAAACAAATTGTTGGAGTAACTCGGTGGCTCAGGCAATGTCCATGGATGGAAATGGCCATAACATAGAACCTAGAATGGTACAGCATAGGAACAGGCCATTTGGCCCACCACGTGTGTGCTGAATATGATGCCAAAATAAACTAATCTCCTTTGCCTGCACGTGATCCACATCCTTCTACTCCCTGCATATCCATTTGTCTATCTGAAAGCCTCTTAAATGCCACTATCGTCTGTGCCTCCATCGCCACTCCTGGCACATGTTCCAGGCACTCAGTCCCCCTGGTATAAATAAACTTACCTTAAAAATTGTCCCTTTTGCCTTAAAGTAATGGCCTCTAGTCTTTGACATTTTCAGTCAATGCTTTTATACTAAGACTCTTCAGATCAGGCATGACCTTATTAAATGGCAAAGAGGACTCAAAGGATCATAGGGCTTCCCCAAGTTATTACTAAATTTGATGGAATAATGGCAGCAGAGATAATTAATAATGTTATGAATTAATTCAATACATTCTTGAAAAGCAAAGAGGTGAAAGGTTATTGTGTTCATACTGGAATGTGATGAGGTTACAATCAGATCAGTCATGATCTTATTGAATGGTGGAAGATGTTTGAGAGGGTTTCTTGATTTTGGGTCACATGTTTGCATGTTTGTAAATAATTGTGATTTGTAAAGTTAGGTTGGATGTGGTGTTTTGCTTTTGTTAATGGAGAAAGACTCAGCCTTATGACCTTGGGACAGCACGGTGACGCAATGGTAGAGCGCCAGAGACCCTAGGCACTGTCTTTACGGAGTTTGTATGTTCTCCCCGTGACCACGTGGGTTTTCTCCGGGTGCTCCGGTTTCTTCCCACATTCCAAAGATGTAGGGTAGTGATAGGGTAGTGCTAATGTACGGGGATCGCTGGTCGACACAGACTGTTGGTCGGTCGAGCACGTGCCGCCGAGAACAAAGAGGGACCCGGGACTATATTGAATACTTTTGTAACTCTGTAGGTGCCCTATACGTACTTGCGTATTGAAAGCAAAACAAATAATTTTACAGCACCAGAGCACCTGTGATAATATAGTATCAATCAATCAAACTTGGTGGGCTGCAGGGTCTGTTTCCGTGCTAAATCTCTAAACTGAACTAAACTAAACAGACGCTAGCACTAAGTGAGCAATAATGAATATTCAATGTCGCGGTTGTTCAATTCTGCATTATTGTGCCAACGTGAAGTGGCTTCTGCTATTTTTTTCTGATCGTCCTCCGAGTGCTGCAATTATACAATCTCATTCTCCTGCCTGTTCAGCTCATCACAGAATGCAAAATGGCAAGAATATTGTCCTGATACATGCTCAGCCTGCTCCAATTATGCAACTGCATCCTTTGTGTTCTTCACTTCATTTGCCTGCCAACTCTATATTGCTTTGAATCCTTTTGCAGCCAGCAGCAAGCTTTTGTGCTCCCATTCAAAATGGGGAAATAATACATTTTGGTGGATTGCATCGGGTTGGCAATGTGATGAACATTTCCATGTCACAGTTTAACATTGTTACAGCTCTCTTAAAGGATTTTTGAAATGCTTCTGGGATTATTGTAGATATTGTTAAAGGGGGAAATTTGTGCAAGAGCCAGTTCTTTCACTCAATATTCCTCTCTTGTATCTATAATTGTAAACCTAGGCATTATTCCATTAATGTATTGTACCAACTATTATAAATACCTTATCAGGGAGCCTTGAAAACTGTGTAGCCATGAAGCAGGCAAATAGGAGTTGAAGATGCAAACAATTTGTCTGTAAAAAGAGAGGTTTTCACATTTTGCATAAGTTTCTCAGTCTGCTAACAAGTCCGGAAATTAATAGAGCTGAAACAAAATATTGGCGATGCCTTTGTGGTAAATTCCTACAGTATTTAAATGAAATCTAACTTAGAAAAGGAACTATAAATTAAACTCTCATGGCAACACTTCTTGTTCCACGGGGGGTGGGAGGGGGTGGGGGGGGTAGGGGGGGGGGGGGGGGGGGGGGGGGGGGGTAGGGGGGGCAGGTATGGGGGGGGGGGGCAGGGGGGGGGGGATATATTCTATGTCCACTCATTGCTGCCAATGTTCCAGAAGTTATTTCTGTGTTTCTGTATCTACCCGTCTCAGTTTTCTTCTTGCTTTTTTTTCTTTTTTCTCCACCTTTCTCTCCCTTTTCTCCCTTTTTTTCCTTTTTTCCTTTACAACTAGGTGGCACAGCGGTAAAGTTACTGCCTTACAGTGCCAGAGACCTGGGTTCGATCCAGACTACAGGCGCTGTCTGTACGGAGTTTGTATTTTCTCCTTCGTGACCTGCGCGAGTTTTCCCCAGGTGCTCCAGTTTCCTCCCACACTGCAAAGACCCACAGGTTTGTTGGCTAATTGGCCTTGGTAAAATTGTAAATTGTGTGTAGGATAGTACAGGTGTGCAGCGATTGTTGGTCGGCGCGGACTCGGTGGGCCGAAGGGCCTGTTTCTGTGCTATATCTCTAAGCTAAACTAAACTAAAAGCTGGGCCAGGTAGACTGTTGGGCAAGGAAGGGAGTTGTGCATTTTCTGGTAGTGACTAAGGGGAAGATACAGTCTAGAGCCAAGAAGTTCTCATTCCCAGCCCCTCTTCAGAACATTGACATTTACCCTCTCTCTTCACTCCTACTCTTAGTGCAGACATACGAGACAAACTTACATTCAGGTGTGGACACTAAATGCTGGAATAACTCAGCGAGACAGGCAGCATCTCTAGAGAGAAAGAATGGGTGTTATTGCATTCGAGACCATTCTTCAGGCTGCACGCTGCAAGTTTCTACACCACAGGTTCTGACTCTCTTGTGCCACACTGCTTCCCTCCCCCCCTCCCTCCACCCCTCCTATAGGGAAATAGTTCTTCTAACATTCAGGTGTGTTTTTAATGTTCCATCTTTTGGACGCTGTTGGTCATTTTTTACTCGTGCCCATGTCGGACAACATGGCCGTTGACGTAAAACCATTCCAGTCGGATGCTGGTGCAGCCTGGCCATGAAGAAGCCCCAACATCCAGAATGACAGGATTATGTACAAGTGGATCACATGCCAACCGTAACGATTGCTTTTGGCCTCGCAGAACGCAGCTGGACCTGAAGGGATCGTGGCTCCAGACCCAAGTACAATGAGAGAGAGAGACAGAGAGAGAGAGAGAGAGAGAGAGAGAGAGGGAGTTAAGACTGGAGCATGCCTTAATCTGCTCCTGTTGCACAAATTATATACCAACCAAAGTGTCACCAATGTGTTTTGATAATCCCTAGAGACACTCTCAACCGCGTCCCTCACCACAGAAAACCTGTGAAGCAAGAAATGTGTCACGAGGGTACACAAACGGCTGGAGAAACTCAACGGGTGCAGCAACATCTAAGGAGCGAAGGAGATAGGCAACGTTTCAGGCCAAAATCCTTCTTCAGACTGATGGGAGGTGGGGGGGGGGCGGGGAGAAGAAAGGAAAAAGGAGCAGGAGGAGCCCGAGGGCTGAGGGAGAAGTGGAAAGGGGAGGAGACAGCAAGGGTTAACAGAATTGAGAAAATTCAATGTTCAAGCCCAGAGGATGCAGACTCCTCAAGTGGAAATTGAGGTGCTGTTCCTCCAATTTGCGGTGTTGCTCACTCTGGCCGTGGAGGAGGCCCAGGACAGAGAGGTCGGATAAGGAATGGGAGGGGAAGGGGGAGGGGGAGGGCGGATGGCATGTGTCATGTGTCATGAAATGGCCAGAAATGCAGTTATGGTATCAAGCTCACTGGGTTAATTAATAATCCTTCATGTAGTGTGTCGGTAAAACCAGCGATAACTGCATCAATACTAACCCAATGCAGTATTTTAAAAAGATTTTCAAGAGCTTTAAAATGTTTTATTCCATTTTCCACAAGAGGGCACTGTATTGCACTTTCCCATATTCACATTTAGAATTCTTGCTACAAGAGAACGGAAACAAAGAAGGGAATGCAGGGCGTGCAGGAAAGATGGGGAATGGGGGCAGAGACGGCAGGCAGGCGGGCACGTGGTGCAGCAGTTAGTGCTGCTGCTGCTTCACAGTTCCATCGACCCGGGTTTGAACTCGATATCCGGTGTTATCTGTGTAGAATCAGCACATTCTACCTGTGTTTAGTTTAGTTTAATTTAGAGAAACAGCATGGAAACAGGCCCTTCGGCCCACCTAGTCCATGCCAACCATCAATCGCTCGTTTGCACTAGTTCTGTGTTATCACACTTTCGTATCCCCTCCCTACACACTAGGGGCAATTTACAGAGGCCAATTAACCTACAAACCCACACATTTTTGGGATGTGGGAGGAAACCCGAGGAAACCCACACTGTCAGAGGGAGATTGTGCAAACTGCATGCACAGACAGCAGCCGAGGTCAGGATTGAACTCGGGTCTCTGAGGCAGCGGCTTTACTAGCTACACCATTGTGGGTGCCCCAGAGCATTGCTGAGTCCTCACGTGAATAGTGTGCATAGGTTTAGCCACTTTACCCAGGAAAGGGACTGATTGAATGATTAATTGATTAAACGATACATCATGGACCTAGTAGCATTCAATCCATAGAGTCATACTGCACAGCAACATGCCCATTGGCCGACTCATCCATGCCGACAAAGATGCCCCATCTAAGCTAGTCCCACTTGCCCATATTTGGTCTATATCCTTCTCAACCTTCTTATCTATGTATCTGTCCAAGTGTCATTTGAATGTTGTTATAGTACCTGCTTCTGCTAGAGGACATGCTAGAGGCAGGAAACATGTTCCCGATGTTGGGGGAATCCAGAACCAGGGGCCACAGTTTAAGAATAAGGCGCAAGCCATATAGAATGGAGACGAAGAAACGCTTTTTCTCACAGAGAGTTGTGTCTGTGGAATTCTCTGCCTCAGAGGGCGGCGGAGGCAGGTTCTCTGGATGCTTTCAAGAGAGAACTAGATAGGGCTCTTGAAAATAGTGGAGTCGGGGGATATGGATAGAAGGCAAGAACGGGGTACTGATTGGGGATGATCAGCCATGATCACATTGAATGGCGGTGCTGGCTCAAAGGGCCGAATGGCCTACTCCTGCACCTATTGTCTATTGCTGCCTCACCTGCCTCCTCTGTCAGCTCCCACCACCCTTCTAGTGAAAAAATTGCCCTTCAAGTTCCTATTAAATCTTTCACCTCTCATCTCAAACCCGTGTCCTCTGGTCCTTGATTCCCCCTGTGCATTCACCATAACTATTTCCCTCATGATTTTATACTCTATAAGATTAACCCTCAGCCTCCTGTGCTCCAGGGGATAAAGTCCTATCCTGTCCAATCGATCCCCATAGCTCTGGCCCTGGAGTCAGGGCAAGATCTTCATAAAAATTGGAGGCTGTCCAAGGGTGATTTACTGGGACATGAGGGTTGTCCTTTTGAGAGAGACTGGACAGTTTGGGTCTGTGTACCTTGGAGTTTGGAAGAATGAGAGGTAACCTTATTCAAGTGTGCAAGATCTTGAGGGGAACACAAGGAATTGTGATATTGTGGGAATTCCCTGGGTGCTCTATTTTCCTTCCATATCCCAAACAAAGCGAGTGTAGCTTCACTGGCTACTGTAGATCATTATTGGTATAAGTCTCTGATTTACAAGTTGCTCCCAGGGCTCATTTGTAGATGGACATCAAGTGCTGCTGGAAGATTATCAAGTCAGTGAAAGATACTCCTTTGTTCAAAACTAATTGTGTGAGTTTAATAAACTTTAAGGCATTGAATCAAATGTACAAACGGAAAGAAAGCCTTTAATATTTTGAGGAACCTTCATCTCTTTGTAATGCACAAACTCGTTGCACCGTATGATGTTGGATGTGTCATACCTTAAGCTGTCAATTTTAGTTCGGCACGGAAACAGGCCCTTCGGCCCACCGAGTCCACACCAACCAGCAATCCCCATACACTAACACTATCTGACACACACTAAGGACAATTTACAATTTTATCAAGCCAATTAACCTACAAACGTGTACGTACGCCTTTGGAGTGTGAGAGGAAACTGAAGCTCCCGGAGAAAACGCATGCAGGTCGCGGGGACAACTTACAAACTCCATACAGACAACACCCATAGTTGGGATCAAACTCAGGTCTCTGGCACTCTACTGCTGTGCCACCATTCCAGGACAATTCCATACAATTCAGTGTCTAACTTGGCAGTGATTGCAAATCAATTGGGGACCTCTTGCTGAAAAGAAATTAGGGGCCACCTGAATTGAAATAACTTTCACGTCACATTCAGATGTATAGAATTAGCGTATTTGACAAATGTATGCTTTCTTCACAGTGGGTGACACCTCTATGTAAATTATCACCTTACAGTTAACCTCCAAACCCTTTGAATAATAAGTATTTCCTAAAATGTTGTGTTTCCTAATCATTTTGTGTGTGAATTAGGTCACACCAAATGAAGATGAATAAAAATGATAACAGCCCTGAAACAATTGTTACAAAGACCATGAACTCGAAATACTCTCATTTAATTAAGTGATAGTAATCCTTCACTAGCTTCAAACAATATGATGGTTAATCAATAAATATAAAAACAGTAAATTGCACATGTGGCTTATTGAAAATTATAATAGTTAATAGTAGGTATCCTGGTTCTTAACCTGGTAAGTTAGTTGGTCAGTGGATATACTCAGAAGGGTGTTTCTGCTCTTTTTAGCACCACAATAATGTTTATTTCCCTCACAAACCATTGGTTTAGCCTTCGCAATGCTTTCACACTGTTGTATTTCATAGATGAATGTTTACTCTGAAGGATTTTATTTGATTTCCTAGATATAGTGGTAACAGCTGGATTCATCTCAACATGCTATTCAATCCTCACGTAATAGACTTCCATTCAGTAGTTTTCTTTATTATTTTGGTGATGTTAGATGCATAATGGTTGAAATAATTACGGTATATTGTTTTGCTGCATTTTATTCACATTCACAACCTATCATCAAAATCTTGCAAATGGTTATTAAAGATGTTATTTTGTGCTTTATTATCCCAGCAAAATAACTTAAGTTGCTCTGCGTGTGACAGCTGATATTACCATGTTTAATGCAAATTCGCTATTTTGTAAAGGTTACATATTATGCTGCCTATAGATCCGTAGCTCTGAAGATTATCGTTTGAGGTTGTAACTAAAGTCCTATTCCCGATGAAAATTGCTTGCTTTAGCTGCACGCCTGCCCGTCAGCCGATGTCATGTTGTGTCATTTTGGTAATTTAATGCTAAATGGCTGCCTTTGAATAATGGAAAACAAAAGATTATAAATGTAATTTTTCTTGTGGGAGAATGGTGCACTTTATCCTCACCCACAAAGACTTCAATTTAAAACTTACTATTTGAATCAAAATAGAATATTCTGATACAGTCTCCATTGTCGGCTGACATATAATTATCAAACAATATTCTAAAACACAGCAAGTGAGAAAATGTGAAGCAAAAATGTAATACTGCAAGAGATGTTTAGAAATTCATAAAATAATGGGATTGTGATTGACACAAAATGTAATCTTGCATCTTATCGTTAGATATTGCTGCAATTTATCTACTCAAATTATTTTTGAATTGGTTTAAAGCATTATGAATTTGAAATGGAACACTTCCAGATAGAATACACAATAAATGTCCAGAATTTAAATTACAGCTTGTTCATAGCTTTTTCATGGATCACCTCATATTACCTAGAATTCACATCCAGATACTGCCTACTGTGAGTCACGTTACTGTCTCTAGTGCCATTTCCCAATCAAGCATTTCTTCTGGAATACAGCCCCCAGACCCACTTGGTTTTGAGGTGGAGGTGTAGAAAGATTGAACGTGTGTGGTAAAGAAAAGACTGTTGGGACCTGGAATCTGGTAACTTTCGATGTTACAGTGAAGCTTAGATGTGTCATTGATGTAAGTGGGAAGGTACTGGATCGGTGGAGAAAGGATAGGGTCAAATTAAGAAGAAATAAGTTTGGCGGGGCTAGAAACTGACTGAAATAATGAGCTGTTTGTGGATCTCGGGGTGCAGAGGATATATCTCCTGAGGAAATTAGGTGACTCTCCGTGTGTGACCTAGTGGCTCAATATTCAGTAGAGGGCTAGTCTGACTGTTGGAATGAACAGAATGAAGGGTGATGGTCTCAGGTTAAGGTGGCAAGGATTGAGGACGAAGATGTAGAAACATTTCTTCACCCTGAGTGTGGGTAAATCTGTGGATTTAGGAGGGCTGTGAAGCCCACGTCACTTAATTGTATTTAAGAAGATGAATTACTCGATGCAAAAGGCATCAAAGCATATGAGCCTGAAGCAGGAAGATGGTCCTGAGATAGATGGGCAACCGTGATCGTACTAAATAGTGGAGCAGATTCTTAGGTCCAAAGATCTACAACTGCTCCAGCTTCTGAATGGTCTTCCTTGCTGGCGAGTTCTTGACCTCACAGTCGCTGGCCGTTTAATTCCTCTGATGCTGCTACTGATCTTCACACAATAAATGCACATTAGAATTTTTAAATTACTTTTGATTAATGTAGAATGTGGGAACACATCAAATGTAATGGAAGCCTATGAATTCTAGGTAAAATTGTTTGTGTCATGTGAAATATGGGATATTTTATTTTGCACAGCAAAATAACATCCAAGTTGAACATTGCCTTTTATAAATCAAATCAGAGATGGTTGATTCATTTCAAAGAGGTTTTATTTCTTTTGAAACCATTATACACTGACCTTGAAGCATGTCAGGACAAAAAAATAAAAGCAGATTTACTTTACACGGGTCTTTGCATGCAAAGTGTAGAACTGTACCAACCTGTAAAAAGCAATGGCCCTGAATTTTATCAGACGTTATGTGGCTTCTGTGCTCATCTTGAGTAGAAACAGCAGCAATGTTACACAGATGCAGCAGCAGAATGCCCAAGGAATTTCAGTCTCTATGTTGTTTAAATCCTGTGAAAGGTATTCCCTTCATGACTGTGGTTGCCTTGACTGTGGCAATTATCCCCAATAATTTTACAAATGTGTGTGAGGTAAGTAAATGAGAGAAAAATGATACCATATTAATATTACAAATCGCCCACAGATTTATAATGAGCATGGTAAGGATAAACACTAAGATTAATTTGAAATTTGACTTTTTTGGATTTCGAAACGCCTTCATATTGAAACTCCCAAAAGCTGTGTTTTCTGCAGATTTCTTTATCTATTTCTCCACTTTGTCTTTTCCTTACCTTAAACATCCTGATAAAAGACATTTGGATCGGGACGATAGGAAAGGTTTAGAGGGATATTCAGTGGCAAGTGGGACAAGCAAGCATAAACGGGGCATTTTGGTCGGCATGGGCCTGTTTCTGTGCTCTATGATTCTATGATATGTTTAAGCAGAAATCTCTCAGAAGGCCAGATTATCGCAAACAGAAAGCAGTTTTTTCTGAACATTAATATTATGCATAATACTAATAATCATGTTGTTGTTGAAAAATGTTATATGTGTGTGTGTGTCCGATATATCTGAGTATATCAGACATCTAAATATCAGATAGACACAAAGAGCTGGAGTAACTCAGCGGGACAGGCAGCATCTCTGGAGAGAAGGAATGGGTGACATTTTGGGTCGACTTCTTCAGACTGAATGTCATGGGAAAGGAAAACGAGAGATATAGACGATGATGTAGAGAGATAAAGAACAACGAATAAAAGATATGCGACAAAGTAACTATGTTAAAGCAAACAGGTCATTGTTAGCTGTTTGTTGGTTGACAATGGCCTGTTTCCTTTATCATCTTTACTATTTTGCATATCTTTCTCGACCCGAAACATCACCCATTCCTACTCAAGTTCAAGTTCAAGTGAGTTTATTGTAATGTGCCCCTGATAGGACAATTAAAATCTTGCTTTGCTTCGGCACACAGAACTTAGTAGGC
This sequence comes from Okamejei kenojei, assembly GCA_035221665.1. Taxonomy (NCBI): domain Eukaryota; kingdom Metazoa; phylum Chordata; class Chondrichthyes; order Rajiformes; family Rajidae; genus Okamejei; species Okamejei kenojei. The sequence goes on from CM069145.1 coordinate 30,942,525, forward strand.
ATTTACTACAAAACAGATCAGTGTGTCCATATATCATTATATAAATACATACACACATGAATAAATAAACTGATAAAGTGCAAATAACAGATAACAGATAATGGTTTATTAGTGATCATAGTTTTGTCTGAGCCAGGTTTAATAGCCTGATGGCTGTGGGGAAGTAGCTATTCCTGAACCTGGTCGTTGCAGTCTTCAGGCTCCTGTACCTTCAACCTGAAGGTAGCAGAGAGATGAGTGTGTGGCCAGGATGGTGTGGGTCCTTGATGATGCTGCCATTTTGAGGCAGCGACTGCGATAAATCCCCTCGATGGAAGGAAGGTCAGAGCCGATGATGGACTGGGCAGTGTTTACTACTTTTTGATGTCTTTTCCTCTCCAGGGCGCTCAAGTTGCCGAACCAAGCCACGATGCAACCAGTCAGCAAGCTCTCTATTGTGCACCTGTAGAAGTTAGAGAGAGTCCTCCTTGACAAACCGACTCTCCGTAATCTTCTCAGGAAGTAGAGGTGCTAATGTGCTTTCTTGATAATTGTATTAGTGTTCTTGGACCAGGAGAGATCTTCAGAGATATGCACTCCCAGGAATTTGAAGCTCTTGAACCTTTCAACCATCGACCCGTTGATATAAACGGGACTGTGGGTCCCCATCCTACTCCTTCCAAAGTCCACAATTAGTTCCTTGGTTTTGCTGGTGTTGAGGGCCAGGTTATTGTGTTGGCACCATATTGACAGTTGCTCGATCTCTCTTCTATACTCCGACTCATCCCCATCAGTGATACGTCCCACAACAGTGGTGTCGTCAGCGAACTTGATAATGGAGTTCGCACTGTGACCGGCTACGTAGTCATGAGTATAGAGTGAGTACAGCAGGGGGCTGAGCACACAGCCTTGAGGTGCTCCCGTGCTGATTGTTATCGAGGCTGACACATTTCCACCAATACGAACGGACTGTGGTCTGTGAATGAGGAAGTCGAGGATCTAATTGCAGAGGGATGCGCAGAGACCCAGTTCTGAGAGTTTGGTAACCAGCTTGAAAGGGATGATTGTGTTAAATGCCGAGCTGTAATTGATGAATAACAGCCTGACTTATGAGTTTTTGATGTCCAAGTGGTCAAGAGAGGAGTGGAGGGCCAGCGAGATCGCATCCACCGTTGATCTGTTGTGGCAGTAAGCAAACTGCAGTGGGTCCAGGTTTTTGTCGAGGTAGGAGTTGATTTGCTCCATGATCAACCTCTCAAAGCACTTCATCACCACAGGCGTAGCGCCACCGGTCGATAGTCATTGAGGCACGTCACCTTACTCTTCTTGGGCACTGGTATAATTGATGCCCTTTTAAAGCAGGTGGGGACCTCAGAAGTGAGAGGTTGAAAATGTCCGTAAAAACTCCAGCCATAACATGACCGGGTATTCCATCAGGTCCAGGCGCTTTTCGAGGGTTCACCCCTCTGAAGAATTTCCTGACGTCGGCCTCTGTGACTGAGACTGAAATACCATCACAGCGAATGGGGGCTCAGGAAGGCACGTCACTATTCTCCCTGTCAAAGCGTGCGTAAAACGCATTGAGCTTGTCAGAGAGTGATGTTTCGCCGACATTCGAGCTGCCTCCTGGTTTCGCCTTGTAGGAGGTGATTGCATTCAGGCCCCACCACAGCTGCCGAACATCTGTCTCATCCTCCAGTTTGGAGCAGAAGTTGCTTTTGGCTTTTTTGATGGCCTTACCAAGGTGGACTGGTTGTAGTCCACTGTATCATCAGACGTGAATGCTCGGTGTCTGGACTTCAGAAGAGTGCGGATCTCAAAGTTTATCCAAGGTTTCTGATTGGGAAACACTCGGAAGGTTTTTGTAGGGATGCATTTCTCTCCAGAAATGCTGCCTGTCCTGCTGAGTTACTCCAGCTTTTTGTTTAAACCAGCATCCGCAGTTCCTCCTACACATACTTATCAGATATATGTCTATAGTCAATAGATATGAATTAATATATATATATATCTTGCAAAATTAAAAAGGGGTGCTTTCCTATCAACATTTTAACAGTATCCACAGTCACACCTTACTCCACCTAATAATGGCTTGTTTCCTTTATCATCTAAACACTTATCAAGATGCAACCCCTCACAGTGAATATTGCAACATGAGATGCAAATTAAACTGGGGAACTGTAGCACTTGGATGCAAAAGATGAAGAATCAGCATTCGTCTCCTTAGCCGCCACTGCACCTCGGTCTAGTGACATTCTCTGATGCCTTCATGTGCAGAAAATATCTACTGGAAAGATTACTGGAAAGATTGCATCTTTGCCAATGCAAGAGGGATCCAGCAGTAATTAAATTACCATGGAGGTAACTCCCAAAAGTCCAGAAATAATTTCAGATGCAACTAAGAAAGGTAGAGTGGCCGTGGAAAAAGATGTTGCCAGTAACCAGTGAGTCTAGAACCAGAGGGCACAGCTTCAGAGTAAAAGGATGTACCTTCAAAATGGACATGAAGAGACATTTCTTTAGCCAGAGGGTGGTGAATCTGCAGAATTAATTGCAACAGTTGACTGTGGTGGCCAAAATGTTGTGTATTTTCATGGCAGGGATTGATAGATTCTTGATCAGGATGGGCATCAAAGGTTATGGGAGAAAGGGAAGAAGGCAGGAGAATGGGGTTGAGAGGTGTGATAAGCTGTGATTGAATGGTAGATTAGACTTGATGGGCTGAATGGCCTAATTTTTCTCCCATGTCTTGTGGTCCTTGAACAATCTAGCAGCGTTTTCATGCGAGGGGTAGATGCTGCTTAAAAAAGGAGAATAAATAATGTGGACAGTTGATTTCCCTTCTGCACATTGGCACAGTTGTGCATTTTTATTTTGATCTCCCCAAATCATTTAATTGGTTGAATCGGTTTGGAATAATCTTCACCGTTGGAGTATATTGTGACCTGTTGGTTAGGTATCAGTTTGTCAAGAGGAATCCTGAAAAAAACAAGTAGAATCACAAAAAAAACATTCACTGCCACTGCCACCACTGTCACGTAAAAATGCACTGCTTGAAACAAGTCATTAGATTTATGTGTGCCCGAGCAGCAATGTACAGAAAAATGGTTTTATCATTATTAAGAAACCCGAGATGAAACTTCAGTGAGCTAGCTATCTGTATGCAGTTCCAAGTCTGTTTGTAGCTGACCTAAAGTGATGTATTAAATATGGATGCAAACAATATATCTGGTCTCCAAGCAACCATCTGGATAGATTACCAGCAGTCAGACGATAGCATCAGGGTCACCTTCAGGGGTAACAAGCTTCCAAAAGTGAGGACCAGAGATATTGCTTGCATCTACATTTAATACATCACTTTAGATCAGCTACAAACAAACTTTGAAACTGCAGACAGATAGCTAGGAACTTGAACCTCTCAAACATTTCTACTTCAGCACCATTGATGCTGATTGGGGCAAGTACTCCACCACGCTTCCTGAAGTCCATATCCCGCTCCTTTGTCTTGCTGATATCGAGGGAGAGGCTACGATCTTGACACCATTTTACTAAGCTTTCTATCTCCTTCCTACATTCTGTCCCATCATGCTCAGTGTTCCGGCCCACCACAGTAGTGTCCTCAGCAAAACTGTAGATGACGTTAGAGCAGAATTTGGCTACACAGTCATGAGTGTAACCCTACACAGGGATTGAGAACACATCCTTGTGGGTCACCAGTGTTCAGAATTATTGTGGTGGATGTGTTGTTGCCTGTCCTCACTGATTGTGGTCTAGTGGTCAGAAGGTCCAAAGGGGTCCAAGAATCCAAAGATACTTTATACTGTAAGTACTTGAAGGGAAATAAGGCAATCATAGGGAGAATAGGGCCGCTCAGAAACCAAAGTGGTCCCAGGAGATGGGCAAAGTCCTCCATTTACCCATGCACTGTGACTGCTTTATTGCACTCCCTTGTACACACTGGAGCCCATTTCTCACGCACTCTTGTACACACTGGTCCCCATTTCCCACATTCCCTGTCATCATCCTGACAGGAGTCATTGATGGGAATGGTGTTCCCCATGACGAATCCCTGAAATTCATTGTGACTGAGGAGAGTGAGCTGATGGAGGTGTGGGATGGAGAGTCAGCAAAGGGAGGTAGATAATGGTTTCTCCACACACCCTCAAATACACTATAAAAGCAAAAGAGAAGGCATATAATATGGCAAAGATTAGTGGGAAGCCACAGGATTGGAAAGCTTTTAAAAAGCACTGTTTGAGGGGAGGAAAGCAATAGAAAGGAAATTATAGTCAGCCTGACCAGTGATTTCTGAGATTTTAGAATCTATTGTTCAGCTTTCATGGTACTTGGAAGCACGTAATAAAATAGACCAAAGTCAGTATCATTTTGCTAAGGAGAAATATTGTCTGATAAATATGTTGGGACTCTGAGGGAATAACAAGCAGGATAGACAAATGAGATTCAGTGGATTTGTTTACTTAGATTTTCAGAAGGCCTTTGATGAGGTGCTGCAAGTGAGGCTACTAAACAAGATAGGAGCCCATGGTATTGGAGTTAAGGTACTAGCACGGACAGAAGGTTGGCTGAGAGTAATAGATCGGGTAAAAGCACAGAGTCTCTTGCCCAGAGTAGGCAAATCGACCAGAGGACATACGTTTAAGGTGAAGGGGAAAAGATTTAATAGGAATCTGACAGGTAACATTTTCACACATAAGGTGGTGAGTGTATGGAACAAGCTGTCAGAGGCAGGGACTATCCCAACGTTTAAGAAACAGACAGGTACATGGATAGGACAGGTTTGGAGGGATATGGACCAAACGTGGGTAGATGGGACATGTTGGCTAGTGTGAGCAAGTTGGGCCAAAGGGCCTGTTTCCACACTGTATCACTCTATGACTATGACTGACAGATGTCAAAGAGTGGGAATAAAGGGGGGGCTTTCCTGCTTGTCTGTCGGTGACGAGTGGTTATCCACATTGGCCAGTGTTGAGTCCACTACTTTTAATGATATATCTTAAGGATCGGCATGATGGAATTGATGGCATTGTCGCCGATGTTGCGGATCATGTGGAGATGGGTCGAGGGCAGGTAGGGTTGAGGAAGCAGGGAGTCTGCAGAACTTAGACAAGTTCGCAGACTGAGCAAAGAAGTGGCAGATGGAATACAGCATAGCAAAAGTGAACGGTCATGCACTTTGGTTGAAGGAATAAAGATGTAGGTTATTTTCTAAATGGAGAGCAGATTCAGAAATCAGAATTTGTTATTGGGAGTGTTGGTGCAAGATTCCTAAAAGTTTAATTTGCAGGTTGAGTCGTGGTAAGGAAGGCAAATGCACTGTTAACATTCCTTTCAGGAGGACCAGAGTATAAAAAACGATATAATGCTGAGGCTTTATAAGGCGCTGGTCAGACCACAGTGGGAATATTGTTTGGAATTTTCGGCCCCATATCTGAAAAAAGATCTGTTATCTTTGGAGAGTCCAGAGGAGATTTATGACAATGATCCCAGGGATGGTTGGGTTAATGTACAAGGAGTGTTTGGAGGCCCTGGGCCTGTATTCATTGGAGTTTAGATGAGGGGGATCTCTTTGAATCATGCTGAATGATGAAAGGCCTACACAAAGTGGATGTTTCCAATAGTCTAGGGAAAGTCTAGGACCAGAGGGTACATCCTGAGAATAAACAGTGATGCCTCTAGTATGGATATGAGAAATCATTTCTTTAGCCAGACTGTGTTGGAGGACATCATTGGGTATTTTTAAAGTAATGTTTGATAAGTTCTTGTTACGGGAAGAAGGCATGAGAATGACGATGAGAGGAAAAATGGCAAGATTTCTGGTGGAGCAGACCTGATGGGCCAAATGGCCTCATTCTGCTCCTATGTTTTATCATCTTTATATATGTCTTACCTATTTATAAGACATATATAAATGTCTGACCTTGGATTTTGAATCCCCGGCATTTCCCGATTCCTTTAACCTCTTTTGGTCCAGTATTTGTACTTAGAACGAAGAGCAGTAAAGCATAGGAACAGGCCCATCAGTCCACAATGTCTGTGCTGAACATGATGCCTGCATCGTCCATATCTTTCCATTCTTTGCATATTCACGTGCCTATATAACTACCATTAAAATGCCTATACCATATCTGCCTCCACCACCATCTGCAGCACTTTCCAGGCACCCAGCACTCTCAGTGTAAAAAAACCTGCCCGACACAATTCCTTTGAACTTTCCCCCTTAAAGTATCCTTTCAATTACAAGATCTCTGATGAAAGATTTACGGAAATGGATCATCTACTATTTATGACCTCGGGATCTCAAGACCTTTTACAAGCAATGAAGAATCTTTCGGATGTGTTACTTCGATAATGCAGCAAACTCAGCAATGATGTGCACAGCAAGATTTCTGAAAATTTGCGATGAGATATTGATCAAGTAATTATTGTTTATTGAGAGATAAATATTGGCTTGGACATGAGGAATAACTCCAATTTATTTTTATTGAACCAAATAAATGTACAGCAGAGAAACAGCCCTTATGGTTCACCCCAATTTGTGTGTCAGCTATAAACTTACTAATCACACCCCTACATTCATCTCATCCATGCTGACACCTATCAACGTGTTTTCCCACATTAGGCACATATCTCTCTCGTCTTTTCCTAACCAAATACAACTTTCTAGCTGATCTATGTGCCGCTGCATCTTAAACAGCCTTCTTCGCTATCTTCAAATCCATCAATTACTGTCATCTACAAACTTAGCAGTGGTACCCTTACATTCTTGTCCATGTTATTTACATGTTAGAAGCAACAATGATTGCAGCATCAATCCCCATGATACACCATATTACAGATGTCCAGTCAGACAAACACGCAACTACCAGTACCCATCGCCTCCTATCAGTAGCCAATTTTGGATGCAGTTCACCAATCAGCTAATCTGATACCGTGGGTTCGCTTACACCCAACCGAGTAAACATACAAAGCTCTGTTCAGTGATGTATCAGAAAGACAGTATCTTCAACGGTGCAGCTATTGCACAGCACTGCATTAATTTATTACCCTAGCTTTTTAACCTTCACTTTTCATCCAAAGCATTTACCATTCCCTTTTTTGTACTGTTATTGCTCCTACCTTAAAGACACTAGTTGCTAAACTCTGGAATTTTCTCTCCAATCATAACGTCACAATTTCATGTCTTTAGAACATGCCTTTTGTCACAAAGCCCATAATTGATATGAATGGCAGTTTAGTCTGACCATACTTTTGAAGTGGCTTGGGAATTTGTTATTGGTATTGCTGTTGATTCAACCCATGGCCCAGGAATGCTAGAAACTGCTTTTAGAAAACTTCTTGTGTAAAACTTGAGAGCTTTTATCTGTATAACTACCACTAACAAATGATATTATTGCTTCTAAAGTTTATCTGCACAAAGGAATCATTAACACAATTTGAAAGAGGTACAAAGAGAGATCCGAATCAAATCTTGAAACATTTTTGGAATTTGTTACAGAATTTGTCAATGTGTTACTCTTCTTTCTCTTCATACTCATTCAATACGAGATGCTATAACTATTGATAAAGCATTCATAACAGATCTTTGATATTGTTATACTTGAACTCTATAAATCTGGAACATCCCTAGGAAAAGTACATTTTTGCCAAAGTTGCAATAGGAAGATTGATTATTATTGCCATAAAATAGGTCTAAAGAGGACACTATCTCTCTTGTACCACATTCAGCTCTGGATCACCTTGACAATAATAACACCTATGTCAAGATGCATTCGCACTGCCACGGCCAGCACATTCTCCCGCTGCACATGCACACAACCACAGCCAACACATCATCGGCCGCCCTGCACATGCGTATTGCCATGGCAACTTGTCGCGCTGAGCACTTTCTCCCTCCCTTTGCGTTGTGGGTGACCTGGCCGCCATTACTGTCCGGTCACCGCCTCGCCGTGACCGCTGGAACCCAATGCAGAATCACTCCCTGGATTATCTCTTGCTTCTTGGTTTCCTTGTCCAAAAATTTCTGAATGGAATTTAATTATGGTCTATGGTATATAGACACACTGAACTTTTATCTCCTGTTCTGTATTATGTTTACATATTCTGTTGTGCTGTAGCAAGCAAGAATTTCATTATCCTATCTGGGACACATGACAATAAAATTCTCTTGACTCTTGACTTGGACTTAAGCAAAAAATTCTAGCTACCATGAATTTAGTTGTGTCTGGTTGGGTAACTAAGGTAGGGTGAAGACTATTCCATGCTTTAATTGTGGCGGGATACTCCATGGAGCAGCCGGCATCTCTGGATAGAAGAAATTGGGTGACGTTTCAGGTAGAGACCCTTCTTTAGACGCCCTCTGGTTTCAGTGTTTTTAGTTTAATTTACAGATACAGCGTGCAAACAGGCCCTTCGGCCCACCGAGTCCACGCCGACCACCCGTTCACTAGTTCTATCCCACAGTCGGAATTATGGTCAATGAAGCATTCACATATTATTTCTGCTTCAAATAAAGTCACAAACTAAACATATTCACCAATAAAGACATGATATATACCACAATGACATGCAGCAAAATTATAATAAAGTATCTCAACTCTTTTTACACGTTGCAATTTCTATTATTTCTTTCCACATCAAAACAAAAATGTGGTTGGATTATTCAGCGTGTGATCAACCTCGGTGAGGCCAAGCGCAGGAATGGGAGGGGGGAGTTGAAGTGCTGAGCAACCGGGAGATCAGGTTGGTTATTACGAACTGGGTGGAGGTGTTGTGCGAAGCGATCGCCAAGCCTGCGCTTGGTCTCACACATTGATCACACGTTGAATAATCCAACCACATTTTTGTTTGGAAGTGGAAAGAAATAATAGAAATTGCATTCATTGCAATGTGTAAAAAGAGGTTGAGAAACTGTATTATAATTTTGCTGCATGTCATTGTGGGATATATCATGTCTTGATTGGTGAATATGTTTAGTTTGTGACTTTAGTTGAAGCAGAAATAATATGTGAATGCTTCATTGACCATAATTCCGACTGGTAACTACGCACTTCCTCCGAGCACATTATCGCACGGGTCATGCATGCCGTCTTAAATGACCACCCAAACTGTCTTTAGGCAACTTAAAAAGCTGCTTAGGTTGCCCGGCTGTCAACAGAGAAAAAAGTTAAGTGAGAGCCCCGAGGTATATTATTTATTCTGAGCTTCACATGAACAAGAAATGTATTTCCATCCTATATGGCAATAAACTGATCTGAATCAGAATATGCTTTGTATTTTCCTAGCATCTTAGCTGTTGGGTACATTACCTACCAGATGATGGTGCTGTTGAACTTCAGAGGCAAAATATAAGAGTGACTTCCTCAGAGCATTTCAAAATATTAAGCACAATGATAGAGTGTTAGCTGAACAGGGGTCATACAATTGATTACTAAACAACAACCACCATGAATAACCAAGGTGAATTATTGTAACCTTCTTAATGTCAATGTCAACCAGCAAAAAACATCTAAATTTCTTGGATCACAGACGAACAAGAGGCATTTGTTTGAAATAACCTAGAAGACAATTACTGCCCAAAAGAATAAATATTCCATAAAGTCAACAAGCGGTGTCAAGAATGTGTTACTTTTATTGTGTTTACATCAGGAAGTGCCAAGGGACAAGGCAATCACTGGTGCATTACATCCGATTGTGTTTATGGAATTCAGCATTTTATACTCACATCAATTGATAATTTTGTCCGCAGTTGAAAATATGAAGCAATTATCAAATCAAGTCAATGTCAAGAAGAATATTTTGGAAAGATTAACATCTTCAATTCAAACGTTGATGAATACATGCGATTATACATGAAGCGTAGTCTGCAATTACAAATCAAACATCCACCATGTTCTTTCATTCCAATTCATTGTTACAATAAATGTAACAAAATCAAATATTTTATATTTATACTTTTAATACTTGAAATAAAAGTATGTACAATGCTTTAAATATTGTACTGTATATACAAAAATAAAAATAAACATTGGTTTGGTTAGTTAGGAAAAGAAATCCTGAAAAATTTAATCTTTGCCCATTTATGTTGTCAACAGAATAAGTGCAATATGTGTTAAGTTACTGCATGTTCACATCTGCACTTCATATCAGCACAGTATACATTAAAGAAGTAAATACTATTAAGCAGGCTGTGATATAGAGTAGCATTCCCCAGGCAACTTTTTGTCATTTCTTTTTTTTTCTTTAAAACCAGTGCAAACTTAATTTCCATTCAGGAAGTATAGATGTACTTGATCACCTTTCTGCATACATGTGGCATTTTGGAAGGGGGAGATTGCTTGGCATTCCAGTGGCATGGTGAAGTGATTGGCACTGTTAGACTTTGTTTACAGTGAATTCACAGTCTGAGCTATAATGATGATTTCCTGTTTTGGATGTAATCAATAATTCTGAATTAGGAGGGCACCAGAGCTTTTGGGTGACTTTGACATTTTAGTAATTGAGGAAATCGATGCCAGCTTTGACACATTTGGAAGTGGTAATGTCAACAGCCATAGCTTTTACCTCAGTATCTCCAAACTGCATTAAAGTTTGAATTTCTCTTCGTGTTGGCAGTGATGGACAATCAGTTCCTGTTAGGTCAAGTCGAAGAGTGCCACATTTCTTCACACTGGGATCAGTGATGAAGTTAACATTATCATTTTCTGAGCAGTAAATATTGATCACTATAATCATTTGGGATGGCTTTGCTGGAGTATAACTGCGTTTGACAGTCTCTCCAAGTGCCACAGACTGGTCAGCTGTGATGAACTTGTCAAACACGTCAGTACACCAGCGAGTGCCATCTTTAACCAGCAGTTTCTCAGTGGGGTGTTTGCCTTCCACAAATCGATTTAGCACCCCAACTCCATAGGTCAGTGGTGAACGCCGCACTTTGATTATAGTGGGGTCCAACCCAAAGAGTACTGCCCCTTTCAGAATAGTGAGCCCCACATCATGAGGAATTATGACGCGGCACTTATCGGCAAGGTTGGACTGAATGGCCTGCTGAAGTAAAGGTGACTCGGCGAATCCACCCACCAAGAACAGGAACTTTAAACCTGACACTTCCGGCTTCTGGAAGAGATTAACTGGAGAGAAAAAGCAATGTGTCAGAAATACTTCCTTGTAAAACACAGTTGAGCTTTATTATGATTTTCTGTATTACATTTTCAGTCAAACATTATTAATGAAATGGATTCAGCCAAATGGATTTGTAAAGGAATGCTTTTGTCTCTGTAATGGAACAGAAGATATTACATACAATTGAATGTCATTTATGCAATGAGAATTTGCTTGGTCTTTGGTGGTTCCATTGCCAGGAGATTAATTAGGTCAAAGAATGCTTAGTGAGAAATAAATTCACCCAATGAAACATTAATATATGTGAAGTTACGGAACCAGTGGAACAGACAAATTAATGATCTCTCACCAGTTGAGTGGAATCTCTGAAAGGAAGATATTAAACATTATATATGAACACCTCTAAAATACAAGACATGGTATTAACAATGGTTATATGTTCTGTTGTCATATGTACATGATATTGCTTCATGAAGCTATCTCAGAAATTCCGAGTGAATGCGATGAACAGTATATCTGGTTATTAAAACATTTTTTATTATGAATACATAAATGTGTTAAGAGAAATCTCAACCCATAATTATGAGTGAAAATTGTTTTCTGGATAAAACCTTGAATGTACAGTATTTTGCCTCGCATCATCATCGCGGTTTGCAATGGAATGTGGCTGTGTTGTATGTGCGTATAAACAGGAAATGCTGTAATATGCACACAAAGGTCAGTAAACATCTGAAAGACAAAGGTCGGGATTGGGCTTTTTCAGAAGGACTTTCTCATCTTTCTTTCTCACGTAGATGTCAGTTGAACATATATCCATGAAGATTCACTCAATCAAAGAATGTATGAAATGTTGGTTATTGTGTTGATATTTAACAAAAATATGCATTCAGAGTATTGGAGATGAATCTTCCTGGAGAGCCTGTAATGTAATGTGAGCACCGACTTGCGATCTAAGACCATTTTTGTCTTTCTCAGGCATTGGAAATGATTCATGAGAAAATTCATTTTGGAAGGAGGAGAGAGGGAAATTTCTTCCAGATTCTTGTGATTGTTCGATACATTTGGTCTGTAACCCAGATATACATTTACTGTGCAGACTGACTCTTTGCTGTGAAAGACAAATCTGGTTTGTATCATGCTTTGAACATTATTGCTGCTTTATCCAGACATATTCCTGATATAAAAGCCCCACATGGGTGCTATGATTTATAGACAGTGATAACATTGGATGTCACATTACAATTGAAATGAAAATGATATTGGTGATGCATTTTCATGTCACCAAAGTGTTGCACATTAGATAAAATAACTTTGTTTTTGTTTGTGAGTTCATAAATTATATGCATTCGGTAGCTGTGCACAAAAATCATGAAATGTCCTCGATATGTACAGAAGATAATTAAAATGGCTAATGGAATGCTGACTAAACATGGTACTGGGTTAAAATATATACTCCACCAGTACAAAGTCCTGGCTGGCCCATAATTAAGTTACTGTACACACCTCTGGGCAAGACAACATAGAAATTATATATTGGGTTTCGTGAATGATATCTGGAGCAACAATAACAGCTGAAACGTTTGAGAGAACTAAATATAGCAAAGGCCACAGGACTAAACAACATTCTCAGTTGTGGTACTGAAGAGGCAGAATTAGCCCAGCTGTTCCAGTAAGTTGCAACACTACTTGACATTGTGGAAAATTGCACAGGCATGACTCATTCACAAAGGTGCATTCTAACAAATTAGTTCAATTAATGAACTCTCAGCAACATGTTAGAAGTGTTGTCAAATAAGCTCTTCAAAAACCTCGTCACCGATGCACATTTTGGGTTTCACGTGGACCACATAGATCAGGGGTCAGCAACCTTGCTCTGCACAGGGACCAGGATGCATGTCTGTGAGCGGATGGCGGGCCACATCTACCACGTTCACATAGATCCCGCCTCCATCCCGCCCCGGATGGAAGGCATCAAATCATGTGTCCACATGGATCCCGCCCCTTCGAGGACGCCACCAGGAACACTGGCCCCTAGTTACGGGCGCTCACGAACATGGCGCACCTACGGACCATTGCCTTGGCTCTGTCCTGAAGGCGGTGACTCAAATACTCACACTCACTCATCCCCAGCTTATTAACAATCCCGATCCCGACAGTGAAGCCCAGACACATAAGGTGCGCAGCCATACCGGCGGCTTTGCACAGGATGCGGTAGAGCCAGAGCTCGGCACTCGGTCCCACTCGGGCGCTCGGCGGCTCTTCAATTGCGGCCGCCAGCGCAGGCCACCTTGCGTCACTGCGCCTGGGCGTCTCGGGCCCAGGAGATACCGGAGATGAAGGAATTCTGTGGGCCGGATGACTATGGGGGTTCAAACATACGTCTGCGGGCCGGATGATTTCTGGTTGCGGGCCACATTCGGTCCGGGCGCAGTAGGTTTCAGAGCCCTGACATAGATCATCATCTACTTGGTCCAAACAAGGATCAAAGAGCTGAGTTCCAGAAGTCATTCCAAGTTGAACACCAACTTGACAAGATAAATCTTTAGTCAGAGGATGGTGAATCTGTGGAATTCTTTGCCACAGAAGGCTGTGGATGCCAAGTCAGTGGATAATGTTAAGACAGAGATAGATAGATTCTTGATTAGTACAGGTATCAGAGGTTATGGGGAGAAGGCAGGAGTATGGGGTTAAGAGGGGGAGATAGATCAGCCATGATTGAATGGCTGAGTAGGCTTGATAGGCTGAATGGCCTAATTCTACTCCTATCACGTATATATCTGATCCTTTCAGAACAACTAAGTCTGTGTCTTGGACCTCCTTCCTAAAGGGAGTATATTCAGCAGAAAGACTGCTGGCGTTCATGAAGGCAGCTCACCATCAACTGCTCAAGGGCAATTAGGAATCGGCAAAAGATACTGCCTCGTCAGTGAAATTTGAAATAAATACTTGGAAGCTCAAAGGTTAATGGGCGATTTAATTAAACTTCCTGGTATTAAGGGAAACTAAAATGGCCTACTACTTATTCTTAAACTGTGACCCCTGGTTCATGACTCTCCCAACATCGGGAACATTTTTCCTGCATCTCCTGCATGATCAAAGAACTTTTGCCAGATTGTTTGGAAACGCTACTCACAGAGGATGGTGCACTTTTGAAACTCTTCCACAAATGGCAATCAATCACAGGTCAATTGTTAAGCTTAAATCTAATCTGTGATTGAAAGACTTTTAGTAACTCATGGGATCGAGGGGCATGGGGAAGAGATGGGCATATTAGGTTATATCACAAGCCCTTTGCTTAGCTGAATAGGTTAATGCAGCAAAATAGCTCACACTTCATCTTACGTTTGCATGTAATAATGCTCTCTAAATTAACTTTTAATCAAACTTTAATCACATCCAATAACTTTTAGTCCAAAAATAACTTTGTACTTACGTAGATGTTGGACGATATGGTCAACTGTGGGTTTAAACAATGCGTTCATTGCATCCGGGTTCATCCTCAGCATTCCTTGGGATGACCACTTGACAAAATTCACACTGCCGGAGTAATTAGAATAGCCTTTGAGAGATTGACAGTATGATGTGTAAAGCCTCTTAACCCCATCACCAATTGCTCTGCCCCACTTCTTTACTAACTGGAAGAGAACAATAACACTTAAAAAAAAGACTATGGCAAGGTAAGATGGGTCATCTCACCCTGTTGCTATCCCACTGAGTAAGGGTCATTCACGCTAATGTGTTAAATGGTACTAATAAAAAGACTGTGCCCAGCCTTTGCTGCTGTGTTCCAGACAAAGCAGAAGGCAAATGTAAGTTATGGGATGCATAGGCCACTTGTATTTGCTTGGCCTGGACATAGACCCCTCCCCATTTCAAGATGTCAAACCAGGGAGCCATGAGACGCATCTACTGAAGTATGAAGCATGTTTGGGTTGATCAGAAGGGCTAAGGTTCATTGGCCTTTGTAAATTGCCGCTAGTGTGCCAGGACTTGATGAGAAAATAGAACTAACATAAATGGATGATCGATGGTCAGCATGGTGAAGGGCCTGTATCTCTAAAACTAAAACCTGAAAGGGAAGACTGATGAATGTTAAGATACTTACAAAAATGAGTAAAACAAACTAAAGTCATACAAATTAAGTGTAGAGTACTTTTGTAGATTTTCACATACCTGCTTTTTCTCAAGGCGTGTTCCACACTATGACCTCGGAATTTCTTATAGTAATCGATGAATGAGAAAGGCAAGTTGATGTTGAGTGGGTTGGTTCTTCCTGGAGCAGCAGCTCTTTTACGCGACTCGAATGCTATCATCAAATCTACCCATGCTGCTGGGCGCTTGATTTTAAATTGTTCAATGAAATCCTCCCCAAAGATTTTACAGAGAAGCTTTTCAAATTCATAGTCCACTCCTATGGAGCCGTGAGGACCACCTGGAATTGAAAATAGTCTTATCAACAATATCAAGAACTACTGTCAACGTTAAAGCTCCAATAATCTGGCATCTTAGCGACCCAAGTGAAACAAAGCTGGCAGACTTTCCAGCCTAGTGGACATTAATCCTGTTAATACCCCAACATATATGTTATTTACTATTTCTGTAGACAAATCTGTAATAAAGATTCAACAAATTCATTGAGTATAAAGGGACCACTCGGAACAGAACTGGATGAGCATGGGAAATGAGGCCACACTGAGCTTAAAAGGAGTGCAGAAAACAGGGCCTTAAAGGGAGAGCAGGAAACTATACCCCAGTGAGTTTAAAGGTTGTCAGGGAAACAGGGCCCTGGTATCTTCCAAGGGGCCACATAAACAACTTCAGTGAACCATTTGCCAAACCACCAGGATTTTTGCACAACGGGATAGAGGACTATTCGAGTTTTTCTATCAGTGGAAACATTAATGTTTACATGGATGGGGTAAAATGCTAATGTTTTTTTGGAAATAGATCAATGATGTTGTATAACCATTTGTTATGATTTAATGGATCTAGTTCATGGATTGGTGCCAAGGGAGGCATGATCAGTGTGTGACAGTGCAACAACAATTGTAGTTAGTGGGACACTGCACAAAATCCAGCTACTCCCCGATGTCCAACATGTTAGGAAGTGTTGTAAAGACTTCAAGCAGAAAGAAGACTCAGAAAGGAACTGGGGCAGTGTTTTTTTTTTAGAGATACGGTCTGAAACAGGTCCTTCAACCCATCGGATCCACACCAACTAATGATCACCCGTTTATTAGTTCTATCCTACACATGGAGAGAGGAACACAGTTGGGTGTGAGGTGCTTCATTGGGGCATCATTTGGTGTTCAAAACTCAAATTGGACCTTTGTCAAGAAGAGGGATAGTTTAGGGCTTCAGTCAGAGGTCATGTCAGGGCTAAAGCTAGAGGTCAAGGGACAGAGGTCAAGTTAGGACCTTGGTAGGGATCAATAAATTGGAGCTGAGAGCTAGAGAGTGATCAGGAGTTTGAGAGGAGTTGCAGTAGGAGCAGTGGTCATGACAAATCAAGGGCAATTAGGGGTTTGCGAGGGCAAATTAGATGTTGAGGTTAAAAGTCCATGAACAGCAAATATTTGGGGCCACTTGAGGAGGAATCATGAAGTTGAAAGCCAGGATCTTATGGAGACCAAAGTCAAAATTGGAGAGTGAGATTAGCGGCTGATGATTGTTGGTCCTGTTACAATAAGAGACGCTAAAAGAGCAGGGAAGTAAGAGAAGCTGCACGTGGTGCTCTCAATGATAGAGTGTAACAAATTCCTCCAAATGAATTGTTTTTGAATTTATTGGCCATGTGGATTATTTCAGCACTATTTTCTTTTAAAAATCTCTTAACAATCATTTCACGGCTTTTGAAACCATATAAATATATTTTGAATACTTCCCTGCAGAATATATGTCTGGTCCTGATTGTGAATGGCTTACATTTTCTCACTGCTGGGGATTTGAGGATTCCAGTGTTATACAATTTACTCTTTTAAACCATGATATAAAGATGCTTTTTGATTGTTGTTTTATTCCCTAACACAGCCAGCTCACAAACAACTAATTCTCCAGCAGGAAATATGGCTTGTCACTAATTTATCTAGATAAACCTATCCAACAAAACAGAACTCCTGCCTACCTGAAAATTGGTGAAGGCACTTTCCAAGAACAAGGAATCACAAAGTAGCTTTTGGGCCTGGGTTTAATATCAGACCAAATGTGGACAGCATGTTCCTATCACGGTTTTTATCATTGATAAATTGAATGGAAACATAGCTGCCATCTTCTTGCTCAAAAGAGAGTAGAATGTTCAGCAATCACTCTAAAGGCCCATCTAGTATTGTTGGTTGAGGAGTCGGGCATGGGTGTCGGTGTCAGGTGGGTGTTGATGGTAGACAATGAAGGCGTGGAGAATAAAATATACCATCAAGAGGCTGCTCAATTCTTGAGACTTTCACTGGCCCCACAAAAATCATCTCTTCAGACATTCCTCTTCCAAATTTGGAGGTAGTGTGATTTTAAGATGATTGAATAGTGCATTCCACACTTACTTCCACTGCACACTAAGAAGAATTCTAAAATTGTTTCCAGATGGTGACGGAAATATTGGTGTAAATGGGGTACTGTTTTTATAAGCTGCCAATGCCCAGATCCTTATGAATGAGAAAAGGTTCCTTCTCATTTTCACCCCAATAACACTGGCAGATTTTGACAAGTTATCTTCATATGGTCATTATAATTGAGTTTAATCTTTTTTTGTTAAAAATATACATGCATTTAGATGGACAAAGGCTGATTAGAGATAGTCAATATGGTTTTGTACGTGGAACATCATGTCTAACAAATGTTATTGAGTTTTTGAAGATATGACCAAAAAGGTTGACGAGGCAGGACCTGTAGAGGTTGTATATATGGATTTCAGCAAGGCATTTGACATTTGGATTTCAGCAAGGCATTTCTGCATGGTAGGCTGCATTTAATAAGAACCTGTGGGGCGACTTTTGTTTTACACAAAGAATGGTGGATATACAGAACAAGTTGCCAGAGTAAGTAGTTAAGGCAACTACTATCAAAATGGTTAAAATACATTTGGACAGGTACATAGATAGGATCCATGTTTAGAGGGATATGAGCCAACTGCAAGGCAGGTGGGTCTAGTGCAGATGTTGTGTTGTATTCGATGTGAGCAAGTGAGGCCGAAGGGCCTGTTTCCACACTAAATGACTCTGTGACTCTGTATTTCATCCATATTATACTCAATTGGGAAATGTCTTTGAGTCTTCGGGGAACAGTGAAAGATATGTCTTTCTTTGTACCATCAATTCAATACATTCTCTTACAATGCATCAGTGACACTCTTGTCTCCTCCTTAAATAATGCATCTGTGAAGCTTTTGACAGATTGTTGCTTCAGAGTCTAGCCCTTCCAAATCGAGAAAGCAGGGCTCTGTGCAGTGATCGTTCCCTATGGAGCCTTAGCAGTAGCTGCACTTCTCTCATTCAAAGTTCATTGTTTGGCAGGGACTCATCGAATGACACATGAGTAGTGACCTTCTAGTACAGGTAAATTGTTTTATTTGTTGTCAAAAATCATCATTCTCACCACTGCTGCCTTCACTGAGGTCAGAGTATTTGGTAGATTGCATAACTCCGGAAAAAAACACTTTGCACGGATATTCCATCAATGTTACAGCACTGGTGTGGAAGAACGTAATATCAAGTTCACCTCCAAGGATACAAGTTAGCATTAGCCTGACCTGAAAATGTTGCAAAATGCGAAATGTTGTTACTTATTCACTAAGCATTCATAATAACCAGGCACCTCAAGAGCAGGTATATAGGCTCTATTAACATTTCCATGTTACACATTATCTGAACAGTTGTAGTGTTTCTTTGTAGTAATTAAAATGTTATGTAACGTCAGTAGATACAGAAGCACCGCTTTTACCTGAAGCTTTATAGAGTTCTTTCAGGTGTCCTTCAGGTAGTTTAACCTCATGGACAGTAAGATCTACAGTACCCCCTCCACAGTCGACCACAAGGTAGCGATCACCTAACAAAACAAGCACACTCGTTAAAGGACATCATCATAATATTAATTTATCAATGTATGTACCAACATTACCAACATGACATTACCAAATTGTTCAAGTCTTTTAAATACATGTTGTAGTTATACATCCATTTACTTCAAACTAGAGTTTAACACTGACCATATGCCCTTCAACAAAATTTACTTAACCATTGTTTTTCAGAAAGGCCATACAAGCTTGCAATTTTGCATCTTAAATGATTTACAAATTAAATAACTATTTGCTTGCAATAAGGAATCACCAATTCTGCACTGATCACTAGAACACATAAAGGTTACAATACCTTTAAGCTATATATAATACATTGGTTAGTGACTTCTTGCCAAAATCCTGCCAGCCTTTTAAATACATGCTTGTAGAAATACATCCATTTATTTCAAGCCAGTGTTTAACTTGTTAAAATAGCTCACACTGAAAGCTGCTGTAAACACATTTGTTGATATACAATAAAAACACACACACAGACAAAATCCAAGTCCCATTGTATTGCCATTCACAGTATGTGGTAATTAACTTAAATATGCCATATTATTTAAATAGTGCTTTTGCTTTTTTTTCTCATATGCACTTCTGACAGAGGCAATCATCCAGCATGCTTATATTTAGATAAACATCTGTAGCTAACTAAACAAGCTCTATGTATTTTATGGAAAATATTGTACAAAATATATTAGGTAAGTAAAATATTACAAAATTACTACATAATATTTATTAATGTTAATGAATTTCGACAAATTTATTGTGGAAATGTGAACTTTTATAAAGAATTAAATTGTTAAAGATAAATGATAGAGATGCAGTGAGGCAAAGTGCAAAAGCAGCACAACCGTGTGAAGCCAGTTACACATTGCAGTGAAGTAATAGCAGCCTTTTATCTTTGATCTCTCTTCCTACTGTGATTTGTACAATGTATCATGGAAAAAAAAAATGCAGTGTTAAACAAAAAAACAGCACCATTGCCAGCAACATGAAAATAGCAGGAGCCAAGAATGGCAGGAAAGAAGACACTACCTTGCTCCAATTCTGACCAGATTTCTCCTATGACATTTTCCACCAAAAAGGTGCGACTCTGTCGATTACGGCGTGTGTATTCTTTAGCTAGTTGTTAATAGAGAGAAAATAACTGAGCGTAATACAGAAAGAAACAGAACTGTTGTCAACCTCCAACAATTGAGTCACGTCAGAAGGATTTGATTAGAATGTAGGGATTAATGGAATAGGGAAGCTGGGAATGCATGGAATTTTGTAGTTGATAAACTTTTGAATGGTGTCAAGGAAGTCACAGGATATGAATATAATAAAAGCCTCAAAATATCACAACAGAAACTATGTGTATATGAAATTCCTTTCCACTATTTTCATGGAGCAGGTTGGTTAATTTAAGTGAATTAGGAAAATAGCAGACCAAGGAAAGTCATAAAACATGATGGTTCTTTTTCTATATACATGCAATATCTCTATACATATTTAAGGTTGACATTTAAAGAAAAATACAAAAACACATTATCCTCAAGAATTCAGATTGTCATTCAATTCTGTTTAATTTTGTCTGCCAGTTACCTTGTAAAAATTTAAAATAACTGGTTTAACATATATCTTATTAAAGGGTACATCTATTATTGGACGCAATTATGCCAACTTCCTTGAAAAACGACTGACATAGATTCACTTCCTTGAAGCACAGCATTTCTCTTGAAGACCTAAATTTTCTTTTAATTGTGCTAAAGAATTTGAGTATTGTTTCCATTCGAAGTGCTGAAAGATCTGAACTTTGAACTTGGTTTTTCTATAATCTGGGTCACATACAGATATGATCTTGCTTCACAATTAAGAAAATAAATGCTTATTATTTTCATTTTTGTATTGCTTGGCCCGATTTTGTAGCTAAAGTGAATTAATAGAATTATAGATATCTTGAATGTTAGGGGAATTGCTCTGAGAGATATTTCGTTAGTTCAGATTCATCCTGCTGTGTAAATCATGTACAGGTACTGTACGAAACAAAGAATTCCTGGTTGCAAACAAAATAGAGCATAGCAACAACAACATGCAGAATGCAGATAGAAATGGATATAATGATGAAGAAACATATTTGTAATATTAATCAAGATGACTTTGTTCATTATTTTAACTGTTTCTAAGTCATCTGAATGCATTGATGCAACAGGACATTCTGAGGATACACGGCAGTATTATATAACCAAATGCTCCTCTCTTGCACTTGTTTCCAATTTTCTTCTGAAAAAAATTGCTGATGTTGGGTTAAGATCTTACCTGCATTGGCAATCAACAGCCTTTACTTTCCCAAACTTTATGTCCAAGTCTGGTTGGAGCTGGTAGGTTTAGAGAATGTGAGTGGAGGACATCAAAGATCAGATGTCATCCACAGACTAAAAAACAATCAACAGCTGGTAATACTTGCCTTTTTCTCCTCTGTCTGTGTTAAGGACACAGTAACTAATGCAATTTCCCTACTGCTCTACTGTTGACTTTCCAGAGACTGAAGGCCACATCTATGAACACCCTCTTTAATGGACCCCAGAATCGCACAAATGGATGCAAGAGAACGAGAGTTTGCATTCATTTTGAAGAAAATTGTCAACTGATTGATCTCACTTTCAGGTGAGTGGAATTAAAAATCAAATCAGCACAAGCAAACCATAATAATTATTAATCTAAAATCACTTATGTTCACATGCACTTAAACAGTCCATATAAGGAATCATTACTTAATTTAATTTGCCTTGCAAGGAGGTTCACGCATTGAAGTTTCAAAATGTTTTATGCAACGATGATTGAATTTTGAGCATGTGTGTTAAGAATGGCCAAGCTTCCATGCTACCACCTCAGGGGTGTGACACCAGCAATCATGCATATTCAGGCAAAATTCACATGCTTTTGTGTACTGTATGTTCATCGTCAAGTATATTTTAATTTCATTCCCCATTGAAAACTAAATACATAGAAAGCAATTTTTGAGTGTGGATTAAAATGAAACTGTCCAGGCAAAAATAAGTGCATCTCGGAGATCCCCTCTGTTATTAATCTGAGTATAGCCTACAGTGATCCACAGTAAGCAATATAACTCTAGTTTACTGATGGCACCTTGTACTGTATATATGGATACAGGTGATAGACGTCAGTTGCTGAATAACTGTGGCTTTGTATAAAAGTCAAACTTTGAGAATAGGGACTGCTTCTCTGAATTGCTTCAGTAAATGACCAGGTTAACCTGCTCTCTGGTTCTAATACGCGTGGACAAATTTAACGAGCTTAAAGGCAATTGCAGTATTACATTTGGGTTTTTATTTATTCTTGCTCCATTTATTAAAACAGTCATCCAATTATTCAAAGTGCACGAATTTACTGTCTCTTATTTTTATCCTGTCCGCTAAGGAAAAACTGAAAGGCCTGTCATCAGTTAGACAAATGCATAGAACTCAAAACACAACTAAGAAACTGCTTATTAAGACTAAATAGTACCCCATAAATTTATTCCCTTGCATAAACAGTGTCAATATAATTTGTATTTTCCTTTATTCTATTCTATGCACGATCAGCTTCTTTTTAACCTATTCTTAAAAATTTGATATCATATTTACTCTGATCATTAATTTTGCTTGTGCATTCCAACATCTGAGGCAAAATCATCTTTTGCTTGAGGTTATAAATCTCTTGATCTATTCTTGAATTTATGATGAGATAATGAAAGTTACTTGGACTAGTTCAGGTGAGCGAAATAGGGTGCGTATTGTGGTGCAAGTAAGCAACTATCTGACTGATGGCAATCATCATATAATTAGGTGTCACGTCTTTGCAGAAAAAGAAACAGGAAAATCAAAGCCGAATCTGGGAAGCTAATTTCAGTGATTTGAAAAAGTGATCTGGCACCAATAGAATAGAAATAAAGATTGGCGAGTAAAACTGCAAATGAACAAAGGCTGGGGTACACAAAAAGCTGGAGAAACTCAGCGGGTGCAGCAGCATCTAAGGAGCGAAGGAGATAGGCTATCTTCAAAGTAGAGATAGTTTAGATACAAACACAGCATGGTCTCATTAGGACAAAGGAAATGACGAACAGATTTCAAATCATTAAAGCAAAATAAAGAAAGGTTTATATTAAATGTTAGCTACAGAATAAAATTAAAATAGGGAGTATTCAGAGAGTGCAAAAGTGTAAGAAGGGTAAATGAAGAATTTGGGGGCGATTAGTCGGCAAGATAAAAGAAAACACAAATAACCTATTCCGGATTTCTCAACCAATGAAAGCAGTATCTTTCTGTTTACTTTGTCCGATTCTAACTTCAAGTACAGATCAAATTGCCCTGTAATCTCTTCTATTCTAATGATTCCACCGCAAAAGAGAGACATTCTTTTATTCTTTAAGTAATAGTTATTACTTTCTAAGTATATACTTAAAACGAAGATAAGATGGAACTCGTTTTTTAAACTACAAAATATTTCCCTTTCACATGGAACTTGGATCTTTGATCATGAAAGTAACTCCTTTGCACACTCTGCACATAAGTTATTGATCAACACCACAAAGTTCATTTCTGCAATGTAGTGTTATGGGCTAAATTACCCAATCTTCATTTTAATACCTGTACCCATCTGAGGACATGGTTAGCAGAAAGCATCAGATCTTTAACAAAATTCTAACAAATGATCAGGACAGCTTTTAATAAATAGTCAAGGTGCACCAGGTTTTGTGCCCCATCCACTACAAATATTAAAAAGAGTGATGCTCAAACAGGAGTAAACATCCTGAGACATTCCATGATGGAGGGAAACACTGCAAGATGGTAACTTCTATTCATAATGTGCAGTTCTTAATGCACAGAGTGCATTCAGAGGAATGCATTACTTAATAAATGAAGAAACATAAATAAATTGAATTTTAAACTGAGTAGTTGATTATTTTTATTTCTTTGTGTAGAGGCGTAAAATATTCAAGTCAAGAAGTCATGATGCAGTTTTATAGGACTTGTTAGGCCGCATTAAAGTTTGTGTGCAGTTCTGGTTGCCCCATTCATTGCACAACAGATAGGGAGGCTTTGGCGAGGGTTCAGAGGAGATTTACAAGAATGCTGCCTGGATTAGAGAGTTTCAGCTGCAAGGAGAGGTAGGATAGACTTGGATTGTTTTCTCGGTAATGTCAGAGCTTGATGGGAGACTTGATAGAAGCATATAGAATTATGAGAGACATTGATAGGGTAGACAGTCAGAACCTTTTTCCCAAGGTGGACATGTCCAACAATAGAGAACATAGCTATAAGGTGAGAGGGAAATAGTTTAATGGAGATATGCTGGACAAGTCTTTTTTAATACAGAGAGTAGTGGGGGCCTGGAATGCTTCATGAGACCAGGCATCATGTTCGGCACAAACATTGTGGGCAAAACTGGCCATACCTGTGCTATACTGTTTTATGTTCCAAAAAATGTAGAAAATGTCCAACCAAACTAGTTCCTAATTAGAGACTGCATCAGAGGATACTACTCACTCTTTCCTACAGGAACATTTGTAATAACTCTCAATCTTGATCCCTAAAGGTCAGATGGCTATTCATTGAACATTAGAGAGTGAAAATAGGCTGCCAGGGTCGCTAAGCCCATTGACTTGTAATTTATTTTTGTTGTTTTTTTAGTTTGGCTGCCATTAACTTGTACATGTGAGTAAATCCCATGTCCTCTTGCTTCAGAATAACATGAATAGGACAAATTTGTAGCATGCAAAATAGGGATGCGCAAACCCATTGTAGATGCAATGGACTATTGTTCCAGTAATAACAAAAAAATAATTAATCAAATCAAAAAGCATGCATGCAAAACTTTACAAATCAATTACCTGACATACTAAGGGTATTACAAACCTTTTTCTTCTATTGACACAGAAGATCTTCCATTTGATCTTTTTAAATTAATCTGATTTGTGCAGTATTATTTTATCTGTGATTTATTCCTTTGGTGTAATCCGAAATATATTAGTTGGGGCTTTTGTCAGAATCATATTCTGAGGCTTTTAGCATTGATTATTTGTAAGAATTTGCTTTGCTAATAAATATGCTGAGCAATGAATAAAACGTTGTCAGAATGCTTTGACAAACACCACAAATAACAAAGCTTGCAGGACAACAGATGCATTTCTCTATCCAAATTAAAATTTAACAAGGTCACATCCATTTTAATTTAGTCCAAGGCTGTTGGGAAATGAGCAGTATTCTTTTGTTCCAAAGAATTCATGTTGGCTGTTTGGAATTATTTATTGAATGTGAATTAAAATTATTTTTACAAGTATTGTATAATAAGAAATGAAATCTCCAAAGGCTTGACCCAAAAATCAATGAGTTAGTAATGCTAGAAATGTTTGTATTCTTGTTTGCCCTTGATGGATCAGGGAGAGGGGAGAATATACAAGAACAGACATAGGTCTTTGGGATAAATGGATCACCATCTTTATGAAAAATTGTTTCCTCAATTGTTGTTAAAAATTGAATTGAATTAGTAAAACTTCATTAATCCAGCACCCTTGGTACTTTGGTGGTGCTGAACTAACAGATTTTCTGGGTGATTTGGATGTTACTCCTATTAATACTTAATACACATTTTCATTTCATTTTTTTTAGATGTTACACTGTAGTAGATTTTTTTTCCAGGGAGCCTAACCTTGGCAATAGAATATGGTGAATTTTAGCTTGTAGGTTTCAGTTTGTATGTTTCAACTTGTCAAAGCACACTGAAACATACAAATACATACAAGGCACTAATATGGATGCAAACCTACCTACCCATGTTCCTGACCTCAACCCTGGTCATGCACATGGTCCATATTCCAGGACCCAGACCCACAATCAGCCTGCTGTCATGATCCTAGCCCCAGCTGTATCCTGACCTTCATTCTGGGCTCAAAGGTGAGTTAGTGCTGAATTATTAGGGATTTCTGAAAAGCTATATCATGGATTAGCAGAGTTTTACTGTAGAGGCATAGATCACATCAGAAAATGCATGACAATTGAATAATATGTCACTCCAATGAAAATTGCTGTCCATTATTTTGTGATATTTTATATGTGATTGGCACGAAGCCAAGAAGTAATAGGCTTTCAAGAAGAAGCAATACTTGTGAAATACTTTAAGAGATGTATTACCATGTTGCAGGGAGACAGATTTCCAGTCATTAAAAACAATATTAAGTTTTCTTTACCATTATACTTTGACTGTGCACATATTATGAAATGTGCATTTAAATGTTTGCAACTTATCAATTTTAATACATAGGTAATTGCCAACACGGCCAGCACACCACAATCAAATTATGTTTTTGTACTCTTGATGTGGATCAGTGGAACTTAATTGATAATGAATCAGTAATACTTTGGAAATAATAATCACAGAAAATTCAAAGAAAATAGGAGTACTTAATCTGGTAATTCCTTTACAAACAGTGGGCTATTCTAGGGAGGTATGCAAGTTGTTTAATTTTACGTCTGAACTAAATTTCAGATTGTCAGACTCAGACAGTGAGTCAAATATTGTGAGAAGGGCAGCCTTGGTTATTAGCAATGGTAAACAGTTGGGGTACTGAGCCAACACTGAAAAAAACAAATCTAACCAGGTAATTACCAGCTATAGAGAAGGAATGATAGATTAAATGCCAGCCATCTGAAAAAAAAAGGCTAACAGGGCTAGTGATATATTAACCAATTCACACATTATCAATAGAGAAAATAAATGTGCTGAGCTTAGTTTTGGAAGGAGTTCAGCATAAATGGTAATAGATTGCATTTGGTATATTAAACTTAACATGAGAAAATTGGTATGGAGCTCAGTATTATTCTTGCAATGGATGATACCTGCCAGTGAATTTGCTGAAAAACCTCTCAAAAACACTTATGTGATTACAACCTGGTGTTTTTCACATCGCAATATTAATTAGGGATCTTGATTCATGATGATCAGATGGCTTCTGTTCCTGTCATTTTTACCTCATATTTATTTGTAACACAGAGGAGACCATATGGTAGCAATCTCACCAATCTTATTTCCCCCATTAATTTCTCTGAGACCTATTCGCTCATAAATACCCATTAACATCCCGTGATTCTTTCATTAACCACTCCTTCACTGGGGATAATTTACAGCAGTCAATCAACCTATCAACCAGCACGCCTTTGGAGAACAAAGTGCTTGAGTCACTTAGTGGGTCAGGCAACATTTCTGGAGGAACTTGGAAATAAATTGGAATATTCAGGGAAAGCCCACACAGTCACAATGAACACCAGGGATCAGTATCAACCTCTGTCTGCTGGAGCTGTGAGGCTGCATTGCTACACAGCTTTTGACTTTCCAGGTTCCTGGAATATCTTGCTTTATTGCAGCAGACACTGGAACGTAGGTTAATTCACATCACTGCGGCATTATTAACACATCTCAAATACCAACTAGTTTCCTAAGAATATAAACGTCACCCATTACTTCTCTCCAGAGATGCTGCCTGTCCCGCTGAGTTACTCCTGCATTTTCTGTCTACCTATGGAAGCTAATGGTTGGGAATCTTCTGCTATATTTTATCCACAGCGATAGTACTTCATTTCTATTAGAATATGTTTTGATATTTGGAACCTCAAAGTAATAAACAGGCAAAGATACCATGTGTTATTCCAGATGCAAGTGTTTCAGTGGGGCTATACCCATTCACAGCCTCCATGCCACTGAGGTCGATCATCTGATGTAGGCGGAGTTTCCGGCAATAGATGGAGGCAGCTTCAGGCTCAAGTGCAATAATAAGCTGCTCTGGGCAATCAGGAGATGCTAGACCTGCCTGTGGGAGTAAAGGGAAGAGTAAAGATTAGTCCAGTCTAAGAGGAACCTAGGATCACAAGGAGGTCATTCAACATATTGACCCTGTTCTGGCCCAAATGCAAAATATTACAGATGCCGAAAATCTGAAATAAACCCAGAAATTACAGGAAATACACAGCAAGGCAGGTGGATCAGTGGTGAGGGAAACCAAGTTAATGTTGCAGGGACACAGCTGGAGTAACTCAGTGGATCAGGCAGCATCTCTGGAGAACATATATTGGTGATGTTTCCGATCGGGACCCTTCTTCAGGCTGGGTTTAAAGAAGGGTCCCAACCTAAAATGTCACCTATCCATGTTCTCCAGAGAAGATGCCCAACCTGCTGAATCACACCAGCACTGTGTCCTTTTGTGGAAATCAGCATTTGCAGTTCCTTTTTTTAATTTAATGTTTCACAATAATAATTGCATTTCAATTTATGTTTGATACAAAAAATTTAACTATTTAATCAAGTTTGTTAATAATGAGTGGACAATCACACAAACAAGATATTCTTAGAACAACATCCAGTGACGTTGCTATCAATAGCACCAAATTTATCAGCTATTACCCTTCTTATTTTAAGCATTTCTAAGTATTTATTCCACTTCAAAATATAATTGTTGATTTTGCATTTGTGATAATCTAATCCACTGAACCCCATTACCTCACAATGTTGTTAAAGAAGGAACTGCAGATGCTGGAGAATCGAGGGTACACAAAAGGCTGGAGAAACTCAGCGGGTGCAGCAGCATCTAAGGAGCGAAGGAGATAGGCGACGTTTCGGATCAAGACCCAAAACGTCGCCTATCTCCTTCGGTCCTTAGATGCTGCTGCACCCGCTGAGTTTCTCCAGCCTTTTGTGTAACCTCACAATGTTGAGTGTGCAGTGGCACTTGGCATCAGAACTCATGTCAATGGCCTTCCAATTCCATCTGTTTACATTTTTTTCCCTCTTGTAAGTATGTGGATTATGTGGAGATATTGGCATCTCATGGCAATATGGATCACTGCCCGGGTCCATACTTGGGGCATCACCAGCAAGTTTTATTAATTTGTTCATGTCATAATGCACCGACTATCATTTGCTGCCATGGCTATTCTTGCACAGGCCATTTTATATTGAGGATCTTTATCCTGCTACCTTATCTTTCTTTCAAGACAGCAGCACTGCAATGAAATCTGGTGTAAATTGAGCCAGAACTGATAATATTGTATTCTCATTGAATACTTTTTTCCCCCCCAATCTATTCTAAACTCATCAACAAGTCTTTACCTGGTACAATAATTTGCATCTTTATCTTCTGCCTATTATAGAGGACTGCACACTTCAATTGTAATAATACTTTCAAGGGGTCACCAGAGTTTAAATTCACAATTTAAATTGTTCTGGCTAACTCCATCTTACTCATCATCATCGTTGAAAACATCAACGGGCACGGTGCCTTACAATGTTATGTACAACAGTGATCGCAACTTCTATTGAAGTGTGGATGGCTGTTGGCTCGCTAGGAGCTCATCCGCCCTTTGACAGGTCTTGTTTTTGGTCCTGCTGGGCAAACCAGGTGGGGGAAACGGTTTAGTCACCGACTATCCGACTATGGAGCTGGTAGCACGGGATTACATGGTACCCATGGCGGGGGGGGGATCTCCCCCGGACCTGACCTGTACTAGAAACTGATTACTAGAAACTGATTATACTCATCTCTTTCCATGATAGAGCAGCAGGCAGCTATGCTACTGCTCACATTGATATCTTGAATATAAATATTTTCACTAATCTACAAATTACTGCTGGACACCAAATGCAGGAGTAACTCAGTGGGTCAGACAGCATCCCTGAGAAAATGAATAGTAATTTTTCGGTTTGGGACTCTTCTTCAGATTGATTATAGTGAGGAGAGTGGGGGAAAAACTGGGAGTGAATTTGAAAAAACAGGACAAATCAGGGCTGACAACAGATGACCTCAGGTAAGGAGGTTCCCTGATAGGATGGCTGATAGTTTAGATTTGTCCTGTTTTTTCTTCATTTCCATTTTCTCCCCAACCTTCCTACTAAAATCAGTTTTCTCCGGCGATGCTGCCCGACTCGCTGAGTTATTCCAGCATTGTGTGTCTATCTTTGAGTTAACAACTTGGATGGTTGACCTTGCAGGTAACTTTTTCTCTCCTTACGGATGTTCCCTAATCTGTACAATTGTCCAGCATTTCCTGTTTAATTTAAAAGGAATATTATGCTGCCTCGCCATGTAGCTCTTTAATTTCAATTACTGGTCTAATGTGTCATTACTTACATGAGAATGTACTGTGAAATACATTCTCAATACTAACCCTTGCATTCCAAATGCAATTGGTCCAATTAATAAATTCTGCTGTACTTCACATATAAAATTCCTGTGTTAAAGCTCATGTCTGCTGATTGGAATTATTTATTGAATGATACTGAAGATATGTCTCCTGTGTTAAAGTTGAGCTTTTGTTTGCCATTTTTATCACTTGCAGGCTCACTTTTAAGAAATGATATGTCAGGGTCCTTGAGTGGTTTTGTTCACCCATCCTGTTTCCTGCCACAAGCTTTTGTTTCCTAATGTTGTTGTATTAAATGGCAACTGCGTCACTTTTTCCAATTTCGCAGATTTTCACTTTCCTTTACAATTCATTGAGGGGGAAATATTTCAGGTATCACGAGGGTGTTAATCTGGCAGAACAAATGATGCAGCTGTTGTCTAACCCTATCAATTTCCATTTCATTAAAATCGTAGAATAGCATTCAGACCATTATTAATCTTGTATAGTGAAGACTAAAACTTGTCAACCCATCTACTAATTTATCTTGAAGATAGACACAAAAATATAGAGTAACATCCCTAACCAGTCTGAAGAAGGGTCTTGGCCCATGTTGAGATGGCTGATGTTTGGGGCCAAGACCCTTCTTCAGACTGGCTAGGGATAAGGGAAATGAGAGATATAGATGATGATGTGGAGAAATAAAGAACAAGGAATGAAAGATATGCATAAAAGATATGAAAAATTAAAGATGATAAAGGAAACCGGCTGTTTGTAGGGTGAAATTGAGAAGCTAGTGTGACTTGGGTGGGGGAGGAATAGAGAGAGAGGGAATGCAGGGGCTACCTGAAGTAAGAGAAATCAATATTCATACCACTGGGCTGTAAGCTACTCAAGTGAAATATGAGATGCTGTTCCTCTAATTTATCTTGATCTACAAAGTAGAATATAGGTGGAACCAGGTAACAGCAACATCACAAATCTTCTTGAAAATCTCTTAATCGTCTTAATCCTCTTAATAGGTGCATTGCCGCAGAAACATTTTGGAATTTAACTCCTATTTCCTTGTCCTCATTTTTGATGTTTTTTTCTCATCGGTAAATAAGGCTAGACACAATGAACTGCAGAAGTTGGTTTACAAATAAAAAACACAAAAACCTGGAGTAACTCAGCGGGTTAGGCAGCACATTCGGGAAACACGGATAGGCAATAAGTCAAGTAGGGATCCTTCAGACTGGATAAATCTAATTTGGGTGTGCGGTGCAGAACCTTAGCATCTAGAACTGGTTGGTCTTGTCAAAGGCAAAAATGCCAGTTCAGTTCAGTTTACTTTATTGTCACGTGTACCGAGGTACAGTGAAAAACCTTTGTTGCATGCTAACCAGAGAGCGGAAAGACAATATATGATTACAATCGAGCCATTCACAGTGTACAGACATATGATAAGGGAATAACGTTTAGTGCAAGGTAAAGCCAGTAAATTCCGATCAAAGATAGTCTAAGGGTCCCCGATGAGGTAGATAGTAGTTCAGGACTGCTCATTCCAGGCAGTAAACCTCTCTCCATGCAGTGTTAGAACCTCCCGATCATTTTGCTTGACCAGCGGTTTATCACTTCCCTGTGAACTCCCTCTCCAGACACCAATGAACATCACACCCTGAAACTGGCTATCCTTTGATCACAAAACACCACTTCCAAATAGGATACATCCAAGAACCCACACCATGTCCTCCTCCCCATAACTGAGTTCATATTGTTCAATCCACTCTGGTTTAATCATCCCCAGGGAAAAATGTCTACTCTCTGCCAAAGACAAATGAAGTAAAACTCCAGAAAACCATCATATCTTTCGCTCCTGTGCTGGGATATCCATACTGGATTATGTGCAATGCCTGCAGCACAGTAACAACTGCAATTCCAAAATGAATGATAATTTCTATCCTTGCAGACTTCACTCTTCTCCAAAATAAATATTCATCCAAGTTTCAGCTTTGAAAGGGGAGATACTTTTTTAAACTGTTGTATGGAAGTAATTCTTTAAATTTTGCTATTTTAATATTATGATCATTCAGATAATTTCATCTGATAGCTAGCTTTGCTACTTAGGATCTAGCAAATGTAAATATAAGTTCAGAAAACTATCTAAAATTTAGCAATCGACCAACTGCAAAATCAAAACCAGCACTGAATTACTGGGCTGATCATTCCCAAAAATATTTCAAGAGATGGCCTCCATTGCTCAAAGGGAAACAAGCTAAGCCTATCCAATATTTTCCCATTTCCCCAAAATCTTCCAATCCAGGCAACATCTAGATGATAAAACAAAGGGCTACGGATGCTGGTTTATACACAAACAGAAGAAGGGTCCAGATCTAAAACATCATCTATCCTTTTCTTCCAAATATGCTGCCTGACCCGCTGAGTTACTGTGTCTAACGTCCTGATGAATTTTGTTTCTACTCTCTCCAGCACTACTACATTCCAGTCTGACACCCAGAACTGTATAGTACACCATGTACAGACTAACCAGTGTTTTGTAAAGTTGCAACAATTCTGGCTATGCCGTAATAATTCTATGATTATTTGTGATATTAAGCCTTGGGGCTTGTGGTATTTATAACTTACTTTGTAGGCTGCATGCCTCATGAATTGCTTTGCAGGTTGCTTCCATATAGCTGGCACTGTAATGACCCATCTGACTTCCGAGTTCTCAAATTGTGAGCCAGCCTGGTCACTCAGCTCCTAAAAATAGAAGGATGTCAGTGACACTTTTCCCATCTTTTATACAGTTAAGTGTTATCGCAAGTAAAGCATTTTATAATTTTTCCATGATAAGTTTAATGTGTAATGCAATTTACATGAAGTCTGATGATACATTTTAGAAGGGCTGCAAAATGGCACAGCTGGTAGAGCTGCTGCCTCACATCAGCAGAGACCTGGGTTCGAACCTGACCTTAGGTTCTATGTGTGTGGAGTTTGCACCTCATGGGTTTGTGAACTCAGAGGTTTCCTCTGGGTGCTCCAGTTTCCTCCCACGTCCCAAATATGTGCATGTTTGTAGATTCATTGGCCTTTGTACAATTTTCCCTAATGTGTAGGGCATGGATGATAAAGTAGGATAACACGTAACTGGTGTGAACAGGTGATTGACAGTCAGTGTGGACTTTGTGGGCTGAAGGGCCTGTTTCCATGCTGCACCTCTAAAACTAAAACTATACAGAATGGCATTGTTTTTACTATTAGCTTACAAGGATCTTTCACTGGATGTATCTGTTTTAACATACTGAAATGTGAAACACAGTTTTTGCTGTCTGGTCTTGAATCCATTCCTTTTGGCAATTGACTACGTGGGGGATGATTACTGGGATATAGAATTATGAAGATGAAAGTGAAGAAAGAGTTATTTGTGGGGGTCAGTGAGTCTGTTGAAATGATGAAATCTGAACCAAAGCTTTACTAACAAGAGCTACATTACCCGATCTGTTCAGAACTGAAAATCGTTGCAGATGTGTCAAAGAAAGCACTATTTCACAGGAGGTATCAGATTTCGTGGATATTTCGAGAACCCTTAAGAACTACTAAATCTTTTTTGTCTGATGCATCAAGCGTTAAAACTGTTGTGATTTATAGCATTGCAAAATGGTCTTCCACTATCATCCAGTACCAGTACAGAACAGCATAAACAAAATATATGTGATTCATAATCCGCTATTAAAACAGTCTCATAAGCTGGACTTTTATTTGAGATAGTATGTGCTGGTACAAGATAAGAGCATCTCTAAAACATTATTTCATTTTTGTGGCCATGTGGCATGCATGTAAGTTAAAGGTGCGTAACAGCATGTTTTGGTCTGCAAAAAAAAGCACTGTTCATAAGCAACACATTTAAAAAGGTGTCCAATTTATATAAAAGTCTTGGTTGTTTCTAACACACCTGCAAGGCATGGTCTTTAAAGAACATTAGTGCACAAGCAAAAATTTCGATAGCTTTGACCTTTTTTCCATTGGCGGCTTCCAGTTCTGTCTCAATTGTGAGATCCTGGTTGACAGAAAAAGAAATAAATGCATTCACGATGATAGTTCCATAGAGTAACAATTGTCCAAGCTTTCACAGAGCTGCTACTCCATCTAGTCACATAGGATACTCTATTTAAAAGCAGGCCACTTAAAAGCAATTCCTCAAAAGTAATTTACTACGATCAAATAGCTGTACTGAAATCTTCTTGAGTGCTACTTTTACTGCACAGCACTTCAGTAAAGTTCTTGAAAAGAATTAGGTTTCAATGACCATACATAAAATGTACCAACATGTCTACCAAGGGTTGCACTCAATGCTCACCCTGCACAAACTATTCAAA
The DNA here is from genome assembly GCA_035221665.1 of Okamejei kenojei. NCBI lineage: Eukaryota > Metazoa > Chordata > Chondrichthyes > Rajiformes > Rajidae > Okamejei > Okamejei kenojei. Next base: position 30,977,204 of record CM069145.1, read on the forward strand.
AAGGTACAATGACAATTTTCTATCTTCAAAGGAAAGTGATCTGCCAGAGTACATTGCACGTATATTATAAACCTTGCTTCATTTTCAATTCTATTTAAGATGGTGGACCATAGTCTGATGTATTCTCACAAAATAAGGCAAGGAATGGGCATTCTAACTACATGATGGGCTATGAGACATTGGACTTTCTTTGTGGGGTAAAGGAGATGAGGCACAGGCACTTGATCACCTTCCATGACATGATTTGGATTTACATGCTCAGCCAGCGGTTGAATTCCATCCTGATGTTAATTATATCATAGAAGCGAGATAAGGTTATACATGCCAAAATCTTGGCATTATCGCCTCCTATGCAACAATGACACAGCTAACCTGGTGCATATTTTAGCCGGCTGATAAGATTATGCAGTCGTATCATTCCACTGTGTCTTGCTGTTTTATACATTCTCACTGGAAAGCTTAGAGTAAAGAACTCGTCTATAATAACGTGTGAGGCTTCACTGTTCTTCTGCAATGCAGAAGAAAATCTGCCTGAGATCTTATCCAACCCCATCTTCTCTGCATTTAGGCACAGTGATATACAGCAGATGAGGTGATGGCTCATTTGCAAGTGAGAACATTTAAATAAATACAAGTGCTTGTTACATATTTCTTGTTCCATTCAGTGTCATTCTTACAAAGCTGGTATTCTGCATGGTTGTTCTGCCCAATATCATCATGGTATATCCGACGTAGATACGCAGAGAATAACATGTCAATGAATATAAATGCACTTGCCGTCCAACCCCAACCCATTACCTAACCACATACAGACAACCAATGATTTGTTGGGGGGAACTGAACATGCGCCAGAGGCATGGCAAGAAGCTACCACCACCAATTCCACACAATCCCAATGGTGGACAGCGCATGCCTTGTTCCCATGAACATTAACTCATTATGTTCAGAATTTAATTGGAAAATGAAACCCAGGTCCAGCTGCTCATCTGAAGAGTCAGTTAGTTCTCTCTGTCTTTTTGAAGATGGCTCACACTGGCAACAATTTGAACATTGGAGTGATTCTTCATCGATGAAGGTAGGATGTCGACTAGTTGTCTCAAAGAAATCTAAGCACTGTTGCTATGGCATCTAGGTTACACAATGAGCAAAGTGAAATTATAAAGCTTTCTCCTGAAAATTCCTGATCAATTTCAAGTAAAATTATATTTTTATTTTTCATAGGTTGTGCTACATTTATCTCAATGGAAACGGTGTTTAGCACCTATCAGCACTCCATCTCTTCCACCCACACATCCATCACCCTCTTCCACTGTGGAACCTTTTTGTGTTCAATTGATATTTGACTTAAACAACCACCTAAAAATTATAGTTACGACTGTGACATCTTTCACACTGTGTTGCACAATAATGATGTAGGGCAAAAAGTTATTTCGGAAGTTTAATGTTGCCTGCACCATTGTAATACAAAACAAAATGTAAACTCCTTATACTTGAAAAGAAATCCTTCAAAGGGGCTAATTTCAGTTTGCAGCAATTTGGAAAATAAGATGGATCAACCAAAACACTGGGGTACCATCTTTGATCTCCTAATTACACACATGGGAAAGATGAGAGGTCGTCTACCATTATTTTCGGCTTCATCACAGTACGGGGAAGCTTAATATAATGGTAAAAGGGATTATTTTTAAATCAGTAAAGGAGTCAGATTTTCTTTGAGTTCACCTGCTTCTGAATAGTTCAGAATTTAAGATCAAGTGAAAATGCCAATTAGTCATCATTAAAATATACACACTACTTTTTAATTTAAAGCTGTTTTGGTGTAAATGTTAATATATAGATTTGTATGATCCATGCCACATGGCAGGCAGTGCATACAAATTACCAGAACATAGAAGAATTTTGTTTAGGTTCAGAGACCATTTTTTAGAACGATCGGGACTCCATTAACCAACTTGCGTGGATACACAAACCTAATTTATTTGTATTGGTAATTTGTATCTTTTATTGAGCCACCCCTCACCCCACCCCACCCGGACTATACAGAGCTATGGCTGCGTATAACATCAAGCCTCCTGTTGTTAGGGTTTACTGATATTGTACAAGCAACAATCTGATGTAAAGCACTTGCCCTTGGGGTAAAATTGGACATGCCCTTTAAATTTTTTAAATCAGGCACTAAAGGGTCAATTGTTACCTTAAGTAAGCAAACTGAGTAAAGTGAAAATAAGGAACTTACACTGGTTGTATGGAGTTTCATCTTGAATTTCTCAAAGTAGAGCCATTGTTTTGAATCGTTTGGATCCAGATCGTGGTAAAAGTCTCTGGCTGCATAACCAAAGCTGTGGTATTTGCCGTCTGGTGTCATGAGGATAGTAGTAGGAGTTTTCTGATTGGATACACCAGGGTCACCGCCTTCCCAGCGCCTAATAAGAAAACAATTCTGTGAGACTGTAGCTGCTCTCTTTGTGACAAGGCATGTTTGGGGAATGATGGCACAATAGGTAAATTCATGGATTAGGATTAAAAACTTGATAATGATCTGGAGCCCTGAGTTCCAATTTCACAAATACACCAAATACAGCATTTCATCTAAACAACAAGGAAGCTAAGCGATAGCTAGCTGTCTTCATTAACAACAGGCACTTGGACTTCCAACAAACACCCACTTACCTCGGCGTGAAGCTGGACAGGTCGCTTACATTTCGTCAACACCGGGCTGGTCTCCACAACAAGGTCATGGCACATAGCGGCCTCATCTGACGCCTGGCAGGAACAAGTTGGAGAGCCAGTCCATCAACTCTTCGCACCTCTTGTGTATGCCCCAGCTGAGTACTGCGCACCAGTATGGAGTAGATGTAGACATACTAGCCTGATAGACACGAGCTTGAACAGCACCTTGTGAACCATCACTGGGTGCCTTCAACCTACTCCAGTCGAGCAGCTCCCTAAACTTGCAGGCACTCCGCCTGCAGGGATCCGAAGGCAAGCAGCAACTCTGGCACTATCTCGTCATGCCATGGACCCAGATAATCTCCACCATCAGGCTATCAGCAGAGAACCTGGCTGCTCAACACCCAGCTTGAGATCTAACTATTCCTCTGGTGTATGTTTCATTCGCAAGAAGAAAAAGACCAAAATAAATTTAAAATCAAGTACTAATGTACAACAAAACTCCCATCCTTCAGGGAAAGAGATCTATAACCCTTAGGTTAAAGGGGATGCAGCAGATTAAGTTCAAATCTGTGGATACTGGCACTGGAACCCACTTCACTTGATCCGCTTTAATTTAAACATTAACCTGGCTTGGCTGGCGGTTAGATGGGCCTCCCAGCCACATCGTTCCTGCACTGTCAGAATCTTCCAATCATCATGCTGCCCTCGTGATGGCTACTATAGAGAGGAGATGGTTACCCACCTCTTTGTACAGTGTAGATTTGCGAAGAGAATCTGGAGAATGATGCAAAGGTTCATCAAGATTTCTTATCCCGAACAGCTCCGTAACAGAGGAGTCTCTAATTTTCGGACTTTCCCGGGACACATTCGGATTCGGACATCGTGTTGCTGGAAGATCATCATCACGGTGAAAGACGCTCTTTAGTCTGCCCGAAACTTGTTGATCTCCCAGCAGGGCAAGTTGTCTGTTACCGACTGGCCCACTGCTGACTTCAGGAGTACGTGCTGAAGGACTCAGTGAAACTTGGTGCAGCCAACTTCAAGGCTCTATGGGGGAGGACCACAGTCTAGCATCCTTCTGTAGCAGGACATTGGGGGGAGGGGGGGGGGGGGGGGTGCGTTTATGTTTGGTGGAGATCCACCTCACACAATGGGGGGGGTAATATCATCCAAGGGTGCACACAGGTAATGCCCCTGTCCCACTTAGGAAACCTGAACGGAAACCTCTGGAGACTTTGCGCCCCACCCAAGGTTTCCGTGCGGTTCCCGGAGGTTTTTGTCCTCCGGCAACCACCTTCAACTAGCATTGCAACCGGCTTTGACTAAAAAATTACCGATTTTTAAAACGGAAACCACTTTCGACCATTAGGGAGACTGACAAAAACCTCCGGGAACTGCACGGAAACCTTGGGTGGGGCGCAAAGTCACCAGAGGTTTCCGTTCAGGTTTCCTAAGTGGGACAGGGGCATAAGTATCGTTTGTGAACACCATCAAATATAACACTACCTAATGAATATATTAGCACTGAGAATGGCAAAGGATTTTTTGCATTGTTCTTGTTTTGTATACATTTTGCATTATTCTGAACATAGTTTATTTTTAGAAAAAGAAATTGTCGGTGATACATCTCCCAAGTCTTTCCAAGGTTGTTCCTCATCATCCTCTGATCTTCAACCTCAGGTTGAAGGGATCGGCAAGCATCCCCTCCCACCATTCCTACCCCCCTCCCCAAAACCCCCCACCCCACCCAGCTGGCCTTCAGACTTTCTAAAGCCTTCATCTGATTCTTGAAGGGATGGGTGGGAACAAACTACCAATGAAACATTTGTTGGCCCAGTGGGAAACATTGACTTAAACATGCCTTTTCCAACATTGAAAGATTTCTGGGCTGGCCTCTGTAAATCAGAGCTGTTCAAATCCATGCTGCATTACAAGCCTGCAGCAACCATCTGGCAGTCCTCAAATTGAAAGAAAATGAATGAATATTTCTATTTGTGACTCATGTCCCCTGGAATCCATTCCCACCCTTTCCTGTTTGAACTGTCAATTGACTTGTTTCTGTGTTTTTCCCCCTCTCTTTCTTGTAGTTGTAGTCCTTACAGTTGTAGTTGCTGACCTGTTCGCTCCAAATGAAATTAATTTCCTGCCTGTCAGCTGACTTGGAGTAAATCAATGACACATTTTCAAGCCCCACAGCTGAAGAAATGGCAGCTTTAAGAGACAGCTGCAGTGCAAGCAAATACTTCCGACTGCGCTCTCAGTCGCAGATCAGAGGCTGCAAGCAGTCCCTGCCTACGTGCACTTCCAGCTGAAGGACGTGGAGGGCTGTGTAAATTGATGCTGCAGTTCTACTGAAGTGCAGTGGACATCGGGCATGTTGTGGCCTCTGCAGCCATCCTGTGGACGCACCCACAAAATACCTCGTTGGGCCTTTATAAGTTAGCTCCTTTTTAGTTTAGTTTAGAGATACAGCGCGGAAACAGGCCCCTTGGCCCACCGAGTCCGCACCAACTATTGATCCCCGCACATTAACATTATCCTACACACAGTAGGGACAATTTTACATTTATACCAAGCCAATTAACCTACAAACCTGTACGTCTTTGGAGGGTGGGAGGAAACCGAAGATCTCGGGGAAAACCCACGCGGTCACGGAGACCATTCAAAGTCCATAGAGACAGCGCTCATAGTCAGGATCAAACCCAGGTAACCAGGGCTGTAAGTGCAGTAAGGCAGCAAATCTACAGCTGCATCACCGTGCAGCCTGCTGTCAACGGCTTTTCAATTGTCCCCAATAGTTGAAGATGTTTAAACACTATTCAAATAAATTTAAGTAATGCAAACAAGTAAATTAAATATGTGAAGATATTAACTGAATAAAAATGTTAGAAAGATTAACTAATTTCATAGATGATGCTACTTTACCAGCTGTCCAATTTACAAATTAATTATTAGCTCAAGAATATTTAACCATTTTATGTTTTCTAGCATTTCTTTAATCAGTTTAAAATCTTTAATAATTTTAAATCTTTTACTGGTATGATTCATTTTTTAAAGTTTGGGGATATTTTTCACTGTTTGTGATTAGCAGAGATGTTTACAAGAATTCTATTTGTCAGCTGTTTCGACAGCTGGTTTGGCAGCCAGGAAGCTTGGGTATGGTCTTTCTTGCTCCCAATGTATTTCCAGGGAGAGGCTTGCCATGAACAGATAAGGAACCAGCATGGGTACATTGCTCCAAGTAAGTTGGTGTAGGTAGGTGCAAGCCCCTACAATGATCACTGATCATTAGTGCCAGGCCTGTATCTTGGTATAGGGACTACAATTTTCATTAATCTACCCAATTTATTCCCACATAAATCAGCAGCTAGCCCTGATTAAAGAGTGTCCATGGGATGTTTGTGGTGGTTAGTTGAGTTAGCATCCTCTCCCAATAAGTCACATGATGGATGCAACCAGTCAATGCAAAAGATTCCAAGTGCATCTTACAGGCATTCTTACTTTTACTGTACATTCGCAGTCGGAAGTTTAAAAAGATGTTTGAATCATATCAGAAGATTATCTGAGGCACTTTGTCACAAAGATGTTCTCAACACTCCATCAACATTTACTTGCAAAATTTCCATCATAATTCGCCTAAAATATTAACAAGACTGGACTTTCTGGACTTTGAGTTACTTTCTGGACTTTGACTTTGGACTAAAGGAGTATTCGCTGGTTACAAGGTACATTCTTTGGTTAGCAGTAAAAATAGAAGGATAACTGTATATAGAGTAGCACCAGCTACTACTGGAAAGAGATGTGGGAGGGTGATGGTACCTCTTGACACTGTGAAGAATGCCCATCTCTGCTACTGTGGATAGACACAAAATGCTGGAGTAACTCAGCGGGACCGGCAGCATCTATCTAGAGAAGGAATGGGTTACATTTCGGATTGAGACCCTTCTTCAGATAGTCAGGCGAGATGGAAACGGTTAGTAGAGTGGTGTGAAGACGACAGATTAAAGCAGATGATGATCAAGGAAATGGACTTCCTTCGCCAGAACTACAGGCAAGATACTTCCACAGCCACCAAGACTTCTTGAAACGTGCCACTAAAATCCAATTGATTGCAAGGAGCACACACACTGCGTTCCATTGAAATCGCATTTAATCAGAGTTTGAGTGCTAAAGCAACAGGTGGCTGAGTTAGCACCTTCAGACTGGCCTAATTTTGCATGATAAAACCAGGCTTGCCAACTGGCATGTCATCTTAGCACATTACTTATTCCTTGTTATCACGTACGAATATTTAGATAAACTAATTGCATTAGTAGCTATATAAAATTGACTACAGTTAAATGTCCCTTATGTTATGAATGAAGTTTGGAAGATTTTGTGAAAATGATGACAGGTTGCTATGGGGACTGAAAATAATCAGATTTTGTTTTATTACATTTGTTTCGGGACTTTTCAACCTGTGTTTTGGGGATCTCATCCTTTTTATCTGATTTTACTCAGGATGACATCAATTCTATCCATACTATAAAAAAAATTGGGGAATTGGCCACAATTTTTACTTGTTTTGGGTAGACTTTTCTGTGACTAGTTATGTTTTTTCTATGAAAATTACAGATCACTGAAGGTCACAACAAATGCAGTGGAATGAGAACACAAATAATTGAGCGGGAAGTATCATTGAAAAATTTTCTGTGACAACCAACTCTTTCTTGAATTTGGAACAAGTGCATCAGTGAACACCAGAGTTCAGTGGGGCATGAAGACACTGAGCACGCAACTGAAGGTCAAACTTATCTCACTACTAGTATTAACCAAACATTCATTTAATCAACTCGGTCTAATCAAACGATGGAAGGGGACACTTTTCAATAACTTTTAATATAGGATCAATAACTATTAATTTAGGATCTCCAACATAGCCTGGTCATAGCAGAAAACAACAACTATGTGAAGAGGCTGAAATACTCAGGGGGACTCTTCTGATAAGCTATAGACTTGAAATCTTAACGCCATTTTTCTTTCCCCAAATACACCTTGACTGCGATGTGATTCCAGGATTGTCAAGTTTAATGTAAAAAATAGATAGAAACAAGGAACTAAAACTGCCGGTTTAGAAAAGAAGACAGAGCGCTGGTGTGACTCAACAGGTCAGGCAACACCTCTGGGGAACATGGATAGGTGATGTTTCAAGTCAGGACCATAGTCTTTTCAATAAGTTCTTCTTATTGCAAAGGCTATTGGGGGGGACTAGAATGGTTTGGAGGGAGGGACTCAAATAGGAAAGCTAGTAGACAGGGTCTGAGGCAGGAAGGCAGAGAAGAGAAGCACTCAGACCCAACATGTAGTGGGGGGGGGGGGGGGGATAGAAGAAAAAAATAATAAACAGAGAATAAGAGGTGGTGGGTTTCTTAAATGTGTGAGCAGAGAGAAAGAGGGGCATAAAATTAAGGTAGAAGCAATCGGTAGCAAGGTGAAAATTAATAGTGGCAGGCAGACAAATCCAGGGCAAAAATCAAAAGGCGCCACTTTTCAACATAATTGTATAAGGAGTAAGAGTGTTGTAAAAACAAGCCTGAAGGCTTTGTGTCTTAATGCAAGGAGCATTTGTAATAAGGTGGACGAGTTGAATGTGCAGATAGCTATTAATGACTATGCTATAGTGGGGATCACGGAGACATGGCTCCAGGGGACGTAAGGCTGGGAGCTGAACATCCAGGGATTATTCAATATTCAGGAGGGACAGACAGAAAGGAAAAGGAGGTGGGTAGCGTTGCTGGTGTGAGAGGAGATTAATGCAATAGAAAGGAAGGGGACATTAGCTTGGAGGGGGGGATGTGGAATCGATATGGGTAGAGCTGCGAAACTCTAAGGGGCAGAAAAAGCTAGTGGGAGATGTGTACAGGCCACCTAACAGTAGTAGTGGAGTTGGGGGTGATGGCATCAAACAGGAAATTTAGAAATGCGTGCAACAAGGGTAAAACAGTTATAATGGGTGACTTCAATCTACATATACATTGGGCAAATCAAATGGGCAGGGGTGCTGAGGAAGAGGATTTCTTGGAATGTATGCGGGATAGTTTTCTAAACCAACATGTAGAGGAACCAACGAGAGAGTAGGCTATTCTAGACTGGGTATTGAGTAATGAGGAAGGGTTAGTTAGTAGTCTTGCTATGCGTGGCCCTTGGGCAAGAGTGACCATAATATGGTTGAGTTCTTCATTAGGATGGAGAGTGACATAATTAAGTCAGAAACAAGGGTTCTGAACTTAAACAAGGGTAACTTTGAAGGTATGAGACGTGAATTGGCCAAGATAGACTGGCAAGTGATTCTTAAAAGGTTGACAGTGGAAGTGCAATGTAAGATATTTAAAGACTGCATGGATGAACTACAACAATTGTTCATCCCAGTTTGGCAAAAGAATAAATCAGGGAAGGTAGTGCATCCATGGAAAACATGGGGAATCAGGGATAGTATAAAAACTAAAGATGAAGCATACAAATTAGCCAGAAAAAGCAGCCTACCAGAGGACTGGGAGAAATTCAGAGTCCAGCAGAGGAGGACAAAGGGCTTAATTAGGAAAGGGAAAATATATTATGAAAGAAAACTGGCAGGGAACATAAAAACTGACTGCAAAAGTTTTTATAGATATGTGAAGAGAAAGAGATTAGTTAAAACAAATGTAGGTCCCTTGCAATCAGAAACAGGTGAATTGATCATGGGGAACATGGACATGGCAGACCAATTGAATAACTACTTTGAAGACATAAATAATCTGCCGGAAATAGCAGGGGACCGGGGGTCAAATAAGATGGAGGAACTGAGTGAAATCCAGGTTAGCCGGGAGGTGGTGTTGGGTAAATTGAACGAATTAAATACCGATAAAACCCCAGGGCCAGATAGTCTGCATCCCAGAGTACTCATGGAAGTAGCCACAGAAATAGTGGATGCATTAGTGATCATTTTTCAAAACTCCTTAGATTCTGGAGTAGCTCCTGAGGATTGGAGGGTAGCTAATATAACCCCACTTTTTAAAAAATGAGGGAGAGAGAAAACGGGGAATTACAGACCAGTTAGTCTATCATCGCTAGTGGTTAAACTGCTAGAGTCAGTTATTAAAGATGGGATAGCAGCACATTTGGATAGTGGTGAAATCATTGGACAAAGTCAGCATGGATTTATGAAAGGTAAATCATGTGTGACGAATCTTACAGAATTTTTCGAGGATGTAACTAGTAGAGTGGATAAGGGAGAACAAGTGGATGTGTTATATCTAGACTTTCAGAAGGCTTTCGACAAGGACCCACATAAGAGATTAGTATACAGACTTAAAGCACACTGTATTGGGGGTTCAGTATTGATGTGGATGGAGAACTGGCTGGCAGACAGGAAGCAAAGGGTAGGAGTAAACGGGTCCTTTTCAGAATGGCAGGCAGTGACTAGTGGGGTCCCGCAAGGCTCAGTACTGGGACCCCAGCTATTTACAATATATATTAATGATTTGGACGAGGGAATTGAATGCAACATCTCCAAGTTTGCGGATGACACTAAGCTGGGGGTAGTGTTAGGTGTGAGGAGGATGCTAGGTGACTTGGATAGGCTGGGTGAGTGGGTAAATGCATGCCAGATGCAGTATAATGTGGATAAATGTGAGGTTATCCACTTTGGTGGCAAAAACAGGAGGGTAGACTATTATCTGAATGGTGGCAGATTAGGAAAAGGGGAGATGCAACGAGACCTGGGTGTCATGGTACACCAATCATTGAAAGTGGGCATGCAGGTGCAGCAGGCTGTGAAGAAAGCAAATGGTATGTTAGCATTCATAGCGAAAGGATTTGAGTATAGGAGCAGGGAGGTTCTACTGCAGTTGTACAGGGTTTTGGTGAGACCACACCTGGAGTATTGCGTACAGTTTTGGTCTCCTAATCTGAGGAAAGACATTCTTGCCCTACAGAGGGTACAGAGAAGGTTCACCAGACTGATTCCTGGGATGTCAGGACTTTCATATGAGGAAAGACTGGATAGACTTGGCTTGTACTCGCTAGAGTTTAGACGACTGAGGGGGGATCTTATAGAAACTTACAAAATTCTTAAGGGGTTGGACAGGCTAGATGCAGGAAGATTGTTCCTGATGTTAGGGAGGTCCAGAACATGGGGGCACAGTCTAAGGATAAGGGGGAATTCCTTTAGGACCGAGATGAGGAAAACATTTTTCACACAGAGAGTGGTGAGTCTTTGGAATTTTCTGCCACAGAAGGTAGTTGAGGCCAGTTCATTGGCTATATTTAAGAGGGAGTTAGATGTGGCCCTTGTGGCTAAGGGGATCAGAGGGTATGGAGAGAAGGCAGGTACGGGATACTGAGTTGGATGATCAGCCATGATCATATGGAATGGCGGTGCAGGCTCGAAGGGCCGAATGGCCTACTCCTACACCTATTTTCTATGTTTCCATGTTTTCTATCTTTCTCCTGAGATCAGTCTGCTGAACGGTCCCGACCCGAAACTTTATCTATCCATGTATCCATCTATCCATGGCGTCGTTGGGAAAAGGGGAAGTACAACGGGATCTGGGGGTCCTTGTACATCATGACCCCCAGATCCCGAAAGTAAGCATGCAGGTACAGCAGGTAGTTAAGAAAGCGAATGGCATGTTGGCCTTTATAACAAGAAGAATATAGGAGCAAAGAGGTCCTTCTGCAGTTGTACAGAGTCCTAGTGAGACCACACCTGGAGTATAGTGTGCAGTTTTGGTCCCCAGTTTGAGGAAGGACATTTGTGCTATTGAGGGAGTGCAGCGTAGGTTTACAAGGTCAATTCCCAGGATGGCGGGGCTGTCAGATGCTGAGAGAATGGAGCAGCTGGGCTTGTACACTCTGGAGTTTAGAAGGATGAGAGGCAATCTCATTGAAACATATAAGATGCTTGAGGCAGGAAACATGTTCCCGATGTTGGGTGAGTCCAGAACTAGGGGTCACAGTTTAAGAATAAGGAGTAAGCCATTTAGAACGGAGACGAGGAAACACTTTTTCTCACTGAGAGTGGCGAGTATGTGGCGACCTCCACCGCCCTCAGAGGGTGGTGGAGGTCGGTTCTCTGGATGCTTTCAAGAGAGAGCTAGATAGGGCTCTTAAAAATAGCGGAGTCAGGGGATATGGGGAGAAGGCAGGAACGGGGTACTGATTGGGAATGATCAGCCATGATCACATTGAATGGCGGTGCTAGCTTGAAGGGCCGAATGGCCTATTCCTGCACCTATTGTCTATAGTCTATTGTCATGTTACCCAGAGATGCTGCCTGACCTGCTGAGTTACTCCTTACACTTGTGTCTTCTATTGTAATACAAAACTGCATTTTTATTTTGGGTTAAAGTACTTTATCAGTATGCATTGAATCATCTTACCACACACAAGATTTACAAATAATGCAGACTTTGGCTGCATAAGCCAGTTTTAAATGGTGATCCAATTACTCGGCTATGCAAAGACCCAGCCCTGCCTGAACTATTGCTTGGAGTCTGGCAGGGAAATCTCTCCCAACACTGGCCTTTCTCCTTTAAGGCACATTCCTGATAGTTTTTAACATTCTGAATTAGACCATCACACACACCCATTCCCTCTCCCTAGTGTACTTCACTCCCTTCAGATGTCTTCAAAGCGCTCTGCTCTACCAGCTCTATGTTCCAGTTGTTCCCCCATCAAATATCTACCTTATCCTCCTCACCTATAATTTCTCACACTAACCCCCATGATCCATCCACAGAATCCCCGATTACCAAACATTTTAACCCCCTTTCCAATTCCCATACTGATCTATGAAGGAAAGAACTGCAGATGCTGGTTTAAATCGAATATAGACACAAAATGCTGGAGTAACTTAGCAGGACAGGCAGCATCTCTGGAGAGAAAGAATGGGTGACGCTTTGGGTTGAGACCCTTCTTCAGATTGATGTCAGGGGAGTGGGCGGGACAGATAGAATGTAGTCGGAGATAGTAAGACTGGTGGGAGAACTGGGAAGGGGAGGCGATAGAGAGAGAGGGAAAGAAAGGGCTATTTGAAGTTAGAGAAGTCAATGTTCATTCCGCTGGGGTTTAAAGGGGCTGTCCCACTTGAGCGACCGAAATGGCGAGTTTAGAAGAGTTTGAAAAAATGACATGTTGAAGACCTTCGACCTCCTTCGACTATGTTGAAGACTAGCTTCGACTAGCTACGACTACCTTCGGGAAAATTGGACACCGAATAGTGGAGAGTGAAGACGGCCTCCTTCGATCTCCCTTTGATCATGAAAAAGACTATCTACGACAACCTTCGACTACCTTCGAGTATCCACGATTACCTATGATTAAAATGCCGACCTACTACAACTAAACCTACGAGTAAAACAATTATCCATTTTATCAATGGCGACCTTTCGTTACTCGCGGGCATTTTTTAACATATTAAATAAAATGCCACAAGTACGCAGAGACCACTCTCGAGCATGAAGGAGAGTTATGAAGACCTCCTACGACCTCCTCGACATGCTGCGAGTATGTGTTGAGGACAAACTTGCCAGAACTCGCAGATTAGGTCGCCCAAGTGGGTCAGGCCCTAAAGCTACCCAAGCGAAATATGAGGTGCTGTTCCTCCAATTTCCGCTGGTCCTCACCCTGACAATGGAGGAGGCCCAGGACAGAAAGGTAAGATTGGGAATGGGAGGAGGAGTTAGAGTGCTGAGCAACTGGGAGATCAGGTAGGTTAAGGCGGACTGAATGGAGGTGTTTAGCGAAACGATCGTTGAGCCTGCGCTTGGTCTTGCCGATGTACGGAAGTTGACACCTGGAACAGCGGATACAGTAGATGTGGTTGGAGGAGGTGCAAGTGAACCTCTGCCTCACCTGAAAAGACTGTGGGGGTCCTTGGATGGAGTCAAGGGGGCAGGTAAAGGGACAGGTGTTGCATCTCCTGTGGTTGCAGGGGAAAGTACCCGGGGAGGGGGTAGTTTGGGTGAGAAGGAACGTTGACCATGGAGTTGCGGAGGGAACGGTATCTGCTGAAAGCAGAAAGGGGTGGAGATGAGAAGATACGGCCAGTAGTGGGATCCCGTTGGAGGTGGCGAAAGTGTTGGAGGATTATATGCTGTATGCGACGGCTGATGGGGTGGAAGGTGAGAACAAGGGGGACTCTGTCCTTGTTGCAAATGGGGGGAGGGGGAGCAAGCTGCGGGATATCGAAGAGACCCAAGTGAGAGCCTCATCTATAATGGAAGAGGGGAACCCCTGTTTCCTAAAAAATTAGGAAATCTCCGCTATCTAGTATACAAAACCTCAACCTGGGTGCAGATACGACGTAAATGGCGGAATTGGGAGTAGGGGATATAGAGTTTACAAGAAGCAGTGGGAAGAAGTGTAGTCTAGATAGCTATGGGAGTCAGTAGGTTTGTAGCAGATGTCGGTCGAATAGTCTATCTCCTGTGACGGAGGTGGTGAGGTCCAGAAACAGTAGGCAGATGTCGGAGATGGTCCAAGTGAAATCCAGAAATGGTAGGGAGATGTCCCATACTGACCTGTCTGCCCTGGGCATGCTCCAATGCCAGAGTGAGACAACATGCAAGTTGGAGGAACAGCACCGTATATTTCACTTGAGCACCTTACAACCCTGTGGTACGAACGTTGATTTCTCGAATTTCAAGTAACCCCTGCATTCCCTCCCCTCTTCCCCCACCCTAGTCATCAGACTATGTTTACTGTTTGCATCCCTGTATCCTTTCACTCATTCTCGCTCTAGCTCAATACAATCACTTCCCAGCTTTGTCCATAATCTCCTCCCCATCCTATTCCACTCCCTCATTTTCCTGTCCGACCTTTTGGCTCATCTATCCCTAGACTCCGCCCAGAATTTGGCCGTTTCACTGTTCTCTACAGTTATCCAACTCCCCACCACCAGTGTAGACTTCATCCCAGCCCACTTAGCTCTCCTACCAGCCCCTACATTTGTTCTCCTCCCCAGCCCATTTGTTCTGCTCCCCATCTTACTTTATAACCTATTTTCTCCCACACATCCATAAACAACCCCCTTATTTTCCGATCACTGGGGGTAATTTGCAGCAGTCAATTAATCCTCCTGCTTGTCCTTGAGATGCAAGAACACTCAATCACTTTGGGGAAAATACACGTTGTACAAAGACAGCACAGGACATCAGGATTGAAACGGGGTCACTGAAGGTGTGGAGCAGCAGCGTGAACTACTACACCACTGTTCCACCCAGCATATTTGCTGAAATACCCGTTGTACAGCCTTAATGATCAACCACCCATGTCCACTGCAAGACAGTCTGGGAAAGTGGGCAAGGGACAGTGTTGAATAGGATTGTTTATCAGCTGGATCACGTACCAAGGGCTTTGCTAGAACACCATCACACTCATATCAGGGAGCAATAACCTAGATACTTTGACGGTGCACCTCATCAGCTGGTATGCTGCCTCACATCGCCAGAGACCCGGGCTTGATTCTGACCTCAGGTGCTGTCTGTGTTGAGTTTGCACGTTCTCCCAGTGACTGGTTCCTCGGGTTTCCTTTGGGTGCTCCGGTTCCCTCCCACAACCCAAAAATGTGTGGACTTATAGGTTAATTGGCTGCTGTAGATTGTTCCTAATGTGTAGGTTTGGGAAAGTGGGGATAACAGAACTAGTGTGAACGGGTGATCGATAGTCGGTGGGACTTGATGGGCTAAAGGGCCTGTTTCCATGCTGACCTAATTAACTAAACTAACCCAAACAACCCTTTTCCTGCATCCCTCTAGTTCATATCTATTTTATGTCAAAGGCTGCAAAGGGCAAATAAAGCATTTGCAAAAACAATAGTAGGAAAGTGAGCACCACAGCTATTGTTAAGTTATTTGGAGAATTTCATCCAGCTTGACACAACAAAAATTCTCAGATAAAGAAAGGAACATGTGTTTTTTGCTCACAAAGTGAGCACTTTGCAAAGCACTTTGCACAGCAATGCACTTGTCTTTAATTATTTCATTTTCTTCAGTTCCCAGACAGCATACTCCAGAATTTCAGAGTAAAATATTATCTGCACTCAATGGTTTTAATTCTCTATTTTCTTAATGAAATGCAAGACAAAAGAGGACGACATGCAGCTTGAAAAAAATAATTTATTTTCCTACGGTTGAACAGCATTTAATATGTGCAGCCAACCCTATTAATTTCAATTAACCAAGAAGTGTTTCTGTTTTCAACAAGAAAATAAAAACACCACACCATATTAGGTCCCATTAAACATTTAAATGAACGGAGTCCCTGGTAAGCCTGGAAGGTTTCCATTATATGCTGTACTCCTCTGCCTTGGACTTCAAACAGCTATCATAGAAGAAACAGGCTGAAAATCAGCAATGCCTCTGCATTGCAGCCCTTACCTCATAATATGAATGCACTCAGGGTCTCTAGCGAAGCTGTAAGCATAGCCACTGGAAGTTGTGCCAAAATCAATAGCTACCACCACAACAAATGAATGGTGCAAGGACACAGCTTGTTCCGAGTCTTTCTGTAAGAAAAAATATCTTCGTGTTATGATCATTTTTAACGCAATCAATTTTAATATTTTGTATTGCTGCTTGTTGATCGAAGTTTATTAAACATGATTTGCTGCATTGAAATTACCTTCAAAATGGAATCATTTTATTTTTGGTTCACTTTATGGATGATTAAACTCTTTCTAGAACCAACTATTGATTTATTGATGTCAAAACCTGTCTTAATAACAGATTAAAATGTCTATAAGGCAATGGTTCAAGGGCATTTTTCAAGGCAAGTTGTAATATAATGTCACTGTCATTCAATGAGATATCATATGTCACTGTCATTCAATGGGGGGAATGGGATTTCTGACCAGTTTCTCTGAATTACTCTAATTACACTTTTCCTGACACACAAAATGATTTCTAAATGTTTCACTATCTTTGTGTGTTAAATGTTTTAAACTAAATAACAGTGTCACTGCCAAAGTAATTCACTGTGAGCTGTGGCAGTATTTAAGGAGTGATAGTGATCCAGGATCTGGAACCTATGGGCAGCATTAGGAGGATATTATTAATTCTTACATTTACAAGAATGCTGTCTGGATTAGATGGTATTAGCTATAAGGAATGTGGATTATTTTTCTGGAGCGTTGGAAGTTGCGGAGGACCTGATAGAAGTATATAAAATCATGAGAGGCATAGAAAAGATAGACAGTCAGAACCTTTCTCGCAGGGTGAAAACAGCAAAGACTAGAGGGCATAACTTTTAAGGTGAGAGGGGCAAAGTTTAATGGAGATTTGCGGACAAGTTATTTATTTCACCAAGAGTGATCGGTGCCTAGAAAGCGCTGCCAGGGGTGGTGATGGAGGCAAATGCAATAGTCATGAAAGAGGCTTTTAGATAAGCACATGGATATGCAAAGAATGCAGGGATATTGATCACATACAAGCAGAGGAGATATGTTTAATGGTATGATGTTTAGTGCAGACCGTGTGGGCCGAAGGGCCTGTTCCTATGCTGTACTGCTCTATGTTCTATGTATTAGCTTGTACCATTGAAGCACCTCAAAATGTCAGTTGGATGGTAATGGTAAATGAGGGCTCTCTCCAAAGGCACAATTAGCTTAAAATATGTGATGTCAAGACATCTAGGCTAAGGACAGATTCAGTACAAAGCATCTTCCATTTTGTCCATAACAGATTAGGATCTACATCATGGCAGTGAGCAATGACCAGCTGGATGGATTTATGATCTTATGATCCACAATGCTTGCAAAAGGGCTGTAAGTTCCAACAGCGATGAGCACACCGGAGGACTGAATCTTAGCATCTAACATAAATCTAAATGACAACTGGAAAAGGTATCGCACCCTGGAACATGTGAAATTTTGGTTAAAAAAAAATAACACCATCTATCGATTGCATAACTTCCATTCATTATAAACAGATCCTTATGAAAGAGGACAGATGTTGGGGTGATAGTGGCAGTGGAGTGGGAAGCTTCCTCTTCCCATCCAGACTCAAAACTGATTCTTTTGATTCTGTATTCTCGTGGCATATTCCTCAGGAGATCATTGATATCAGGGGTAGATACAAAATGCTGGAGTAACTCAACGGGACAGGCAGCATCTCTGGAGGGAAGGAATGTGTGACATTTTGGGTCGAGACCTTATATGCCCTCTGCTTATATGTAATGACTTCTAATTGAGTTAATTAACCATAGGTGCAAAAAGTATCTTGAGCGTCCTACACCTTCAGAGGTACCATAACTTGGGAACTAACTGCTTATTTTCACAATGAAAGCATCACAACAATCACTGAATATGTAAGATCAAATTTCAATGTCTAGAATCATAGTCCAACACCCTAGCAAAAATGAAGTGGTGCCCTTTTAGAAATGATAAATTTCACCTGGGTTGGAGTGCCTACCAAAGACCCAGGACCAAAGCCTGCCCCATTCAGTGCAGAATAATAATAAGATTAAATTAGTTTGATCTTTATTTTATGAGGAGTTACGAGAGGGATTACGTGAAGAAGCCCTGCCAGGCGCATGCGCGTCATACTTCAAAGCAGCGCCGTGAAAACACAGAAACTATAGTCGAAGTGATATAGTAAGACTCAGAAGACTAGAGCTACCAGATGATCTTTGCGATTATGAGGGCCGGGAGCGGAGGACACGTAATCCCTCATCGTAACTCCTCATAAAATAAAGATCAAACTTCAAACTGGTAAGTTCTCATTTAATCTTACTATTTTACTTCGGAGTCATGTGAGTGACTACGTGAAGATTTCAAAGCTCTGTGATTTCATGCCGTAGATCCATTCCATATGACACACCGCTTCAGTTGACACAGTAGTAAATAAATAATGTATTGAACATTGCATTGACTTATCCAGTAAACATTTTTAATAATAATAACGAACAAAACAGTAATAACCCCTCTGTCCCAGGGGGAAATTACAAATGAAATTTAGAAAGAAAAATAAATCAAACCAAACCCAAAACAGCATGCCCAAAACCTTGCACTGTCAGGACAGGTTTATCATAAAATTTGGAGGATTTGGTCTAGAGGCACGTCCTGTGCCTTCGCTGCGGATGTTGATGCCGCCCTGGTGGAGTGAGATTTAAATACATGAGTGTCTACTCCAGCACAATCCAAAACCTGTTTTAACCATCTAGAAATAGTTTGTACGGACACCTATTTTTTTGTGGCTGATGAGCATTGCTGCCTCAGAGCCTCGGAGACTCTTAGTTACCTCGATATATTGACTCAGGTGCTTGACTACACATGAGCATAACCACTTTAAGTGTTAACTTCTGGAAAGACAGTAACGTAATTGGAGCCCATTGCCGAAGCAGTGTGAGAACTATACTGACATCCCAGATTTCTGTATATCTAGGCTTAGGAGGGTTCTTGTTAAAGATTCCTCTCATGAATCGGGACACTAACGGATGAGTCCCGATAGATTGTTGTTCTGAAAACTGCCCTAAATAGGACAAAGCACTCCGAGCACTATTAATGGCACTATAGCTCAAGTGTTCATCAAAATGCAATGTAGCAAGGAACTCCAATACATCCGGTATGCTTGCTGTATAAGACTGCAAGCAAAACATCTCCCATTTCTTAATATGAGACACATATTGTTTTTTAGTGCTATCTCTCCAAGCTGCAGTTATCACATCCATGGCCTACTCGACAGTCCAACCCCATGGAACGGTCTGGTCAGAACCTGCAGATTAACAGATTAATATGATCATGTAACGGATGACTTTCTCCTGTTACTGGATGCACCAACAAATTACTGCAGTTGGGGACAACCGTGAATGGCTGAGTCATCATCCTCAGCACCAATGGGAACCATGGCTGTGTAGGCCAGTCCGGAACCACCAAAACGCCCGAGGCAGAGTCCTACGCTATTTTGGTGAGGCATTGCCTAATGAGGCAGAATGGGGGAAAAGCTTAAAACAGCATACGTCCCCAATGTAGCGAGAATGCATCCACCACTACTGCTCCTGGATCTGGTTCCCACGAAACGTATTTAGGCAACTGGTGATTTAGCCTGGATGCAAACAGATCTATATCTGGCAAACCATAGCGGCTGACAATCATTTTAAAAACATCAGGATTTAACATCCATTCTATGTTGTCATTAAATTTCCGTGACTTGTTGACTGCCACCACATTATCTCTATCTGGCAGGTAGAAAGCTGAGACCCAGATATTTCTGGAAATACACCAGTCCCAAATGAGGTTAGCCAGATTATCAAATGCTACTGGCCTTATTCCTCCCATGTGATTGATATAAGCAACAGCCGTGGTATTGTCAAACTGGAGCTGCACCCAGCAATTCTAAGTAATTTATACCATGCCTTTGCAGGATTAAATCCTCTTGCACACTCCATCTACCACCACAGCTAGACTCGCTGTCTGTGGCTCCCCATCCCAAAGCACTCACATCTGTTTGTAAAACCACTGAAGGATGTTGAATCAAAATGTTTTTGGTACTTTATGCAATATTAGTTATCCACCATAGTAATTCAGCGATGGCTTTGGCTGGCAACTGCATAGGTCTATCAAAATGACCAGCCTGTTCTTTAAGTGCTTGTTCTCTAGCTCATTGCAAAATTTGATAGTGCAGAGGTCCAAACTCCACTGCAGGGAAAGCCGCCACCAATTTACCAATAACACTGGCTACTTGCCGGATGGAGGGTTGTTGCTTTTCTGCGAGACTGGTACAGACCTCTGTGATTTCAACTGCCTTGGCTGTAGGCAAAGTCACTGACATATCAACTGAATCAATGACAAACCTCAATTTTTTGGAATGGCTCTAGCTTGGATTTTATTGGATGGACGAGAAACCCTAACCTCTCAAACAGGTGTTTGGTTGCTGAAACCGACTCCTCAGCTGTTTCCTGAGGTTGCTTATAATTAAAATATCATCTAGATAAGCCATCACAATGTGATTCTGGGCACGAAGTAGCACCAGAACTGGTTTTAACAATTTTGTGAACAACCTAGGAGCGGAGGTTAACCCATTTGGCAATGCCTTAAATTGCCACAGCTGTCCCATCCAACTAAATTTCAAGTATCTTCGGTACTGATGATGAATTGGTACTGAATAATATGCATCTTTCAGATCTTGCCATATAACAACCTTCTGATAACAGCTGTTTAGCAGTATTGAAGGTGTCCATTTTAAAATGCCTATACCGGACATAGAAATTTAACTAGGTTAGATGCAGAATGACTTGACACCCACCATCTTTTTTCTGTCTGGGGAATATATTGGACACAAATTGTTGAGGATGATATGTCGTCCTCTCAATTACCCCTTTTTGGAACAGAACCCCAATTTCTTTATTTACCTGCAGAGTTTCTGGTCCAGAAAAAAACAATACCCAACTAGGCATATTTTGTGCAGGTGGATGAACATAATCCTGACATAAACTCTATTCGAGACCTTGAGACAGTGTCCAGTATAAACAGATCAGATGTTATGCAGCACAATTCATCATATCCTACCCCCAACCGGAGGTTGTTCCCCAGAGGATTTATCCTGGACTGAATGAATCACCCGTACCTCCATAGTCGATATTGAACTTCTTGTTCTCCTTGCCATGCTGGGGTTGTAGTTGGCATACACAGGTGGGTAATAACGCCATCCAACTGGTCCCACTCTGCTTGGGCCTGCCCCAGGATCTGACCCCCTTCGTGTCGAAAGAGACCTGCGAGGTGGCATCCTGGCCGAAGGGACGTAAGGTTTCATGAGGCCAATCGTTTTGGCCTCTTCTTCCAGGTCTTTGACCTGTTTGAGCAGGTCCGCGCCAAATAGAAACTTTGGCGCTTGAATGTTCGATGACCTGCACAGAGCTGCAAATCGTGGGTTCAATGTCGGCTTAATAGCAACTTTCCGGATGCAGTTGATTTCAAAGTATGCATTGCACAGCATGGCCAACATGTCTTGCTGTGTCCCGGACATCGGTGCCCCTTGGACCATTTTGCCTAAAGCCGTGATCCTTGCCCCCACCAATTTGAGGACTCGCTGGAACTGAATCTCTTTTCCACACATCGTTGCACTCATTTGTGCCCAGATAGCAGAGTTCACAGTGGGCACCTTGAGCGACGCACAGTTAACAGGAATTAGATAACGCATGGTCGTTTGTTCCATAATGGAATCCTGTAGCTGGTGAGAGGCCATGCAGTTGATGTTAGAAGCCAGATTTTCCGCCATGGCTTCACCAGTACCCTCCGGAATGGCAACATTTCTTGCCACATCCGGGACACCTGGAGCATGGCTCATGTGCCTTGGTGTGTGCCCAAAAGCAGTGACACCGATTTCAGGGTCAGACTCCTCCTGCCCTGGCTCTCCCAAGTCTTGCTCCAAGGAGGTCTCTACCAGCCCTAAACAAGGTGCTGGTGAGGGTGATTCCCACTGATATTCATAGGCGGTAAAGTCCTCCTCGCCATATGGGCCTCTACGTGAGGCTGTTTGGAGCATTCGACCCCGATTGGAATATTTCGTGGCTCATCGTTTGCAGCATTTTCTCCATTTGATCGAGCCGTCCCCAGACCTTCTTGTTAGAAGGAATGGAGTCTTCCTCATCAGACTCGTCGGATAAAACGGGCTGAGAGATTTCCTTTTAGCATTCCTCCCTGCTGGAGTGACCTCAGCGAGCATTGGAGTTAACGGAGGCAGTTGAGATCCGCAGTCAGTGTCGGAGCCGGCGTTACCACAGCCGGTATCTCCCTACCCAATCTGCGAGCACTAACCGCGGGTCCGCAAGTTAAGCTCCTACTACGGACAGACTTTTTTACAACTCACTCCAATGTCTAACAACTCCCGCTGGCTCCTGAGCCAGTCTCACGGAGTTTAAGTACCCACAGAAAAGTTTTAAATCACTTACCTGCCGGTTTACTACTTACCGCTGGTGGAGCTGCGCTCTCCAGCCTGTCAGTGCGCCATGTGTTGGACGTAATGGTGCGAATACGCCTGGCGGGGCTTCTTCACGTAGTCACTCACGTGACATCGAAGTAAAATAGGAACAAAATATAAATAGAAATGAAAAGAAGAGTAACTCAGTGGGACAGGCAGCATCTCTGGAGAGAAGAAATGGGTGATGTTTAGGGACGAGACACTTCTTCAGACGAAGGGTCTCGACACGATCCAGAGATGCTGCCTGTCCCGCTGCGTCTATTTTGTGTCTATCTGCAGTTTAAACCAGCATCTGCAGTTCCTTCCTACACAGATAAATAGGATGGGTGTATATTCCTTCGCTGAAAGGAGTGTACATTTAACATAA
Source organism: Okamejei kenojei (assembly GCA_035221665.1). Taxonomy (NCBI): domain Eukaryota; kingdom Metazoa; phylum Chordata; class Chondrichthyes; order Rajiformes; family Rajidae; genus Okamejei; species Okamejei kenojei. The sequence goes on from CM069145.1 coordinate 31,000,178, forward strand.
TTAGTAGAATGATTGGAGATGCAATTCAAGGTGGTTCACAGAGCTCATATGTCAAAGGATAAGTTGGCTCGTTTTTATGGTCATATAAACCCTACCTGTGACAGATGTAACTCTAAAGTGACCTCACTGACCTATATGTTTTGGTCCTGCCCACTTTTGGAAAAATATTGGAAAGACATTTTTGATACTATTTCTGTAGTCTTAGGTATAGATTTACAACCTCATCCTATTACTGCAATTTTTGGGCTACCAATGTTAGATTCCATTCATTCGTCCTGCTCCGCCCATCGGCTGATTGCTTTTACCACATTAATCGCCAGAAGATCTATCTTATTTAAATGGAAAGACTCCAACCCTCCGAACACACTCCAGTGATATTCTGAAACAATATCATGTTTAAATATAGAAAAAATTAGGAGTGACATTGTTGAACCCTTGATTAAATTTGATAAGACTTGGGGAAAATTTATTGAACACTTTCATACAATATAAATTGCTCCCTCTTTATCCGTTATAAAAACTATTTCACTTCTATATGGTGGAACGGACTTGATGTCATACAGACTTAAATTGTTGAAACTTTTAGTTCAGATTTTATTTTGCTTTGTTTAGTTTTTATTTATTTACAGTTTTATTTTATTATTATTAATTTTTTTTAATTTAATTTTATTTTATTTATTTTTTTTAGTTTAGAGGGGTTTTGATTTTTGCTTTTTTCTTTTTCTTTTTGTGTTTTTTTTCAATATTTATAAGTTTTCTTTTAAAGATTTAAATATATTTACATACAAACCACAAGGTCTATTCTCAATGTGTATTTTGACACTGGTCTCATATCAGGTTATACATGGTCTCATATCAGGTTAATGTAATCCTGATCCCTATGTATCAATATCATTGTTATGTTTATCACTTTTTTTTTCTTGCACGGTTTTTTGTTGTTTTTTTTTAATGTTTTATTTTTGTTTTCTTTGGAAAAAAAAACAATAAAAAGATTTTTAAAGAAAGAAAGAAAGAATGATTGGAGAGGAACTGAGGAACACTTTTTTTCACCCAGAGTATGATGGTGCTATGGAACTCTCTGTCTGAAAGTGTATAGGTGGAAACCATCACCACATGTAAGATGTATTGGTATTTACGCATTATAAGTGTGACTGGATGGATGTCGACCTGATGTTCGGACGTGGGATTAGGTTGGGTAGTTCTATATCCCCTTCCATGGATTTAATGGAATGCATCCAAGGTGAAAGGTGGGAAGAGTTCATGAATGTCAACCAAGCTATTTGGCTTTGATTTATATATTGTTTAAGGCAGAATGACTCTCCGCACTAATGCATTCTCAGTCAGACTCTTTATCACATTCTAGTGATGAGCATGTCAGACAGTGGCTTTTTCAAGTTTCTCATCATTCGTCATCACTATTACGGGAATATAAAGGGAGAAATATTGAACAAACCCATCAAAAACACTTAAAATAAAGTAACTCCGTCCATTTGTAAAGAACCTTTAAACTAGCTAAAATGTCACAAGGCATTCAATAGGGGCTTTATCAAACAAAATTATCAAGAAAGCAGATTTTTAAGTATTTCTTAAAGTATTTCTTGAAGATTGAAACAAGAGGGTAAGGCTAGGGTTTCTGAATCTCACACCGTGGCAGCTGATGGGAGGCAAATTTGAGAATGAAGATTAAATAAAACATTTCACCCAAATGCAAACATGGATCAAATCTAAATAGTTATGTCAGGCAAGCTATCACGAAGGAAATCCTCTTACGTTATTGGCATCATTAATTACATTATATATCTGTTATTTAATTATGCTCTGACAGAGACCTCAGGTAATGATAATAATAATATTATGTCAAAATGGATGAGAGATATTTGTAGAGAAAGAAAACATGATCTTACCGGGGACATCGAAGGGCTAAGTGGGGTGATACCAGGGTCTCCCAGGCTTTTAGCTGGCGATGCAAATACATTTTCTGTCAGGAAGAGAAGAATTAACATTATTGAAGAAAGTATTAATGAACATAATAATCTTTTCATATATAACATAGATAATTCATTCTGATTTGCCTACAAGCTTGAGAAATAATTTATTGTATTGCATTTATGAGTTTAAAATGAAGATAGACTCATATCAATTGCATGGGCCACGGGTGGTGGAAGCAGGAGCAGCGACGGGGACAGATGCGGACGGGGAGCGGGGCTGGTGAGTGTTTGCCGGGCTGGCGAGTCGCTCACTGCAGCTCCAGCCATGGAGCAGCCTCAGTGCAAGAGTTCCGGGCTGTCAGAAGCGTTGTGCCGCTGCCGTGAGAGTCTCTGTGCCAAATTCGCCCAGATGACCGGCATGGATCAGGCTGCGGCTCGGTGCATCATGGAGGACAACCAGTGGCTGCTGGAAGTTAGTACCAAACACTGGGTAGAAACGGTAGAAGATAGTGAACTTCAAATGGGAGTGGTTGGAGAAAGCATCCTGCTTGCATGCTAGATTTTCATTTACTGTAATTTCAGGAAAAATTTTCCCGATTTTGGGGGAGTTCACAACCAGGGATCACAGTTTAAGAATAAAAGGTAGGCCAGTTAGGACTGAGATGAGGACAAACCTTCTTCACGCAGAGTGTTGTGAATCTGTGGAATTCTCTGCCACAAAAGGCAGTGCCAGCCAATTCACTGGATGTTTTCAAGAGAGTTACATTTACTTCTTGGTGCTAACTAAATCAAGGGATATGGGGGAAAAAAAACAGGAAAGGGGACTGATTTTAAATGAACAGCCATGATCATTTTGAATGGCAGTGCTGGCTCGAAGGGCGGAATCGCCTATTCCTGCACGTATTTTATATGTTTCTATGCATGCGTATATGGCAATAAAACTCGATCACAAGATTTTGAAGCATTCATGCATGGTGGCGGTATAATAGAGCGATACAGTGTGAAAACAGGCCCTTCAGCGCAACTTGCCCACACCCACCAACATGTCCCAGCTACGCTACCTGCTTTTGGTCCATACTAATGATAAGGGGGAATTCCTTTAGGACTGAGATGAGGAAAACATTTTTCACACAGAGAGTGGTGAGTCTCTGGAATTCTCTACCACAGAAGGTAGATGAGGCCAGTTCATTGGCTATATTTAAGAGGGAGTTAGATGTGGCCCTTGTGGCTAAAGGGACCAGGGAAAATGGAGAGAAGGCAGGTACAGGATACTGAGTTGGATGATCAGCCATGATCATATTGAATGGCGTTGCAGGCTCGAAGGGCCGAATGGCCTACTCCTGCACCTATTTTCTATGCTTCTATGTTTCTACCTCCAAACCTGTCCTATCCATGTATTGGTCTAACTGTTTCTTAAATGTTGGGATGGTCCCTGCCTCAATCCTACTTCTACAATGCACTAAAACATGATTTTAATACATCACATTTCAAAAAGTCCCTACCCTGGGAGGGGGGACACCTTCCACGCCCTCTCCCCATTCGGTTGCTCCACTCCCTCAGTACCCCCAAGGCCAGTGATCAGTGATCGCTCAGCCTCCCCACCTTCAATAACGCTCCGTGCCCCCAGGTTCAGACGGAGAACACTGCCAGATGTGAGCGGGGAACTGAGGCCAGTTGTCTGTGATGTCTGGATCCCAATGTTCAGCGCTTCATGTTTCGGAGTAGGCTAATGTTATTGATTTGTAATTCGCCCAATTTGTAATTAGTTGACAAAACATTAATCTCTCTCTCCCCCCCACTCTTCCCCCCCCCCCCCCCCCCAATTCCTTTGACAGGTTGAATAGAAATGTCCCCAATCTTGTTTTTAATGAATGGAACACGTAGATGAACATTCTCAAGGAGTGTAATCAGATGGAAACCGATTCAGATGTGATATTTAAGAGCTTGTTCAAAGAAAGGGCATATTTCAAAGGAGTGACAGAGATACTTGCAGGGGAATGTGTGAGTAGATTATTATTTGTCTTAAGTTTTAGCTTAAACCAGGAAATATGAAGATTCAAAGTTTAATATAGTAATTGTGCTGATACTGACCCCAACCAACCACGTAATGAATAGCATCCTTTCCGGAGGTTTTACTTTTTTGATGCCATTTAAACTTCATTTGGATTTCAATCACTTCAATGTAAAAGTACTTGGGAATGGGGAGCATTGGAAGAAAAATGTGCCCTCGGTACATATTAACTGTAATATAATAATGTATGCATGTTGGTAGGTGCAATCAAAACAAAGATCTTTTTTATCATTGTTGTGTTATGAATACCACAGAAAATATTATGTACTCTCAAGATCATGTTTAATAGAATAATATTGCTTAAATATACAGTTATTGGACTTTGCATTTTGGAAAAGTCCCAGCTGAGAGGAAGACAGTAAAATACTGAAAATATTGGGTGTGAAAATGACTTCAGGACAGTTTGTTAGGAAAACAAAAGAAATGGTAACAGAATATTTATACAGCTGAGTGAGTATAATTTTATGGATGAGAAATTGTGTTCAACCAATTGATGACGTCTTTAACAAAGTAACTAGCATGTTAGATAACAAGGAAGCCAATGGATGTAGTAAATTTTGTGATACATAATTTGGTCTGTTTGATTATAATCTGATTTCCATACATGAATATACTAAGATCATTCATGTGCCGCACCTGTTGATCAGAGCCTGGGCTCTACTGTGGAATGCAATTAGGACTGTAATTTAGTCTAACCTTATTTTGGGAAATGCCACTACCAGAGCTCTGGAAGCAATAAAAACCCAACTATCAGAAATGCATATGTTCTCGTGGCAGAATAGATATGCCTTGGACTATCTGTTGGCCCGTGAGGGAGGGACATGTGCTATTGTGAAAGACAGATGTATGATGGGATGATGGGAATTCAGGACAGAACTAGTAACATCACCAAACATCAAAATTATATTATTACCTTGCTTGATTGGATGAAAGAGGGGAGACTGGGGTTTGGGGGGATTATATAATTGGATCTTTAGTATGGCCATATATGCAGCAATAGTGGTTTTGTGTTTGTTCGTGGGAATTGCTACTGTTAAATGTATTATTGCTAGACTAATGACAGCCTTGGGTAATGTGGAAACTGGTGAGAAGATATTATTGCAACATATAGAAGAAGAAGAAATTCCAATGTTGAAGGATGAGGATGTTGAAAGGATGGTAAATGCGCAGGTTGAAAAATAATTGTTAGAAGACAAATGTATTAGAATGAATAAAATGGAGATAGACCAGTGGTATGAAGCCAAGAATAGTTGATCACCCTAAGGGCTAGGGTATGAAGCACAACAGAGGGTAGGGAGCAGCATTGGTGTCAACAAGCCAGCCTGCCGACCTACGTGGTCCGGGTTTTGGCGGCTATAAAGCATCTGCAGGTTAGGAATAAACTTGGATGACTAATAAGCCAATGCTGATGAATCTCTGCCTGTGTTATTATCCTATTAGTGGTCATGATATGACCAGAAGAGGGAATGAGGAAATATTATATAATAGAATTGCTCAGATAATAACTTTTGCGTGAGGAACTTATGTTAAGTTGCAAGAGAAAGGCTTGGAGTTGGGGTTTTCAGAAATATATGTCCCCACAAATAAATAAAGTGCAAAGAACTCACACACACAGGCAAACAGGTGACTTATCATAACATGGAAATGTTTATCTGAATTGGCATAGCTTTGTTTGCTTTGAAGCAGCTATAACACTTTCAGGAGTTGTATTTGGTTTAGTTTGGTGTTTAGAGTATTGGTTGTTAATGGGGTCTCTTCTCAGGACATGGGTACCATTTGTCCTTTCTTGTGACACGCCTTTGAGCTCTGGTGTGCCATAAAGAGGATTTATGGATGTTTATATTGGGTCTTAGGCAGCAAGGCTAGATAATAGTCTGTGATCTGGTTTGTGTTGTTTAAATGTATTTATGTTGAGATAAGAGATAAGGCATAGGTGATGATTGTGTGACCTTTGTATAAGGGTGATTTCTTATGTTTATAGAAAATGGAGAAAGTAACTCTGTTTTAATAATCTTCCATTTCCTGTGTGGAATGCTAGTAGTGAGGAGGCCTTACATTCCTTTCGTCCAGAGAGAGAAGGGGAGGTTGTAATTCAGAATTAAATTAGACCAGAGCTTGGTAAGAAGCAATTATAATTTATCAAGTGTGACAGTGGATGGCCTTTATGTGGTTGGAGTTGGAAATTGTGTAATTAGAAGTAACTTAAGTCTTTACCACCTTGTTAGAATGGGGCAAAACCCACATTTAATCCATAATAACTGTATTTTAACTATATAGTTGTAGATAAATTATTTGTGAAGTGTATTGTGTTTTAATTAGGATTGTAAGTTTTAGACTTTGTTAAAATCTGACGTTTTAGAAATAACTTTCTTTTCCAAAGTGAAAATATATGTTTTGTGTGTATGTATTGTGTGATTGCTGTATGATCTGTATTTTATATTCTGAGAGTGGTCTCTGAGAATTAATTTTATATTTCTGTAGTTTTACTTCATTGAAATAAAATGATTTTGAGCGAAGAGGGTAAAGAAAACCACAGAGGGAGAAAGGGTTGTAAAGAGGCCAGAAAAAGGAAAATCATGTGACTACATGTGTTGTCAATCACTGGAAAGGATTTAGTTGATTGGTTAATGCAAATAAGCTAATGTATGGTAAACCATAATGATTGGTTAATAGTTTGCCACTCCTTCGGTACCATAATTGTCTAATACCTTTATAATGTGTTACGTTTGTACCAAAGTCAGTAGCTCTTTAGACCTGTCCTGGAGCTTCCAGCTCTGTGTTGGAAGGTTTAAAGAATTATCCAGCGCTGTCAGAATAAAGAATCAATTTTAACAGCAATGGTTTTTGAATCATGTTTTCTTGAATTAGACTGGCAAAATAACTCAGTTTAACAATAGCTAACCAATTTAAAGCATACATATTGAATTCAAGTGTAAGTTAAAAGACTTGCTACATTATGCAACATATTGCACAATTTCAAGCTGAAAAATGCAAAAGCTCCTTACCAATGGGAGGTGGGACACCCCCCCCCCCCCCCCCCCCCCGGTCGCTATGCTCCCTCGGGCTTGGTCTCTCGCAATTTCTCACTCCCAACTCTCACCCAATGTTGACAGCCTTGGCACATACACTTGTTAAAAGTCAAAATTACCCCCCTGATTATTCAAAAATGCATCTGACACAAATATAATTTGAGAGCAAATGCCCTCTGATTTTTAATGCTAATACACCTAAATGGCATCGTATGTTACTTCTATTACCACAAAAAATCACTATCAAGCTGATAGTCACAAAAGCCTCTCCTGATTTTTTGCCCCTCGTTGGGTTCTATTTATCCAGAATCACAAGTAATATTATCAGTTCTGCCTGCAGCTGCAAATCAAAAAACATTCGGGTTCAGGCCATCTTCCAGGGTCATTGGGTGCACATCCTTTCCATTGACATCTGATGACAATGTGGGCAGAACACTGTAAACATACTTCTGTCAGCATGTTGAGGAAAGGAAACTACCTTTGTGCATCATCTTCAAGAGTATTAGCACAACTACTATGAAAGTAAAAGTAACCAACATTCTATTCTTTAATCTCACTGGTGCTGTTAGCTCAACTAAAGTCTTCAGTGCTGCAGATTCAGATCAGTTTATTTTTTTTAGTTTTAGAGATTAACACGGAAACAGGCCCTTCCAGCCACCGAGTCCGCGCCAACCAGCAATCCCTGTACACTAGCACTATCCTACACACAAGTGACAATTTACAATCTTTACCAAACCCAATTAACCTACAAACCTGCAGGTCTTTGGAGTGTGGGAGGAACCAGCGAACCCATGGAAAACCCATGCGATCACGGGGAGAATGTACAAACTCCAGACAGACAGTACCTGCAGTCAGGATTGTACCCGGGTCTCTGGCACTGTCAGCCAGCACCTCTACCGCTGTGCCACTCCATCATATTGTTATATATACCAAAGTGCAATGAAATTCACCGTTCACATGCAAATTACAATGTAATGGAGTGTAAATACTGTAATAATAAACACCACAATATATACAATGAGGTGTGCAAAACAGTAGAATGGTGCTAAGATTATAGTTTAGTTTACAGATCCCAATTGTATTGTGATCTGAAATAGGATAAAGAAATAGTAAAGTTCAATAACGGAATACTGTGACTAATGGATTAACAGGAGCAAATGCTTCCTGAGTGTGGATCTCAGTTACATATTGATGTCTTTGATGCAAGAGAAATATAATAGTTTGCTTCCTGTCTTCAGGAAGTACAGCATTTGGAAAGAATAGTAATGATTATTTTTTTCTGACGGGCTTTTTGAACAATTCAAAATGCATCATTCAGTTTATATATATTTCATCCATATAAAGAAATCTGTTTTTCCTATTTTTCACAAAGGAAAACATATATACACAGTATTCATCACTGTGAATGTATCCCTGCACTTGTAAAATCTTTGCCAATTTATTTATTATAAAATTGGTTGAAAAGCAATTAAAAGTCGAGGATTGGATTGTGAAAGCTAAGTTCACGAAACAAGTAAAATGATTTGCAATCTAATGACCTTGCTGCGAAGTCTGCTTGTGTTGAAGTTAGGCAACTCCTCAGCTGCATAGTTATTCCAAGACAAATTGTCTGTTGTCAGTGGCATTAGTGAAGGTAATGGAGGCTCTGTGGAACTGTACCAAAGCAAGGCTCCAGTGTCCTCTGGAGAGTTACAGGAAGAGAGAAAGTCAGAGATAAAACAAAATCCTATTGAAAAAATCAAAAGCTCACTGGTCTCAATTGTTTAAAGCAGAATAAAGCCTGCTTGCCAATGCAGAAGGGGCTGTGTAGTGGCACGGAGTGGAAACAGCTCAGCAGACCATTTGTTTTCCCCTAGTCCATCCCTGCACTCAGATACTCTTAAATGGTCCACACAGCCACCACCCTCTGAGTAAAGAAGTTCCCCCTCACGTTACCCCGAAACCTCTGTCCCTTAATTCTCATGTCATGCCCTCTTGTTTGAATCTTCCCTACCCTCAATGGGACGCATTATTAAATTAGCATAAATTAGAATACTTTGACAAAGTATTATTTGGATGCCTGGCCTGGAATGAGGTCCATACACATTAGGTCTTCATTGCTGTCAACTTGTTAATGGCATTCTTTGTAACTCATATTCCAGATATTTTTAATGTGTTTTTAAATCATATCCACATATTAAAAGTATCTGCTTCATAACATCTTTGTACACGTTTTAAGCACAAGTAAATTCAGGTGCAAATATACCTATAGATTAATTGTGCATGAACACACAAGCAGTATAAAATGGAGGATTTTAATTGTCAGTTATTCTTAGACTGGCCCAATAAATGTTCGACTCTTAAAGGAACTTGAATATTCCCCCTGAACAAAGAAACTCCTTCTTTAATATTAAGTTCCAAATGAAGACCACCAGACTGAGGAACATATTCTTCTCCTCTGTTATCCAACTTCTGAATGGTTGTTCCATAATCTAGGGAACTGTCCAATTCACCTCTACCCCATTGCAGTCATTGGACTTTGGCTATGGAACCCGTACGCTACAATGCTGAGAGCTATATTCTGTACTCTGTATCTTCCCCTTTTCTCCATCTATTGTACTTGACATTGACTTGATTGTATTTATGTATGATATATCTGATCTGGAGGGCAGGGGGCAGAAGGACAATGAAAAGTGGTGTTGGGAAGATCAGGAGAAGTCCAGCACTTTATGTTGTGGGTAAGAATGTTGAATTTAGGATCATCATGGGCTGTATACCAGTGGGTTTGGGACAATGGTAGAGGGAAATTGGACCCAGTTCTTTCCATGGGAGGGAATCCTAAATGTGGAGGGTTTGGTGGACAGGTTGGTGGTTGTGGGAGCAGGTCAAATCAGAGCTGGAGAGCAGGTTGGAAGGAGGGCATACAAGGGAGGTAGTGGAAGCAAGAGGGACTGCAATGACAAATATAGTTACTGTACTTTATTTACCAACAGGCATTCCAGACGAGCAACATATTAGGAAGACCAAGTTGTAATATCAGTGCCTAACTGCACATGGCACAGTGCTCCAAAGCCTCCTATAGTTCACCAAAAGGAGTAATGCACAATGTTATCATATGTACTCCTGATGCAGAAACGGGGCATTGCATGTTTGCAAGGTTTGACTCACCGGGAACTGCACAGTTAAAGTGTTATTGTGAAATAAATCAATCAGAATGCGATTATTAATACATTTCATTCCAGAAAGAAAATGTGAATTTGCATTGTAAGCACTGATCGAACAATTTGGGGATTGCATTTCAAGGCAGATGTAAATGTAAGTTGCTGCATTTGTTCATATTAGTCCCGAGCAAGCTCACCAATAATAAATATGTCTTTTTCTAGAACCAGTCAGCTCCCTTTGGCTGGTAAGTAACAGTTCACACAGTGACACACGCGCGCGCACACACACACATACCAGAAGGATAAAAAGATACAAAGTGCTGGAGTAACAGCGTCAGGCAACACCCCTGTAGAACATAGATAGGTGATGTTTCAGACTGAAGAATGGTCCCGCCTCAAAACTTTACATATCCTTGTTCTCCAGGGATGCTGCCTGAATCACTGAGTTACTCCAGCACTTTGCATCCTTTTTTTTGTAAACCAGCATCTGCAATTCCTTGTTTCTACACTAGAAGGTATATCTGTACCTACAATGACAAGTACAAGGGAATAAATTCTCCTTGCCTCAACGGGAGCAACTCCAATAACAAACAATAAGTTCAATAACATGCAGCACAAAGTATGTTGCTTGATGGGTGCACAATTTCACTCCATCTACCATCAGTGTACCATGGCTGGTGAAGCATCTTCGTTATCAAAATCTATCCCTAGAACAAGTATCCCATCGGCCACTGTCGAGCAGCATCTGTGCAATCATCATCAGTTCCACAAAACTTAGAAAGACCCAGGATCTGGAGGAAATTGTGCGTGGCACAGTGGTGCAACTGGTAAAGCCGCTGCTACACAGCGCCCATGGTCCGTGTACAATTTTGACCTCAGGTGTTGTCTGTACAGAGTTCGCACGTTCTCCCTGTGACTGCATGGGTTTCCTCCGAGTGCTCTGCTTCTCTCCCATATCCCAATGAAGTGCAGGTTTGTAGATTAATCGGCCTCTGTAAATTGCCACTAGCGTGTAGGGAGTGGATGCAAAAGTAGAATTATATAGAACTAATGTGAATAGTTGATCGATGGTCAGTGTGGACTCAGTGGGCTGAAGGTCCTGTTTCCATGCTGCACCTATCTCTAAACTAAAGTAACTTCCAGAGTTTCAAGAGGTAAGATCTGAGAAATGTTAGTTTTGTTCTTGTCAGGCCATTTGATTTACATAACTTGCTAGAAATTCACCACAAGGGCAGTGAAGAAACAAATAGTAACAATCAACACTAAAGCAGTGACAAACTTAGGCAACAGACCAGAGTTGAAGGATATATTTTCAGCTTAATATTCAGGTTCTGGGATACAGTGACATTGATATTTAATGCTTCCTAAGACCAGAAGCTCTTTAACTGAAAGCCGATTAACTGAATTAACACTGTCATTTTTTTAAGCAATTCCAATTAACCACATAAAATAAAGCTGACAAAAGGGTAGAATGTTGTATAGAAGGCTTAGCATTTCTAAAACATACATTTTATCAGTCCTGATAGTTCTACAATTCCATGTGGTTTGAACTATTTTTTCCATAAGGTTTTGTTAAATAATTTCAGTTTACATTTGTATTTTATTGATTATCACGTTTAGTCTGTCACTCATGAATAGCAAATGAAAAACTAATTACTTGCAGTACATGCAGTCAGTTAGAACTTTTTGTTTCTCTACAGAATGTTAACTAATTGGCCAAAACAAACACCTATTTAAACTTCTCTTTTGACTCCTCCCATTTCCTCCAAACACAAGGCGTAGCTATGGGCACACGCATGGGCCCCAGCTACGCTTGCCTCTTTGTCGGGTACGTCGAACAATCCTTATTCTCGGCGTACCAGGGCCCCATCCCCGACCTCTACCTCCATTACATCGACGTCTGCTTTGGTGTCACCTCCTGCACCCACACACAACTGACTTCATCCATTTCACCACCAACTTCCATCCGGCACTCAAATACACTTGGGCCATTTCCGACATTTCCCTACCATTCCTTGACCTCACCATCTCTATTGCAGGTGATACACTCCTGACCGACATCCACTACAAACCAACTGACTCCCACAGCTACCTGGACTACTCTTCCTCCCACCCTGCTTCCTGTAAGGACTCTATCCCCTATTCCCAATTCCTTCGTCTACGCCGCATCTGCTCCCAGGATGAGGTGTTCCACACCAGGTCATCACAAATGTCCTCATTCTTCAGAGAACGGGGATTCCCCTCCCCCACTATAGATGAGGCTCGCACCAGGGTCTTCTCCATACCCCACAACACTGCCCTCTCTCCCCATTCCCCCACTCGCAACAAGGGCAGTCCCCCTGGTCCTCACCTTTCACCCCACCAGCCGGTAAATACAACACATGGTCCTCCGCCAGTTTCGTCACGTCCAACGTGACCCCTCCACTCGCCACATCTTCCCATCTCCCCCCGTCAGCCTCCCGCAAAGACCGCTCCCTCCGCAACTCCCTTGTCAATTTTTCCCTTCCCTCCCGCTCTACCCCTTCCCCGGGCATTTTCCCTTGCAACCGCAAGAAATGCCACACTTGTCCCCCCTCCACTCCTTTCAGGGACCCAAGCAGTCCTTCCAGGTCCGACAGAGGTTCACCTGCACCTCCTCCAACCTCATCTACTGCATCCGCTGCTCCAGATGCCAGATGATCTATATCGGTGAGACCAGGCGGAGGCTTGGCGATCGTTTCGCCGAACACCTCCGCTCGGTCCGCATTAACCAACCCGACCTCCCGGTGGCTCAGCACTTCAACTCCCCCTCCCATTCCGTATCCGACCTCTCGGTCATGGGCCTCCTCCATGGCCAGAGTGAGCAACACCGCAAGTTGGAGGAACAGCACCTCATATTCCGCTTGGGGAGTCTGCATCCTCTTGGCTTGAACATTGAATGTTCTCAATTCTGTTAACCCTTGCTGTCTCCTCCCCTTCCCACCTCTCCCTCAGCCCTCGGGACCCTGGCATTCCCTCTCTCTCTATCTCTCCCCCACCCTAGTCGCACTAGCTTCTCATTTTCACACTACAAACAGCTTACAATGGCTTGTTCCCTTCATCATCGATACTTTTTTGCATATCTTTCATTCATTGTTCTTTATCTCTCCACATCACCGTCTATATCTCTCATTTCCCTGATCCCTGACCAGTCTGAAGAAGGGTGTCGGCCCTAAACGTCGCCTATCTCCTTCGCTCCTTAGATGCTGCTACACCCGCTGAGTTTCTCCAGCCTTTTGTGTACCCTATTTAAACATTATTCTTTTGATCACAAATAGCAATTATTTTCATTCAATGCAATCAATAGAAATTGCCTTTGAGTGGGTCGAGGAAGCCATGAAATTACTTGCTATTCATTGGGTGTATTTTTAATTAACTAAACAAAATACTGTGAAATTGGTATTAATTTGATTAAAGAACTCTTTCAGACTCTAGAATTGGCTCGTATAATAGTCAGAGGAAATAAATACTTCAATATTTCACTGTCACAGCTGAGACACGCAGAAGTCAGATATTTGTCAGTGAAAAAATTATCTTGTTATGTACTGGTGCAATTGCATGGGCATGTGCCCACAGACACAGGCATGAACACAAGAACACACAGAGACAAACAAATGTGTCACATGCATGGTGCCACATGCATGCACACACACGCATAGGTACACATATATCATACATGAACGCGCACGCACGCGCACACACACACACACACCCACCCACCCAGTGGACACATTCACATATATACTGTCGTTTATCACTCGCTTTCAAAAGTCCAAGACATCTAGTCTATAGTATTGCGGTGAAGGCTAAGAAGATGGATCTAGACTCAAATGTTCCTTCCACTACTTGGGCATCGAAATTACTAGAAGATATCAAGATATGTTTGACGAAAATTATAACCCTCTACTTAAGAAACTATATAACTTGATTAAATTTTGGAAAACTCTTCCGATGTCCATAATAGGCCGAATAAATGCCATAAAAATGATTTTTCTACCACAAATGTTTTACCTGTTCCAATCGATTCCAATATTCTTACCCAAAAAGTTTTTTAAAAAACTGGACTCAGATATCACAAATTTTATTTGGGATTATAAATCCCACAGAATACAAAGAGCTCATCTGAATAAACCCAAAGTAGTAGGGGGATTAGCACTCCCCAACTTTATGTATTACTACTGGTCTGTAAATATCAGAAACATGATCCAATTCCTGGATAACTCTCCCCAGCAACCAGATTGGACGATTATGGAGAAAGAGGATTGCTCTCCTTATAATATTGGAGCAATCCTTCTCTCTCCAACATCGATGAATAATACAAATTACAACAATGATCCAATTATATACAGTACAATTAGAATTTGGAAACAAATAAAACACAATTTAAAATGAAGACATTTATCTCTCTTATCTCCTATTTAAAACCCCTCATTTAAACCTTAAACTATAGATAAAGCATTTATACAATGGGAAAGAGTTGGAATTAAAATCTTCGGAGATGTGTATGAATTAGGAAAACTATTATCATTTAAACAAATACAACTAAAATAGAATTTGGGAAACAATCAGTATTTTAAATATTTCCAAATCTGTGACTATCTGAAAAAAAACGCACAAGACTATCACAATATGCCTCCAGACTTACTGGAAGAAGTAATGAATACAAAGGCAAAATCAGCAAACATAATATCATATATATATATATGATATTAGGTATCAGGAGAGACTGGGAAAAATAATTAAGTATAAAAATTCCCAAAGAAAGGTGGGAAGAATATTTATCAAATGTGCATAAATGTTCAATTAATGTGCATATATGTTCAATTAATGTAAGACACACCTTATTACAATTTAAAATCTTACACAGATTATACTATTCAAAAACTAAAATAAGTAAACTTTTTCCCAACGTCTCACCAATATGTGATAAATGTCAATCTCAAGAAGCTAATATAGCGCACTCATTTGTCTTTTGTACACAAATTAAAACATTTTGGACTGACATTTTTGAAATTTGCACAAAAATATTTAAAATAAAACTGACTCCAATAGCAGACTGGATTATCTTCGGCATATCGAAAGATAGCCCTGAATTTCGGAAGATAGCCCTGTTTTTCAAAAGACTCTATTTGAATATGGCTTAATAACTGGAAAAAAAGCTAATCTTAAACTTCTGGAAAAATACTCTTATACCAACAGTTAATATGTGGATTTCAACTCTGTTCGAAACACTACACTTGGAAGATATGAGACTCCGACTAGCAGGAAAATCAGACTGTTTCTATAAGACGTGGTCTGCATTTATAAATCTACAACAAGGATAAGGTGCAAGAATACCTCAAAAAAGTACTGGTGTCGGGTTTTGGTAAGGGGGGGGGAGGAAAAACTGTCGAGTTGGTAGATTCCTTTTGCGATATGTTTATAATAAAGTAATTTGCTTTTCTTTCTTTCTCTTTCCCTTTTTCTCTTTTTTTTCCTCTCTAGATCTCTTAATCTCTCCGGTCTCTAATTATTCAAGGGTTTCCTTTCCCTCTGTTACGCATTTGCACTTTCACATCTCTTTTTCACTCTCCTACTTTCTTTGCTGTTATTTCTCTCTCTTTTCTCTCTTTTTTAAAGCCTTAAAAAAAATTAAAGGGTACAATGACTGTAATACAATATAAGGGATATACACTGATGTAACTTACGGTACCTCTAATAAATGAAGATTTAAATTTAGCTGTGCTTGCGACAGAAAATGTGTTTTGACATTGATAACACAAACTGTATGCAGGATTGTTACAGCTATCCACATTTTCCCAGCAGAATTCAGGCCAAGCCTGTTCAACGAATGATATTATTGTCTTTGTTCATAAGCTATTTGCTTTAGAAATTAAAGGTTATATTGCCATAAAAAAATTTTTAAAAAATTTAAAAAATGTTCCTTCCACAATGTATATCTGTGCACACACACGTACACATGCACATAGTGTGTTTATATCCACATTTTTCTAAGTGACTTCTAAGTAGATCCCTGAACATCAGTTTTATAACTTTTCCCAGCATTAAGAATATGACTCCCCTTTAGTTACTGGATTTATCATTCTTTGAACAGAGATATAATATGTGCAAAAAGAAAACTGCAGGAGGAACTCAGTGAGCCGAGCAGCATCAACTTTACTTTCAGTCCTTGGATACTAGCCATGAATCTACAGATGTTAGCAAGTTTATGGCCAGGGCCTCTCCAATTCCTCCTTTCCCTCAGTGACCAAGGATGTAGCCCATCTGTACATGGCGAGTTATTCACGTTAAGTGCATCTAGCCTTCTCAGCAACTCCTCTTCATCAAATTTTAGCTGATCTAGAATCTCGTGAGTCCAACAGTGTCTCCTTCCTTGGGAAAATCTGCTGTAAAGTATTTACTCAATCTCAGCCATTTCTCTGCCTGTTTCAGTAGATTCCCTTGTTGGTCTTAGATCAGCCCTATTTCTCTTCTTTGAAGAATTTTAAATATTTAAATGGGATTCCTGTCACACTTCTAACAAAGTTACTGCAACATAATATGAAGTTCTGGATGATTTAATGGAACAATTTTGTTTTTCAGGATTTGCCATCTGTTGTAATTATTGAACCTTACAAACATCCAATTAACCACCAGGTTGTGAAATGGGAAATGTGAAAAGGGTTATATTAAACATTTTGCTTGAGTGAAAGGGGAAAATATGCGACACCACTGAAAGTTTATACTCCAGCATGAAGCATTTTACCCTCTGGAAAGTGACACCATACTAATCTGTGGACAATGGGTGATCTAAACAGTGCCAGAAGAGCTACCTTCCTGTTCATTTCATTAAGTAAAAACAATTGCAGCCGATAATAACAACTGGCACCCGAACCTGCAGATGAATTCTTGCAGGACTATGTTCAAACAGGATAAGACAGAATTTTCTTTCTGAGAATGATATCAGGTAATATCAGATGTCTTTCTTTAAACTAAGTCTTCTGCGGCACTATGGAATGTTTTTTTCAGTTAAAGGCGTTATATTAATGTGTTGCTAATTTTTATTGGCGTCTCACTATGCAGACCATTGTGCCCATAAAATAGTCCAGATTTTAGTATTCACATGCTGACTCTCTTCAGAAAACTGCAGTGTCAAATATTTATTCACAACCATGAATCGATTTTAGAAAATCACAAATACACGACTCTGCATACCTGCAAATACTGGCTAGAATATTCCATACTCATCATGAAATCTAATGGAACATTTTTATGGACAAAGTAATTATTCAAAGTCGATCTTTGTTTCCTTTCATTCTCTGCTTAACTGGTGCCAAGAGTGTGTGTCTGCTCATGTATTTTATGTATTCCAGTCATCAGCTTGGTGCACTGGTGCTTTCAAATTTCTCACTGTCCCGTTTTTATGAAAGTTTGATTTAAATGCAGAAAGGAAAACAATTGGCCAATATCCTAACCAAAAGACTCAATAATACAAAAGCATACAAAACGATACTTTTATTTGGATTCAATTCTGTTAGTTGATAAATGTCCACCCATTCATTTTACTGTAACCATATAACCTGTAGTATGATGGCTAATTTTAGCTATTTAACTTGGCTCTTCATCCTATCAGATTTAATTGTTTTTGTTTGACAGATCTCTGAACTTGGGAACGATTTACTTTTCATTAAGGGCAAAACCACATTCCAATTGTTCTGCCAGTTAAATGAAAATTCATCCTGAGAGAGTAAAAAACCAGAAATCCAGCAGAGGGAGTTTACTTAATAAATGGTAGGGCCCTGTTGTAGAATAGAGACCTAGGGATGAATGTACATGGTTTCAAGAAGGCAGCAACATAGCTAGACCAATGCAGCCTGGGGATCGTGTGAATCAGGCACCACTGGAGGCGCGAGAGGGGTCAGACAAGCATGTGGATCGGCAGAGTGGTGGTAGAGGGTATGGACAGCATCTCCCAGGCTTGGCTGACCTCTACATTACCAACCCAGTACTGCCCTGACAGGACAACAGGCCTTTAAGACCAAGATAAGACTCAATATTATTAAGGACTTAAAACTTGAAGGTTACAAGGCCCCAGAAACGTGGTTGCTCCTGTGAATTGCTGCAGTGAAGTGTACTATTCTTATACTACAATCATTGTACTCTTGTATTTATGTATGACTAGACTAGGTGGGACCCGTTGGGTCCCATGTTCACACGGAAGGGCTAGTCCCCCAATGCAATATTCCACCTCTCCACCAATTCCAATATTGGTGGCCAGTGGGGGGTTTTCCAACCATTTCAAGCAAGTTGCAAGGCCACCAAATTCAAGTGCAGTTTCTTACCATTTCAAGCAGGGTGCAAGGCCACCAAATTCAAGTGCAGTTTCATACCACTTCAAGCAGGATGCAAGGCCACCAAATTAAGGTGCAGTTTCCTACCACTTCAAGCAGGGTGCAAGGCCACCGAATTCAAGTGCAGTTTCCGACCACTTCAAGCAGGGTGCAAGGCCACCGAATTCAAGTACAGTTTCCTACCACTTCAAGCAGGGTGGAAGGCCACCAAATTTAAGTGCAGTTTCATGCCACTTCAAACAAGGTGCAAGGCCACCGAATTCAAGTGCAGTTTCCGACCACTTCAAGCATGATGCAAGGCCACCGAATTCAAATGCAGTTTCATAGCACATCAAGCAGGGTGCAAGGCCAACAAATTCAAGTGCACTTTCATACCACTTCAAGCAGGCTGCAGGCCACCAAACTCAAGTGCAGTTTCATACCACTTCAAGCAGGGTCCAAGCCCACCAAACTCAAGTGCAGTTTCCTACCACTTCAAGCAGCGTGCAAGGCCACCAAATTCAAGTGCAGGTTTCTATCATTTCAAGCAGGGTGTAAGGCCACCAAATTCAAGTGCAGTTTTCATATCATTTCAAGCAGGGTGAAACCACCATAAAACCACACAAAACATCACATAAACACCACACTCTCAGTTCAGTAGACATTCAATGTGTTCAGTTGATTCACAGGCAGTGTCATGACCTCTCCCTCCACCATCTTGCAGAGACTGAGCCACACCCACACTTCCGGATTTTATAATTCCTCCCCCATCAAGGGGTGTGGCCTTCATGGCGTGATTGACAGGAGAGAGATTCTCAACACTTTTTAAAACACTAATAACACTTTTATTTTTCATTGATGGAAAAAATCCTCTGCACCTAATGAGCGGAGGGGGACTGAGTAAGATGGCCAAAATTCACAGCCGTAAGTGGTAGTGTTTTATCTAAAATCAATTTACAGTGCAAATAGGGTTGTCAAGGTTAAACTTTTAATCATTTGCCATTTCAAACCAACCAACCATTTGCTGTGCTTTATTTCAAACCAACCACCACCACCAACCATTTGCTGTGCTTTATTTCAAACCAACCACCACCAACCATTTGCTGCACTTTATTTCAAACCAACCACCACCAACCATTTGCTGTGCTTTATTTCAAATCAACCATCACCAACCATTTGCTGTGCTTTATTTCAAATGGACCACCACCAACCATTTGCTGTGCTTTATTTCAAACGAACCACCACCAACCATTTGCTGTGTTTTATTTCAAACCAACCATATTTTCATTTTCAAACCACATTAAGGGCACTCAAGGTCAGTAAAACCACACTCACAGTTTAGTAGACATGTGTTCAGTGTTATTCACAGCTCAGACTGACAGACGTGATCCTCTCGCTCCTCCACCTTGCAGAGACTGACTGAGGCACTCAACACATTCGGGTTTTATAGTCACTCCGAAAGGGGTGTGGCCTTCAGAGAGAATTTCAACATTTTTTAAAACACTAATAACTCTTATTTTTCATCGATGGGAAAAATCCTCTTGTCCTATGCAGCGGAGGGGGACTCTGATTAAGATGGCCAAAAGTCACAGCCGTAAGTGGCAGCATTTCTTCTAAAATCAATATACAGTACAACAGGAAGTGGTCAAGATCAGGCTTTTAGTAATATAGATTAGGCTTATATATAGTATGATTTTACTGAATTGGATGCAAAACAAAGAATTTTGCTGTATCTCGATGTGTGACAATAAAATACCATGGAACCATTGGTGAGGAAGGTGTTTGACATGCTTGCCTTAATCAGACAGGTATTTTGATATTGGCAAATCAATGTGACATAAATTGAGGTAATTGAAGCATATATCAAAATGGTGAAATGAATTTACAGGTTGGAGTGTCCCCAGGTGTCTTTTACCTTTGTCCTTATATGCCAAAGATTGTGGGAGATGCTGTTGTAAAAAACATGGTGAGCTACTGTAGTATGTCTTTTTGCTGGGTGCTGACACCACCCGTTTCCACTGGGTAGCGCCAGCAGCTGTTAGTCCTTTCACCCTTTTTGTTATTTTTTGTGTGTTTAATTGTATGTTTTAAATGTTTCTTAGTCAGTCTTATGTGGTGGGTGGTGTGGGGGAATAGAAGGAAACCGTTTCCCAGTCATTTACCTGGACAGAGATGCATCATTTCTCCATGTCGCATCTTCGCCCCACCTCGAGGCCTACCAACTGGATTGGCACAGCCTTCCTACAGAAGACCGACCAGAGCTTCAGCAGCAGCGCAGCACTGAATTAACATCGCGGAGCGGGACGATGCCTTGCCGGGGATCGCCTGTGTTGGAGCTCCGGAGTGTTGGGCCTGATGACTTTAACACCGTGAATCTGTGGTTTGCAGAGGTCCTAGCCGCGGGTGTGATGCTGACTTTAACATCGTGGAAGCTTGGGATCCTTTGCCGGGGGTCGCCAGTGTTGAAGCTCCATCCAGCTCAGCCTGTGGACTTAGGAAGCCGCGGTCTCCGGTAAGAAGCTTCCGATTCGGAAACTCCAAGCCGCGAGTGTGTTCCTCCGTTCCGACACCAGAGTTCTGATCATCCCGGCGAGAGAGCCTGAACATCGGGTAGTCCGTAGCGGCGACTGCGGAAGGTTCAAAGGCCCCGCCCACGGGTGAACAAAGAGGAAGAGTGACTGAACTTTATTGCCTTCCATCACAGTGGGAAACATTGATTCTGCTGTGGTGGATGTTAATGTTAAACTCTATCATGTATTGTGTTATTTTTATTTGTATGGCGGCATGGTAACCACATGTGACAATAAATATGAACTTGAACTTTAAAAGCTTGGAACAGCCCTTCAGCCCACACCATGCTAACTATCAATCACCCATTCACACTAGTTATATGTTATCCCACTTTCTCATCTATTCCCCACACAATAGGGGCAATTTTACAGAGGCCAATTAACTTACAAACCTGCACATCTTTGGGATGTGGGAAGAAACCTGAGCATCGAGGAAACCCACATGTGTCACAGGGAGAACGTGGAAACTCCACGCAGGCAGCACCCGAGGTAAGGATCAAACCCAGGTCTCTGGTGCTCCTCTAAAGCAGCAGCTCTATCAGCTGTGTCACTGTTTTTTGTGCAGGTATCAGCTCAGTAAGGGTTGCTGTCAAATGTTGTGACAGGATATTTTATTAGCTATATTTATTTAATACCAAACGCACAATCAAAGTGCCAAATGTTTTTTTTTGGAAGCCTCCTTGCTTACAATCTCCCTAGACAAACAAACAATAGCAGCACTAAAACAATAATCTTTTTCCTGTTCGGTAAGCTTTCCAGACTGGTTAAAGTTGCATTTAGACTAATTGTCATGATCATTGAGTGTTGGTGTGACCTTTGTTCAATATAGGGTTCTTGGACCCAGCGCCCATTTTATCCTAATATTGGCCGTTGCATCCGATAACCTTGCTGCATTGAAAATCAATTCAATCAACAATTAAGTCCTTGGAAGAATAGCTCATGACTCAAACAGTCTGATATCCTTCCTAGTTACCTTGCCAATCTGTCCATCAAGATAATTACATACATTTAATCTTGGACAAGGTATGGTAGCATACGTCAGTTTGTAATTGGATTGTATAGATAATTTATTGCAGACTAGTTGTATTATTTAATTTGCACACTGATCTGCCAATTTTGAACTTGGAGCTACATTCCAAAGTGTTGTCCTTGCAGGTACTGCCATCAGGTCCAGCTGACTCCTCCCATAGTTTATCTTAAACACATGAGCAACTGAGAGCCAACAAGTCCTGAATGAATAAGTAAAAGAACACATGCTGCAAGGCAAATTAAATGTATCAAACCAGAATTCCCTAAAATTTAAGTGCTATTTTTTTTCCCCATGACAGGCAAAAATCAACTGCAACAGGGAACTTTGGTCACCTTGTCCTGGAAGCAATCATCCTGGAGCATCCTTCGGAGAACCCAGCCTTCCCATCACTACCTACATATCAGTCCTGGTGTCCCAGTCCTCTCATCACCTGGTCCCAACACCATTCGAATAGCAGTACAGATAACTCAATGACCATCCATCACTGCCCACATTTCAATGCCATAAAGACATACAGCGTGTAAACAGGCCCAACTTGCCCTTCGGCTCAACTTGCCCATATATCCCATCTACACTAGTCTCACCTGCCTGCGTTTGACCCACGTCCCTCTAAACCTATCCTATCCATGTATCTGTCTAAATGTTTCTTGTAAATGCATCTATAACAATCTTTGCGTCCACCCCATCCAAATCGCATTGCCAATATTCCAATCACCTCACCACTATACAAATCAATGCTGGCATTCTGATCCCCTCACCAGCATCCATATATCCGATCCCCCCATCTATTCATTCAAATATCAATGCCAATAACCCAGTCCCCTAAACCCACTGACCAAATGGGTATCTGATCCACATTAATCACCATGTAAATACAAGTACTAGGATCCCAATCCTGCAATTGCATCATACAAACATTAGCGTCGGTCTTGAGCATTAATGTCAATGCCCAATTTCCCCAGCTTGCCACCTATACTAAGGGCAATTTACCGAGGCCAATTAATCTGCAAACCCGCACGTTTTTGGGATGTGGAAGGAAACCGGAGCACTCAAAGGTAGCCCATATAGTCACAGGGAGAACGAGCAAACTCCATATATGCAGCTGAGGTCAGGATCAAACCTAGTTCTCCGGCAGTGTGAGGCAGCACCACTTCCAGCTGCACCACTGTGTCACCCAAATATTTGTGCTCATCTTTCTATTTCAAACCTCCGTTACCCTAGTTATTTTGATTTGCAACACAAGTGGTTAAACTCCTCAAAGGTATTTGGCAAAACGTTGCTATCAGATATTTTTTCATTGTTTTGTACTATTGCCCCCACCACCATTTTATGACTGAAGGAAGATTAATTTATTCCATTTAGTTTTCCAAGATCATTTTTATTCCCCTGTAAAAATAATCCCGTTTCTGATCCATAGACATTGCTGAGATTCCAAACATCTAACTAAAGCTTGAAACTGCCAGGAATGTTTCACCAGCTGTTGAACTGCAGCTGTTTTTTTAATGTTAATTATTCACACAATCTGTCCCTTTAAAGCCAATGCGCAGGATCAACAAAATTTAATTGGTCTTTGTGGCTGCTATTTCACTGCTAAAAGTTGCTGACAACTTGTATTTTAGACAAAAAGGGTTTTTTTTAAACTGACTGACAATGCAGGAATCCATCCATTGTTTAAACAAGCACGTCTTTCCTGATCACATTAATGAAAAAATGAGCGCGCTTTGATCTGAAGCCATAAAGATGATAAAATCTGCAGTTTGATCCAAATGGGCAAATTTACAAATAACTTCTCTGATTCTTTTTTACTTGACTGCAGAGGCCACAATTACGACTTCCAATGAGGCAACATCCTCTAATGGCCGTCGAGCCACCATTCTGTGTAAGGATTGTTCTCAGTATGCTCCTGGCTGTAAGCACAAGTGTGCTTACTGTCATTCAACAGACCAGGTGCACTACTTCCTGAAGGCCAATATTGAGGTCCATCTGTCGAAGATAGCAGAGTCATGAGAAAACACTGGGTTGCTGAGCCCTATTGGATTTGCAGCGGAGGTCTATACAGTGGAAAGGAATTCAGTTGGATAATAGGTTCATCAGTTATTATCATGGGAATTCTACATACCAGTCTGACAGTATAGATTAATCCAGGCCTGGGAAACCTTCCTGTCTGAACCAATATCACTAAAAGCAATTTACTTGGTCACCTACCTTGCTATGTACAACATGGCACTTGCATTCACTGACCCCACATGTGGGGCAGCACATTGGCTCATCGATATAGTTGCCGCCTTACAACGCCACAGACCCGGATTCAATCCCGACTATGGGTGCTGCCTGTATGGAGCTTCTATGTTCTCCCTATGACTGTGTGGGTTTTCTCTGGGTGCTCCGGTTTCCACTCACATACCAAAGACATGCAGGTCTGAAGGTTGATTGGCTCCTGTAAATAGTCCCTAATGTGTAGGATAGAACGAGAGTATGGGTGATCATTGGTCGGCGTGAACTTGGTGGGAATGTTTCCACGTTGTATCTCAAAACTAGAAACTAAAAACTAAAACACATTGATCAACCTGGAAACAGGAACTGCTACATCAATTAATCATGACAATATCATCCATGCTCAAATATCAAAATGTTATACAATGTAAGTAAAAGCAACTCAGCCTGGTGCGCAAACACAATATATTTTTCCTTTGTAAGTTAAACGTTATCAGACAACATGAGAAACACAGAGAAGGAGTGAAGAGCTACTTTTAATGCTCTAATCTTCGTTTAGAGTATTATTGCAATTTGACATTTGCCTTAGGTGCACACATCCTCTGATTGATCAGCTTATTTCAATCAACACAATTGAGCTCATATGTTAATAAATATGCTAACCCTCCTCACTTCTTTCAGCTCGCCAACTGAACTAAAACTAAATTTCCTATAATTTGCCTAACAAATCAGTCAGATTTACTTGGCATGGGTTCTCATCTATATTCTGTGCCTATCGTTTTTGTTTCTTTCTGCTCATGTAACAGTTGGTGAGTAAGAGTCATAGAGTGATACAGTGTGGAAACAGGTCCTACTTGCCATAAAGCCAATTTTCTATCCATTCAGCTACCTCTCCTTGGATCCCATGCGATCTAACTTTCCAGAGCAGCCTATGAGGAACCTTGTCCAATGCTTTACTGAAGTCCATGTACACAATATCTACAGCTCTGCCCTCATCGTTCTTTTTCGGGCACGTCTTCAAAAAATCAGATTTGTGAGACACGACCTCCCACGTACAAAACCATGCTGACTATCCGTAATTAGTCCTTGTCTGTCTAAATGCCAGTATATCCTACCCCTCAGAATACCCTCCAGTACCTTTCCAACTACAGATGTTAAGCTCAGCGGCCTAAAGTTCCGAGCATTTTCCCTGCAGCCCTTCTTGAATAAAGGCACAACATTTGCCACCCCCTAATCTTCCGGCATTTCTCCTGTATTTAAAGATAACTCGTAGATTTCAACCACGGCTCCTGCAGTTTCCTATCTGGATTCCCACAACGTCCTTGGATATATCTGATCAGTCCCTGGAGATTTGTCAACCTTCAAACACAATAGTACCATCAGCTCCTCTTCAGCCATAACACTGACTGCTCTCAAGAGATGTATCAATCTTGATGAGTCAATGTAAAAAGACTGACAGCTTCAGAACAATGGACTGATTAGGACAGTGAAAGTTTTGTGGGTACATGGAAAATGGGAATTCAACTGAATAGCTTAGGAGCAGCTAAATTAATATCGTAGAGGGAAAGAGTGCTTAGGTGGAATTTACCAAAGGACCTGGGTTTACATAGTCATAGAATGATACTGTGTGGAAATCAACCATTCTTCAGCCCACCTGACCAATCAATCCAGATCCTGCTGCAATCTTTCACAACCATCTTCATTATCTACAAAACCACTCACTTTTGCATCATCAGCAAACTTGCTAACCTTGCCCTGCATGTTCTCATCCACATCATTGATGTAGATGACAAACAGTAACGGGTCTAGCACCAAACCCTGAGGCGCACAACTAGTCACTGCCTCCAGTCTGAAAAGCAACCTTCCACCATCACCTCTGCTTCCATCCATGGAGCCAATTTACTATCTATTCAGCTATCTCTCCTTGGATCCCATGCGATCTAACCTTCCAGAGCAGCCTACCATGCAGAACCTTGTTGAATGCCTTACTGAAATCCATATACACACCTACAGCTCTGCCCTCATCCACCTTTTTGGTCACGTCTTCAAAAAAATCAATCAGATTGGAAGGCACAACCTCCCATGTACAAAACCATGCTGACTATCCCTAATCGGCCCTTGCTCATCCATACTGTATAACCTGTCCCTCAGAATACTCTCTAGTAACTTTCCACCTACAGATGTTAAGCTCACCGGCCTATAGTTCCCAGCATTTTCCCTGCAGCCCTTCTTGAAAAGAGGCACAACATTTGCCACCCTCCAGATTTTCCGGCACCTCTCCTGTATTTAAGGACAACACGTAAATTTCATCCAGGGCTCCCACAATTTCATCGGACATATCTGATGAGGCCCTGGAAATTAGTCTACCTTCATATACGATAGTACCTTCAGTACTTCTTTGACAGCAACACTGACTCTCAAGACACTTTCATTGACTGCCCCATGTTCCACCATCCTACTGTCTTTCTCCTCGGTAAATATAGAGGAGAAAAATAGAGGAGAACTACTCATTGAGGACTTTGCCCATCTCCTGTGGCTCCACACAGAGGTGACCGCTTTGATTCCTGAGAGGTCCCACTCTTTCTCTAGTTACCGTTTTCCCCCTTCTGTATTTAGAAAATCTTTTGGGATTGTTCTTAGTGCTTCCCGTCAGAACTATCTGTTGGCCCCTTTTTGCCCTTCTGATATCCTTTTTCAGTTGACTCTTTAGTTCCAGAAATTCCTCCAGGGATGCACTTGATCCCAGCTGCCTATACCTGCCCCTTGTGTCCTCCTTGTTTTTGACCAATGCCTCAATTTCCCTCATCAGCTAAGCTTCCTTACATTTGCCTGCTTTGCCCTTCACTCTAACAGGGACGTGCTTTTCCTGAGCTTTTGTCAGCACACTTTTAAAAACATCCCACTTGGCTGATATTCCTTTCCCCTCAAATAACCTGCTCCAGTCAACTTGAGCGAGACCTTCTCTCATACCTTCAAAGCTGGCCTTACCCCACCCAGTTGAACATTTTAACATGTGGACCCTCTCCGTCCCTATCCATAACTACCTTAAACCTAATCGAACTGTAGTCATTGGTCGCAAAAGGCTCATCCACACACACTTCATTAACATACCCTTCGCAATTTCCCAAAACTAGATCCCGTGTTTCTCTCTCACATGCCTCTTCATACTGCTTAAGAAAACTCTCCTGAACACTTTTGAGGAATTTAACCCCTTCACATTATGATTTTCCCCAGTCAATATTGGGAAAGTTAAAATCCCCTACTACAAAAACCTTATTTGATCTGTAACTGTCTGCAATCTCCAGGCACATTTGTTCTTCTAATTCCCGTTGACTATTCGGGGGTCTGTAATATACCTCCAACAATGTGATCATCCCTTTCTTGTATCTCAGCTCCACCCATATAGCCTCACTAGACGAATCGTCAATAATGTCACCTCTGACCACTGTCGTGACATCTTCCTTCACCAAAAATGCAACCCCCCCCTCCTCTTTTTCCCTCACCCCTGTCGCTCCTGAACCCCGGAACATTGAGCTGCCAGTCCTGCCCCTCCTTTAATTTGGTTTTAGCCATGGCTACAACATCCCAGTCACTCGTACCTATCCATGCCCTAAGCTAATCTGCTTACCCGTCATGTCCCTTGCATGAAAATACGTGCAGCTTTTCCTTCCTTCCTTCCTCGCTCTCTGCCTTTCACCTGCCTATTCTGTGCATTAACCTTTCCCACACCACCCTCCATACCAACTTCTAGCCATTCACGTGCCTCTGTCCTATTCAAGATCCCACTCCCCTGCCAATCTAGTTTAAACCCTCCCGTGTAGCATTCGCAAACCTGCTCGCTAGGATGTTGGTCCCCTCCAGTTAAGGTGGAACCCGTCCCTTTTGTACAGGTCATCCCTGCTCCAGAAGTGATCCCAATGATCCAGAAATCAAAATCCCTGCATACAATCTACATTCTACAAATTTAAATAGCTGTCTTGAGACTTGATGCATTGCAGCTTTCTTCGGTGCAAAGTGGCTCCAGCTGTTTTACATAATTTAAGTGAAGCTTAACATGCAAAAGATTTTTAGTGTTCAAAGTTCCAAGATAATCTGACGCAACATTAGAATTTAACCCTTTAAATATATTTAGTGCAAGATTGAATTTTTAAGATTATAAGATTATTTACAGATGGTAGTAAATATGATGGTCAGTTCCCAAGGTATTAGGCAAATTGAGCATCACGCTTACTGATTGGAATATTCATTGGTTCGCATTAAAGATCATTGAAGAAATAAACAAAAAAAAGTATTTTACTTCTAATTGGTAATAACCAGTGCAGATTGTTAATAATAATGGTTAATAATATACATGTTATCAGATGTATAAAACTATTACTTCAACTTCTGTTGGCACTATTGTTGCCTATTGCTGATTGTATTGCTGAAACAAACAGTTAAAACTAGCTTGTACATAATTATTTAAAAAAAGACACATAGTGCTGAAGTAACACAGTGGGTCAGGCAACATTGCTGGAGGACACGGATAGAAGGCATTTTGGGTCAGGACCCTTCTACAGACTGAAAGCTGGAAGATCTTCGGTATTCCCCAAGGAGAAGGATCTTCGGTATTCACCAAGAAGAAATCTTCGGTATTCTCCAAGGAGAAGGATATTGAACTATGTGAAGTAAGGAAAAAAAGTAGAGTAGCTATGGAAACTATGAGATTCAAAGAGGAGGAAGTACTGACACTTTAAAAAAATATAAAAGTGGATGAATCTCCAGGTCCTGATAGGATATTCCCTAGGACATTGAGGGAAGTTAGTGTAGAAATAGCAGGAGCTATGACAGAAATATTTCAAATGTCAGTAGAAACGGGAATAGTGCCGGAGGATTGGCGTACTGAGCATGTTGTTCCATTGTTTAAAAAGGGTTCAAAGAATAAACCTAACAATTATAGACCTGTTAGTTTGACGTCAGTGGTGGGTCAGTGGTGGAAAGGATACTTAGAGATAATATATATAAGCATCTAGATAAACAGGGTCTGATCAGGAACAGCCAACATGGATTTGTGCCTGGAAGGTCATGTTTGACAAACCTTCTTGAATTTTTTGAAGAGGTTACTAAGGAAATTGATGAGGGTAAAGCAGTGGATGTTGTCTATATGGATTTCAGTAAGGCCTTTGACAAGGTTCCCCATGGAAGGTTGGTTAAGAAGATTCAATCTTTGGGTGTTAATGGTGGAGTAGCAAGATGGATTCAACAGTGGCTGAATGGGAGATGTCAGAGAGTAATGGTGGATGGCTGTTTGTCAGGTTGGAAGCCGGTGACCAGTGGGGTGCCTCAAGGATCTGTGTTGGGTCCACTGTTGTTTGTCATGTACATCAATGATCTGGATGATGGGGTGGAAATTTGGATAAGTAAGTATGCAGATGATACTAAGATAGGTGGTGTGGATAATGAAGTAGATGTTCAAAGTCTACAGAGAGATTTGGGCCATATGGAAAAGTGGGCTGAAAGATGGCAGATGGCGTTTAATGCTGATAAGTGTGAAGTGCTACATCTTGGCAGGACAAATCAGAATAGGACGTACATGGTAAATGGTAGGGAATTGAGGAATGTTGTGGAACAGGGAGATCTAGGAATAACTGTGCATAGTTCCCTGAAGGTGGAATCACATGTAGATGGGGTGGTAAAGAAAGCCTTTGGTGTGCTGGCCTTTATAAATCAGAGCATTGAATATAGGAGCAGGAAAGTAATGTTAAAATTGTACAAGGCATTCGTGAGACCAATTCTGGAGTATGGTGTACAATTTTGGCCGCCTAATTATAGGAAGGATGTCAACAAAATAGAGAGAGTACAGAGGAGATTTACTAGAATGTTGCCTGGGATCCAGCAACTATGTTACAGAGAAAGGTTGAACAAGTTAGGTCTTTATTCTTTGGAGCGCAGAAGGTTAAGGGGGGACTTGATTGAGGTCTTTAAAATGATGAAAGGGATAGACAGAGTTGACGTGGATAAGCTTTTCCCATTAAGGGTAGGGAAGATACAAACAAGAGGGCATGACATGCGAATTAAGGGATGGAGGTTTAGGGGTAACGTGAGGGGGAACTTCTTTACTCAGAGGGTGGTGGCTGTGTGGAATGAGCTTCCAGCAGAAGTGGTGGAGGCAGGATCGATTTTAACATTTAAAAGTAAAGTGGATAGGCATATGGACGGGAAGGGAATGGAGGGGTATGGTCTGAGTGCAGGTAGATGGGACCAGGGGAAAATAAATGGTCGGCACGGACTGGAAGGGCCGAGAGGGCCTGCTTCCGTGCTGTAATTGTTATATTATATGGTTATATGGTAGAGAGGTTGGGGCAGGACAAAGTCTGACGTGATAGGTGGAGGAAGGAACTGCATATGCTGGTTTACACCGAAGATAGACGCAAAATTGGAGTAACTAAGCGGCAGCATCTCAGGGGAGAAGGAATATGAGGTTTCGGGTCGAGACCCTTCTTCAGACTTGGGGGAGGGGTTTGATTGGCAGATGGGAGGACAAGGGCAGAAGTGATGCTGGCTGACCTTGTGACTCCATTGTACCTAATTATAATGTAAATGCAAATGCAATTTTTATTCTGTGGATTATATGGGAAGTTTATGATCGATAGGACTGAGCTCCTTTCCATGGTAACATTGCGCTAACACAATTTGATTACTGTCCTGATATGAGGAAGTCCAGTGCGAGTTAGAGCAGACGTCTGAACAGTTAGATTTCGCGGTGTCACCATTTCAGATAGCGTTTCAAGGGCCTGTCCCACTTGGCGATTTTTTCGGCAACATTTCAAAATCCAGTGGCGACAAACAAAATGTTGCAACACTTGAAAAAACACCGCACATCACAATCCAATTTAATTTGTTCCCATTGTGTTGATAATCTTGTTATATGTCAATAGTCTTTTAAAGGAACCAGAAAGACAAACAATTGAAAAGGAGGGTCTGAGAACGGTCCCAATCCAAAACATCATCTGTCCATGTTCTCCAGAGATGCTGCTTGACCCGCAGTGTTACCCCAGTGCTTTATGTTATTTTGTGTGAACCAGTATCTGCAGTTCCTTGTTTCTGCAGACAAACAATTCTAATTTTTCAGCACATCTAAAAATATTATCAGTCAGGAATTAATTTCTAGTAATGTTTTGTTTATAATCGTCAAGGTAACTATTTTTGTTGCAGTAAACATGAAGAAGGCTAATCATAAACATATAAAATATGTGATTAGTAGATAATGATAATCAAAATAAAGATGATGTAAAACATGTAGGAATCAAGTGAAAATAAGTGGACAGGAAAATCCAACAATTTTCATCTAATTGCTAACCTCTGTATGAAATAGTCATTATGAATTGCTTCATCCTGCCATATAATTACTGCTTTATTGTTGATTCATGGTTCCTGAATATTAGGTACATTTACACCATTGTATTAAATATTCAGACTTCATTACAAGATGTTTGATTGCCAAGGAACACAAAGAACCAGTTGCAATGATGATAGAGTCAGTCCGTATTAATTAAGTAGTAATTAAGCTGGTAATATAACGCTGATAAGCGATGACTACATATAGTAGCAATGTTATAAAATTTTGAGATTTAAAAGACCAAGCCTGAAATTTATCCCATCACATGAAGAAGTTTAATTTGACACCTAATTCACTTTCATATCTTCAGTATTAAAAAAGTTATGGCCATTTTAATACTCAGAAATTAGCATCTTGTTCCCTATTGCTTTTCCATTGACTTAACACAAAAGCCGTGATCAAGGACAGTCAAAAGCCCATAACTTTCTTAAAAATCAAGAGAACTGAGTGAAAGGTTCAGTTATTGTAGATTGAAGCATTCTAAAACAAATATAAAACAATCTTACTTGGATGACCTGAAATTAAAGCATATAATTAGTTAGTTACCTAATCGTAGCTAATTACAAAATTCAATTACTAGATCTAAACATCTATCCATTTCTTAAGAAAAGGTTAACATTTTTAAAAAGCCTAAGTGTCCAAATAACATTCACACAAGAATTCACAATATAACATGATTTTTAAATCTCATTGTCATGAATTTATAGGCCAAATTGAAGGAATTTAGTGTTTAATTCCCGTAAATTAATGGCCATTTAAATCAACTTGCGAGTGGATGTTTATGTACGCGATCGATTGGAACGAACGTTTTAAACCCCAGTCGGCAGTAAAAATACTGCCGGTTCGTATATTTTTTAAGTCACCTTTTCACAACATGAAATTGTGATTAAAGGCTTCCTAAGAAGCACGTTTTTTTGTAAAAATAAACTGTGTACCTTCTTTTGTCCCCTACGTAAGATCCGTCCCGTTGTCGGCGTTCACGGCTTTAGAAAATGATTTTTAATTCACTCTAGCAATTAAATTATTCAGCGCAGTTTAAAAATACCTCCATAAAACAAATGTCGGAGCGATTTTTCTTCAGCAACTAAATCCCCTGAGATTAATCGATTTGAATGGTCTGGAGTAAACGGCGTTTTAAACCCGTCCCCCTCTCAAAGGCGCCAAAGTTGCGCACACGGGCAGTGGCAGAACTGCAGCGCCGTTAAAGGTAAGTTTTGGAACATACCTACATATAGTTGTATTAGATGACAAGATACTGTGAAAGTTACTCTTGGCAGGGTGCTGTTTAAAAACACTGTCATTCCTAAAGATTTACCATTGCCATGATCTTATTGGAATATTTCCAACCCATTGTTGTGTTTTGGTGTCACGTTTTCCTTTTCAATAATATCCTCCTTGTTACATTTTGTGTATCCTTCTTGAGTCAGGTTATAATATATCTTTTACCAAGTTACAAGTCTAAAATGTGGTCATACTCCATGGCTCGATTGTATTGTCTTTCCACTGACTGGGTAGCATGCAACAAAAGCGTTTCACAGGACCTCGGTATATATGACAATAAACTAAACTAAACCAAATCTTGGCAAAACACCCAATTTCCGATCTGAAAATGCTATTGCTTACAATTGTTGTATTACCACACGCTACTCCAATTACATTACCTCTGGTGATCCACTGAACCCAAATAAATGTTTATACATTTCTGACCATTTAAAATACTCAGCAGAAACTGCTATCTTCTCAGCATAAAAATTCTACATATAACCTTTCCAATAATATATGAATTTTGCCACTTCAACATAAAATCTGCCAGATCTTTTGGTTTGAGTGGTTTTCCAAAATCTAGTTGTCATAGAGTTGTACAGCGTAGAAATGGGCTCTTCAGCACACTATTCCCATGCCGATCAAATTACACAACTGTGAAATCCCATGTGCCTGCATTAAATCTATTATGTTCTAAGTTGCCACTTAATTGTACAAATGGTTATATCCTATGCCTTGCCCTACAAAGGCAAGCATGTCACATGCCCCCTTTAGCACCCTTAACACAACTTGTGTTGTCACCTTAAGTGAACTATTGACTTCAACCTGTTTGACCTTCCTTAGTATCTTACCATTTACAGTGTATGAATTACCCCATATTACTTCAAAATGCATTACCTTGCACTTTTTCCATTTGTCAGCACTCCACCCAACTTTCTATCTCACCGATATCCCTGTCTTGCCAAAACATCTTGAACACTAACCTTAAAATGTTTGCTGTTTATGTGTTTTACTACCATAAAACAACAGACTCAACAGGCCACAGGGCCAGATGCACAAAGACCTGTCGGGCAATGAAGTTGGATGCACAAAGACCCAGCACGCCGCAGCCTGCAAGGGGAAACCACCAAGCCAGCCCATGTTCGTCCCCCGAAGACCAAGGACTGGAGAGGATGGAGCGTGAGGAGCAAGGATGGTTGGAGAGTGAACCAGGGTTTTGCTTTTCGTGCCTTCAAGGTCGATCACTGGAGGCAAAAGATGGATGGGCAAGGCGAGGAGAGGGACATCGGTTCGCTGGTCAATCCAGATGTCCAAGGAAGGCAATGGCTGGAGATCTTGCATCAGTCTGGGACTTGCCTCATCAAGCGCTACTTATAAGGCCTAGTGCATGGACTAGTTTGAAAATGTCACCAAAAGTTGATGCCTTTTACATGCAGTTATAAGGGTCTATTTCTGTACATTTAGCTAATCGGGAATTGTGGTCAGGTATTGCAATACTTTACTGAAATTCACTGTGCGTTTGCACATGGTGCAAATAAAGCACCTTTGACCTTTCACCACTGAACATTAGATGACACTATATTTCACACGCTCACCATCCTACCTCACATCAAAGAAGGGTCCTGTCCCAAACGTCACCAACACGCATTGCCCAGAGATGCTGCCTGACTTTTGCATATGTGACAATAAAGCACTATTGACTGTTGACCTTTGAATATTATGGCACTATATTTCATACACTTTGTGCTTTTTTTCCCGCACAAGATTAATCCTTTCTTCACAGCACTCTACCAAAGGCTCAACAATAACATCCCGTGAATGAATAATGTGGTGGCGCTGCATCTGTGGCTACTATTCGCCTGTAGTCTGTCTGTTTCTCTTCTTTCTTTGTCTTGTCGTTAATGTTAGATGTATGTACTAGTCTATTTTCAGTTGTGTATTATGTGGGAGGTGGTGGGGGAACTTTTTAATCTCTTTCTTCAATAGGGATGGGACTTTTTTTCCGTGTCATATCTCTGTTCGCGCCGTGGCCTAACATCATAGAGCTAGGCGGCCTCTCAAGACCCTGGGATCGACCTTGAGGGCTCTGGCCGCGGAGCCTGTAGACTCACGGAGCTGGCTAACCTTTGGAGGATGTGGTGGCGCTGCAATTGCGGCTGCGACTCTACTTTCGGAGGCTACGGCCGTGGGCCCTGTGGTCTGTAACATCGGGAGCTAGCAGGTCCCTGGTTGGCGACAGACTTCGGCAGCTACAGCCACAGCACCTTTGACCACCTGAATCGCAAGGCTTGAATCGGCCTGTTCGCAGGATCGTCCATCGCCCGGCAGGGGCTTCAATATCGGAAACCTCGCTCGCCTCGATGCAGCATTTTGACAAGGAAGCAAGGAAGAGATAAAACATTTTTTATCTTCCATCACAGTGAGGAGGAGGAGAGTCACTGTTGTGGTTGTTTATGATAAATTTATGTAATTGTGTGTTCTGTTTGTTTTTTATTGTTATCACTGTATGGTAACAAAGTTTTGTTCAAATTAATTTTGAATGTCAAGTAAATTCAATTAAATAATTTAAAATAGGCCTCTGAATAGATATAAATTGTTGGAGATGGAGTCATGTATTGGCAAGACCAGATGAGAAAACAGGTTTCCTTTTCGATGCACATCGTTGAACCACGTGTCTCACCTAGTGTTTTGAATTTCTTACAAATCAAATAATGGTTTATATGTTGCATGATTTTATGAGTTGCTGAGCATACTGTTGATATTTTAGAAACAGTTTTATCATAATTCCTTCATTTCCTAGAGTAAATGAAACTATTGTGGGACTGGTTACTGTTCCATCCATCATTTCATTTACTCCTTAACTGCTGACAAAGTCTGCACTTTTACCTGTCAAATGATATTGAGCATAAACCCAAACACCCTTCAGTAAATGTTCAAAAAGAGAGAGACATGAAAGAAAAGTAAGCAGCTAATGTTCTAAAATTCAACTAATCATTTTATTTTTGATCCCTATAATTTACAACCTCAAGTTGAGCAGGGTGAAGCTGTGGCCACAATTCTATGGCAGTTCCAGTCATGATTAAAAACGTTTTTAATACGCTCAATCATGGGATGGTCTACAGATAATTACATCCAATGAATGAATGAGGTAAAAGCACCCCATGAATGAATCTTAAAAATGCCTCCGAACATATCTACACTGCTGTTTTTGGAGTAAGGTATCGGCAAGACCAAAAAACAATACCAGATTTCCTTTTCCGAACCACCTAAATGAATCAGTTAGCAACGGTAGTTTTACAGTCACAATTACTGATTACAATCTGCAACTGTGAGTTTCATTTATTTTAGAGGTACAGCGCGGAAAAAAGCCCTCACCGAATCCACACCAACAAGCGATCCCTGCACATTAACACAATCCTTCACACACTAGGACCAATTTACACTAATACCAAGCCAATTAACCTACAACCTGTTTGTCCGTGCAGTGTGGGAGGAAACCGAAAATCTCTGAGAAAATTCAGATGGTCAAAGGGAGAACGTACAAACTCCTTACAGACAGCACCCGTAGTCGGGATTGAATCCGGGTCTCTGGCACTGCGAGCACTATAAGGCAGCAACTCTACCACTGTGCCACCATACCACCCTATTTCATAAACCAAACTGAAACCTATTTCTCAGAAAATCACAAGCATTATTATTGTACCCTTGACATCGTACAAAATAATCCCAAGGTGCTGTACAGATGTGCTATCATCCTTAAGAGAAAAGTTATCTTTCCAATTTGCCCTTCTGCATGAAGTATTGTCCTCCTGTAATAAAGGTTCACAGCAAGAATCTGGAAACTGTGAACCTTTTCCTGTATCTTTGGAGACCCCTTCAGCAATGAAAGACATCCACAACTGAATTCTTCACTGCCTTCAATGTGCTAACATAGCCTTTAGTCAATAGGCAGAAAGGGTATTTGAAGGTCAGATCTCAGACTTAGCACAAAACCTATGATTGGCAGGGTTGCAGTGATCCCAGAATTAATTTTATCTTATGAGACCTGGTTTATCAGCAACAGTCACATCAGGGCACTGAAAAGTGAGTGAAAACACTACATCTGCAAAATCTTTGAAAGTCACTGAGTTTAGGCCTAATGCAACTGAGGGCATGCCTTCAACAGTGGTGCAATGAGTATATGAAGCCAGCAAGAGAAATAATGTTAATAACTTTGCACACAAATGTTTTATAAAAGGAGTGTTATTATATAACAACCATGTAGTCAACTTGCCACACCCTGAAAGAGCAAGATTGTCCATTGTAGCCTTTGCCCAACATCCGCCAATTGTGTATGTGTATGTAATACATGAGAAAACATCTATTACACCAATAGGCATTAAAATTGCAGGGTATGGGCTGTTTCGTTCTTTCTCCAGTGAATAAGAAGGAAAAGGGAGCATTCAGAGGTCTGCAGTAAAGAGCGATTTCTCAATAAGATAATGAGCTAACAATAGCTGCAGAGTAACAAAGACAGTGATCCAGCCATTTTATTAAAGAATAATTTTGATAATCCCAAGAGAGAAATAGTCTAAAAGATCTGATTTCAGTCTTCTAATTTACTGCAGGACCACAAAATACATTGATTTTCAACCTTAATGGAAAATAGTTGATGAAATATAATCACTCACATAAAATATATAAAATTAAATAATCCTCTAATCTTATCCTCCTGCATGGATACCCTTAACATTGAAGAAATACAGACACATTTGAAAAGCAAAATTAAACAAGATAACATGCATACATTTGTTTTATTTCTGAAAAGTATATTTTGATTAGAGAACCCTACTGTGATTTTGTCTAGGTGCTGTTTTTAATGATCCATTTTTGAGAATATACCCTTTTTTTGAGGTGAAAAATACAAAGGATGTTGAAAGTTGGCATTCAATAAAATATTTTGAAAGGATTCAATTGTAAAAATGCCACTGTTTGAAGAAACTATTTTTTTTAATGTAATTTTGATTTGATTTATTCTGTTACTAAACAGAAAAGACTTTATCACAATTAAGCAATTGAGATGCACGGCCTATCCCCTAGGCACTTCAGACTCTATTTGCTATCAGACAGGAATTACCTCTTTTAAACTTTCTGCTTTCAATCAAAATAGCTGGGATACAAATTAGGTAGAAGGCTCCTTTAAAGACTGCTAATATACCAATAATAATTAGATTTATCCTGCAACAGATGGGACCCCTGCCCTTTGTCTCGCCTCTGGACCTTGCTGGAGGAAGTAGTGCTGGCGAAACCCTCTCTATTAACCCTAAACCCAAAGGAGTATCACTGTGTTAGTGGACAACCACAGGAAAGTAGGACTGAAATGCCAATTCATGTGATGCAATGGGGAGATCTAAGGGAGATGCTACTTCCTGTCTCAGTTTGTATCAATATATTAATTTTAGATTCTGCACACAGTTTCAACATGAAGCCTCTGTCCTCTTTGACATGCGCTCCTTTCTTCTGATGCTCAAGAATTTCAGTGCACCAGTCTTTATGTGCACTGCTACAGAATGAAGACAACACAGCAAGCTTATTCCATCTGTCTAGGCATAGGACATAGGGGCAGAATTAGGTCATTCAGTCCATCGAGCCTATTCTGCCATTCAATTATGGCTAATCTATTTTCCCCCTCAACACCCATTCTCCTTCCTTCTCCCCATAACCTTTCACACCCTTAGTTATTGACATTGATCAATGACAGGATCGGTATAACAGGTATAAGTCCTGCTCAAAAATACCTCAGTGATAATAACCTACCAAGGATGGTTCTACCATTTCTACCATGAATTGCCAAAAAAAAAAAAAATTCAACAAGCAACCTTGATTACATTTCTTGAAACAGCCAAATTTTGTTTTTCCACTTTCTCCATTTTCATTAACGACGCCACTTTCCATATCAAAGATTCTAAAGTGTCTTCCATTGTTCTGGAGGATTATGGTTATTTGATGAATTAGAATGGGATAATTTGTTCAGAGCAAATTAGACAAACGGAAGATTTAACTGAGCCATATAATGTCATCAAAAGGCTAGAAATGATGGGTAAGAAGAAGCTTGTTCCCTTAGCAACAAAACATATCTCAACCAAATTGTATTGCGGATGTGGAGCTCATGATGTAAAAAGTAACCAGATACTTCAGCAAATGTATTGATGTTATGAATGAAGACATGCTAGCCCATGGACTAATAGTTAAAGGGGCAGGATTAAAGTGGATAGCACCATTTTGGCTGGTTTATAGGCTATGTGGAGAAGATTTATATGACTCTACAGTGTGACTCCTGTTGAAAAAATAAAAAAAGCACTGTTAACAATATTTGTCAAAACCAACAAACAAATTTAAATTTCAAGCCAATCTCTGCAAACCAACTGGCAAGATACATATTCCGTAAAGCCATTGGCAACTTTTTGCAATCCATGTAAAATAACATACCAAACCTCACCTGATGTTTTTGTAACATTTGTGTCTAAACTGTGGTAATAAACCCATCAATAATTAAAAACAAAATGTGAACCAAATTTAGGAAAAATGCTCCATGGTTAACATTACACCAAAGAATAATATGTTGTTCTGAATTATTAAATTTAACAAAATCTGTTTTATTGCACTAATTTCATCATGATGCTACTCTAAAGAGTGGAGGACATAGACAATTAAATAAAGGAATGCCAAATACTGCCACAGTTTTTAATACAGAAATCAATATCATACACGTCCTGTACCAATCATCCAACATGTCAGTGTACTTTGAATTTTTCCTTTGAAAAATAATCTCAAAATAAGCCACTGGCACAAAACAACAGTCACAGCTGGAGAAAATCATTCCTTTTGGATTTGATTGTTCTTTCCTTTTAACATGTTTAAAAAATACTTTCCTCAGTATTCACTATTGATCTTTTCTGACACTTGACAATACTAATTACAGAGATTGAACGGATTTCAATTATGAAAGAAAAGTGCAAGTGTGGGATAGTTAGAAGCAGACATTTCCTATTGGTGAGGTGTCTGAATGTGGGCCATAGATACAAAATTAAATGTCAGAGACCTGGCCAGAAAGCTACAATAAGCCACGCCCACACAATTATGATGCTGTGGATTGCACTTCCAGGATTCATAGACGATATTGGAAAGTACAGAGAAAGAAAAGAGGAAAACATCTTGGGTAGGAGGCAACTGGCAAATGGATTATAAAGCTGAAACACTTAGATCCTTGTAGTAATTTCCTTTGTTATTCCTATTTATAAGCATGCATAATTCTATGCCTCAACATTAAAGCTTTATTGAAAGGTAATGAGAAAGCGTGGGGTCATTCTGCAACCCCACAATTACTAAACACCTTTTAGAAGGAAACCTTATTCCCTTTTAAAATCTTCTTTCAATGGCTGAAATACCATGCATGTAAGCAATTCCCTAATATATTCCAGCCCTAGCAGTTAATAATTTCCAGTATATCTTTAAAATGAAACTCACAAATGCATCTGATTTCAGTGGTACATCCCAGTGCCATTGATTTTCTGTAATGGATAAGTGCTTTTAGCAAATTAATGTCCCTTTTGTGAGCAACATATATTATTGGTGCAATATTGCATTACTTGGGTTGCTGCCAGCACCTGCCACATTCTTCTAATTTAACACTTGGATTAAATGGGGTGAGATTCATTTTATAACTATTGGAGAAAGAATCATAATGTCTTTGGGATACATTTGATTGATCAAAAAGTCTGGGAGATTTGTACGGCAAAGAACAATTTGTCACTGTCTCCTTTTATTGTTCTCACAGTAGAATTTGTCTGCAGTCTCTTTAATAGCTTTCTCCTTCAGTGAAAAGGGTGGGGACATACCTAACACTAACAATAAACCAAAGAAATTTCCTGGATTATAGTATAATAACTGGGAAAAAACTAATATTAAAATTTTGGAAAAACCCTGCATTCCCTACAACTAAAATGTGGATTATGGAGATGTCGGAGACCTTAAATCTGGAAAAAATTAGATTTGTCTTAATCGACAAACCTGAATTATTTATTAGAATATGGTCCCCGTTCATAGATTATTTGAAGGGGTAGAATAAATACCAGCGCTGAGGCTCGACGGAAGCTTGAACCCAGGACTAGACGAATAGTTTTGTTTTCTGTACCTACGGACCTATCTCCTAAGTTGTATTATAAAATTTAAAAATAAAAGTTAAAAAAAAAAAAAGGGTGGGGACAAAGAATACTGATTTACTTACCGCAGTTCACACTCCTCCTTCCCTTGGCTACACCTGCAAGCCAGCTCCAGTGTTTGGGTGTACCAACTGAAGACCATCAAACATACTGGCCGTTAAGGTGATGGTTTAATTTTGCTTTAGAACGAGATATCAGTACCGTGTCATTAGAACAACCTGATGCCTCCATCACCATGCATTTATTAAAGAAATGTAATCTTTTGAAAATGATTTTCAACAATATCATATAAAGAATGATTAATAGTTCTGTGAAAGTAGCAGAGAGGAGCAATTAGTACAAGTGTGTGAAGTGCTCATGCAATATTATCAGTGATGGTAAATTATGGCCCTATTTGAGGTGTGATTGGATTTATTAAATCCTATTGTTTTAGGGCCACACGGTGGTGAAGCGGTAGAGCTGCTGTCTCACAACAGCAAAGACCCGGGTTCGATCCTGACGACGGTGCTGGTTTGTACGTCCTCCCTGTGGGTTTTCTCTGGTATCCTCCCACACTCCAAAGACATGCAGGATTTTGTGGGTTAATTTCCCTCCGTAAATTACCCCTGGTGTGTAGAATGGAAGAGCATAGAACTATGACTGGTTGATCATTGGCATGGAGTCGGTGGGCTGAAGGGCCTGTTTCCACGCTGTATCTCTAAAGTCTATTCCACACCATCCCTCAAACCACCCCCACACCATCTCATGCACACTATAATTTGGGGCCATGCTGCCCACAAATTTCCTTCTGTTGAAGATTATTAATCATGGACAGTAATTGCCTAAATTTGTGATTGATCTTGCACACAATCAGACTTCCACATCAATAGCACACTGATAGAATAGAATTACTGATTTAATGCACGTGTTCTACCACTGCATAAAACCTTAAATCCTTTTAAGCTTGGATCCACTCTAAATTCAGTATGTCTGCTCTGTAAACCCTAATCCCTTAAAATTTTGAACATTTCTTAACACTGATTTTTCCTAGGGAAGTTACGCAAGTCAAGTTCCCATTGAAGCAATGCCACATTATTTGCCTGGATCCCAAGTAACATTTGCCAAGACCCTTGCTAATTGAATAACGTAGCCTCATGCCCACGTGGAAAGCCCTTCAGATTGCTTTTGGGTTTTTTTGTTTCTGAGCTTTCTAATTATTTATTAATTCTTGACAAAAGCTTACACGTCTGTGAAATTGAATCATCTATTTGATCAGCATATTGATGACCAAAAAACACATTTATTTAAATTGTAGCAAATGTGTATTAGATTAAGCTCAAAGGATTATTTTTTGTTTTAATATTGTGATCATTTTAGTAGTTTCCTGATATTGATAGCACTGCAGAAGAGAGTTGTTTCTGGGCCAGATCTGCAGCAGGTGCTATCTCCATTCTCAGCACGTTCGATGCATGTATTCTGAGGTTGCTGAGTTTGCTGAATCGACTGTGTCAAGGGAATAGAGTGAACTTGCAATGGCGACATTCAAGACTGACAACCCTTATTAAGCAGCAGCTTCCTATGACCTTCATAGTGAGGAGGTGAAATTCATAGAATCATTGAAACTCACAGGATTGAAACAGGCCCAAATCACCAAGTTCATCAGTGTAAATATCACCAACAATTTGTCCCAATTCCAACCACATTCTGGCAAAGACTGCAAGAACCTGCATAAAGATGTGGACGCAGCCCAGTCTATCATATAAACCAGCCTCCCCACCATAAATTAGGTCCATCTAAACATCACGCTCTCAGAAAATCACTCAACATAATCAAGAACCACTGACCTGGTAGTTCTCTCTTGCCCCTCCCATTGGGCAGAAGTAACATCAGCTTGAAAGCAATTACTACTAGATTCAAGAAAAGCTTCTACCCCACTGTTATTAAGCCCTTGAATGGACCTTTCATATGCTAAGGATGAATTTCCAATCTCCCAATCTACCTCATTGTGACCATTGCACTTTTTCTTATCTGTTACTTCTCTGTAGCTTCACACTATATTCTATACCTTGTTTACATTTCCTACTGCCCTGCCTGTTATACTCATGGGTGGCAAGATGTACTCATGTAAGGTAATGATTTGCCTGGTTTGGACACAAAACAAAGTTTATCACTTTGCCTCAGTACACATGATAATAATATACTTATATCATATCAATAACTTTTTAAAAGGAAAGTTATCTGACCACCAATGTTCTTCCTTCCTTTCAATCCTTATTCCAGCAAATTTCATGAGTGTCAAAGTGCTCAAGAGCCTTAACTGCCCAATCCTCAAATTTGAGGCTATACATTAAAAATCAAAGTTTTGTCACTAAACCTCGGAGACCCATCATAGTGGATCTGGTACCAATCTTTAATTGATACGATGGAAAATAACTGGTGCTGGGTGTATGGAATGAACTGCTGGAGGAGGTAGTTGAGACTTTCACAATGTTTAAAATGCAATTAGACAGGTACATGGATAGGACATAGCAGCCCAAAATAATTAGCTTCCAAGTTACATTTGCCAAGACTCCAGCCATAATGTGGCTGCATCCTGACACAAATAATGGAGGACACAAGCTCCCTCAGCTGTCCTTGTCTAAAACTTTGGAAACCTATAACAACAATTTAAAATAAATTAGGACTTAAATCACATTTTCTGGTTTGTTTTTAAATACTTTTCAGTAATTTCTAAAAATTTCTCTATGCTGAAATCTGTACTATATTCTCTGTCTTTTTTTATTGCATCAGACTGTATTGCATTATTGCAGCTTTTCTTGAGCATGCCTTCTGACTTTAATTTTTAATACATTGACAGCAAGAAGAGCATAATAAGCTTATTATTGACTTAGTCCCTAATTATTCTTATTTGTTCTGATCTCTTCCAATGTAATTTCAAGAAACCTTAGTGCAATGGTGTAACTTTGGTGCAGCTGTTTCACACCTCCAGAAACTGGGTATGATCCTGACCTCTGGTGCTGCCCATGTGTGGTATGCATGTTCTCCTTGTCGATTTCCCTGGGTTCTCCAGTTTCTTCCCACATTCCAAAGATGTTAGGTTACGTCAAGCCGCATAGAAACAGGCCATCTGGTTAAATGTTCATTGTCCACCTGTACATAAGTTAATAATGAACCATTGAACCATAATGGCCCACTATGTCCATGCTCACGACCATCAATACTCATCTATACCTTTCCCATTTTCCAGCACTTAGCTTTGGTGATTGACATGTTCATCAGATATACCCTACGCTGCCCTCTGGTTTCATTCGCCTGTGCTATGAGGGGGGGATTTATTTTTTTACCATCTACCCTATCTATGTTCCTCATAATTTTTAATATAAATATATATAATTTAAAAAAGCTGAAACGAGCTGCCACAGGAAGGAGTTGAGGCAGTTACCACAACACATTAAAAATAAATTTGTACAGGTACATGGGTAGGAGAAGTTAAGAGGGATTATTATAAGCCAAACAGGGGACTAGTGTAGGTGGGGCATTTGGTCGACATGGGCACGTTGGGCCGAAGAGCCTGTTTCCATGCTGTACGAGTCCAAAACACTATGAAAACAACCCAGTCCCTGCAAAGGAAGTACTCTATCCTGGACAACATCCT
Source organism: Okamejei kenojei (assembly GCA_035221665.1). Classification (NCBI taxonomy): domain Eukaryota; kingdom Metazoa; phylum Chordata; class Chondrichthyes; order Rajiformes; family Rajidae; genus Okamejei; species Okamejei kenojei. Next base: position 31,044,963 of record CM069145.1, read on the forward strand.
GGTAAATCTCCTATACAACCTCTCTCATGCAATCATGTCTTTCCTATGGCGTAGCAAATAGTGCTGCTTGCAGTATTCCAGCTGTGGTCTGACCAATGTTTTATAAAGTTGTAACATAACTCCTATATTCGGTGTCAACCAAAAACATCGCCTATTCCTTCTATCCAGAGATGCTACCTGTCCTGCTGAGTTACTCCAGCATTTTGTGTCTATCTTTGGTGTAAACCAGCATCAGTAGTTCCTTCCTACACATCTATATTCCATGTCCCAGCTATTGAAAGGCAGTATCCCATATGCTTGTTGTCACCACCCTAGTATCCTAGAGTCATGCAGCTTCAAAACAACCCTCCAAATTCACACAAACCATCAACCATTTACACTAATCCTGTTATATTCTCCCCACACTTACATCAACTGCTTCTAGTTTTTACCATACACCTAAGCACTGGGGACTGTTATTAACCTGTGCTGTCAACATCGGGAAAGTTGAACTTAATACGAAAATCCCAAGGTTCTTGAATACTTTCTCTGGCCCTATCCCTTACAGTGTTTATCCTGGTTTTGTTTGCCCTCACACTTATGAGGTCTAAATTCCTCTGGCCACCTCATTAATAGGAATCTGTCACCCAAGTTTACCATGCCTACTATCCATAAAACCATAAAATTTATATCTGCATTTTACTGCATATAGTAAAAGTATATATATTGTGTGTTTATATATATAAAATATTTGGAAATGAGATTAGGAGATATAATTAGTATCTACATATGTGTATATATCAGTTAGGATACCAGCATTCCATGATTTACCTCTGATTACCCGATTCATATCACATACCCCGACGCGGGGTCTGACCATCCGGCATGGGGGAGCTGACACCCCCCGATGCAGGCGCTGATCGCCTCGATGCGGAGGGCCCAAACGCTGCCGGCTACTGGAGTCAAGATCGTCCCGTCAACGGAAGGCTTGAGGCTCCCGACCGCAGGAGAGCTAAGGGAAGAGGTTTGAACTTTTTTTCGCCTTCCATCACAGTGAGGTATGCGGAGGAGGCACTGTGGTGGATGTTAATGTTAAAATGTATTTTGAGTTCTGTTGCTTTTTATTTCTGTGACTGACTTGGCAAATGAAATACCTCGTATGTTGCAAAACATACTTGGCTAGTAAAGTATTATTGTGATTGTGATAAACAGACTCCTATCATCTGTTTGCAATTTGGACCGCTCGTTACACAAACTGAAGTTATAAACATATTGATGGTATTTTTACCAAATCAAAATAATGTAAAATGTTTGTTGTGTTCGCCTGGGAAACTCAACTGTTAACCATTATGTCCTGAAATAACTAACTAAAACGTAGCTGGCTCAGTTCCACTCATGTGATTTCACTATAGACTCGCTTGGTCTGCATTCAGAGGGCTAATCCCACTGGAGCAAAGTGTCCCAGTCTGTAGCAATGTGGCCTGAACAATGGAGCATGAGTGAGCCCCCGCCATGTAACTGTCCTGAATGTCTTGACAGGTGGAAAATATCAGACATCAAACCTGCAAGGGATTTTTTTAAATCATTTGTACATACATCTGTTGTTCTGAGGCATTTAAAACTGAATAATGGATTAAATAAAATATTTAATAAAGTTATTTAAAATATATAAATAATTAGAAAATATAAATGGAAGTGAAACTTAAGAAAGTAACTCACTTCCCCCTGTGCCATATGCCCTGCCCCGGGGCAATATGCCCACATGCCTACTATCCACTCTGAATTTATTTGGGTCTGGATCCTGGTCAATATGCAGGCAATATGTGAGGCAATTCCCTAGAATTATGCTTGAGAATTTCTGCTGGGTAATACTCCTCTGCTGAGTCCCCATGACATCCAGTGACAAAGCCTATTGACAGATTACACAGGTCTGTCTAGTGGAATTGTGGACAGTGAAGAATGTTGACAAAGGAGACAGCAGGACAAATCAATTGCAGATATGGGCGGAGAAATGGCAGAGTTTCATCAACTCAAGTGTGAGGTGTTGTACTTTGGGAAGACATGTAAGAGGAAGGTATACAATAAATTGTATAGAAGCATTCTACAGGAGCATTCATGTACAGAGGGATCTTGGGGTGCAAGTCTGTACCGCTCTGTCAGAAGCAAATTGGGCCATTCAACCCATCAAGTCTACTCTGCCATTCAATCATGGCTGATCTACTTTTCCCTCTCAACCTCATTCTCCTACCTTCTCCCCATAACCTTTGACACCCTTACTATACATACTTCTATCAATCTCAGCTTTAAAAATTGATAACAGCTTCCACAGCTGTCTATCACAATGAATTCTACGGAATCACCATCCTCTGGCTAATGAAATTCCTCCTCATCTGAATTCTGAAGGTACATTCTTTAATTCTGAGGCTGTTCCCTCTGGTTCTTGAGTCTCCCATTACTGGAATCATCCTTTCCATGTCAACATCTCAGCCTTTCTTTATGATTGTGACAACATAAGTGGATAACGGGTGATAAAAAATGTGATTGGTACACTAGCTTTTATCAATTGGCATATTGAGCATAAGAGTAGGTATGTTACAAAACTTACCTTGAGCAGCGCTGCAGTTCTGCCGCTCCCTGTGTGCGTGCCTTTGGCGCCTTTCAGAGGGGGGGCGTGTTTAAAGTGCCGTTTTTCCACAGACAGGGCAAATCGATCCATGTTAGGGGATTTCGTTGCTGAAGAAAAATCGCTCCGACATTTCATTCATGAAGGTATTGATAAATTACGCTAGATTATTTATTAGCTAGAGTAATTTAAAAATCATCTTCTAAAGCCATGAGCGCCGACAACGGGAAGGATTTTACGTAGGGGAGAAAATAAAGTACACAGTTTATTTTTAAATTAAAACTTGGTTTTTAGGAAGCCTTTAATCACATTTTCATGTTGCGAAATGGGGACAAGAAAAATGTATGAACCGTATTTTTCATGCCAACTTCACCGCAAACCACAACGTTCCATTCCACCGCGTTCCACTAAAACCCACTCGCAAGTTGATTTAAATGGCCATTCATTTACAGGAATTAAACACTAAATTCCTTCCATTTGGCCTATAAATTCATGAAAATGAGATCTAAAAATCATGTTATATTATGAATTATTGTGTGAATGTTATTTGGACACTTTTCTTAAGAAATGGATAGATGTTTAGATCTAGTAATTGAATTTTCTAATTAGCTACAATTAGGTAACTAACTAATTATATGCTTTAATTTCAGGTCATCCAAGTAATATTGTTTCATATATGTTTCAAAATGCTTCAATCTATAATAACTGAAAATGTCATCGAGTTCTCTAATTTTTTAAGAAAGTTATGGGCTTTTGACTGTCCTAGATCACAGCTTTTGTGTTAAGTCAATGGAAAGGCAATGGGGAACAAGATGCTAATTTCCGAGTATGAAAATGGCCATAACTTTTTTTAATACTGAAGATATGAAAGTGGATTAGGTGTCAAAGTAAACTTCTTTTTATGCTTTATCTGATGGGATAAATTGCAGACTTGATTTTTTAAATCTCAAAATTTTGTAGCATTGCTAATAAGAGTCATGTTGCAGCTACATTTGGAGTATTGTATGCAGTTCTGATTGTCCGATGAAGGACATGGAGGCCTTGGAAAGGGTATACTTGAGGTTTATTAGGATGTTGCCTGGATTACAGAGTAATTAACTGTAAAGAGAGATTGGACCAGCTTGGATCCTTTTCTGTGGGTGTCAGAGGCTAAGGGGAGACCTGATTGAAGTTTCTAAAATTATGGGAGGCATGGATATACATAGTCGGATTCTTTATCCCAGGGTAGAAATGCCAAACTCTCGAGGGCATATCTTTAAGGTGAGTGTGAGAAAGTTTAAAAAAGATGCGCAATCAAAGTTCAATTCTGATGGCCTGATGGGCCCTATCTGATGAGAAGATTCCAAGACCTGCTCAAAACCGCCTTAAAAATATTGCCATCAACCACTGGTCCATGACCACCGAAAGTGGAGAGGAGATTTCAGGACAGTAGAGAATCCTGGGTCCATGCATCGAGAGCACACAGAGTTGATTGAAAGTTGAACACAGTTGATCGGAAGAGATCACCACCTCACCACTTACCCACCCACCCTGCCAAGTACCTCCAGTTCAATTTGTGGAAAGATCTATGGTTCCCATACTCTATTCATCAACCATCTCACAATCTACAAATGCAGCATTGCAGCAAGTTATCCTCCATCCTAATAGCCCTGTCCCACTGTACGAGCTCATTCAAGAGCTCTCCCGAGTTTAAAAAAAAATCAAACTCGTGGAAGCACGTAGAATGTATGTAGCGGGTACGTCAGAACTCGGGGACGTCTCTTCGGTGAAGATTTTTCAACATGTTGAAAAATGTCCACGAGAGCCTTGAGTACCTACGAGCGGCCATTACCGTAAATCTCCGAGTTTGAATCAGGGCAAACTCGGAAGAAGTCTTGAATGAACTTGTACAGTGGGACAGGGCCATAAGATAGACACAAATGCTGGAGTAACTCAGAGAAATCTCCAGAGATGCCTGTCCCGATGAGTTACTCCAACATTTTTTGTCTATCTTTGGTGTAAATCAGCATCTGTAGCTCCTTTCTAGGCATTACATGCCCACCTACTTCTCAGTGATGCTTCTTGCTGCAGTAAGTGAATGCATCAGTGTTACTGGGGCGACATCCAATTTTACTCACTAAGTGAATGAACAGGCCTTGCTTGCTGCATTCTGCCCACCCGTTATCATTATGTAAATCTAGTCAGGTAACAATAAAAAAAATCACAGCACCAGCATTATGTGATTCAGAGGGAACATGTGCTCAATCTTTTTTAATAGTACAGCATTAATTGCAAAATCATCTGAAACATATATTTCTGTCCAGTTACCACTATGCTGTAATGATTCCTCTTAGCTTTCAAAGGAGGAAACAGTTTTGAAGTATTAAAAGGAAAAACAAATTAGTGTGTGTAGCTATTTTTCCTTTATTTTTGACCTTTTTATCATTCTTGTCTCTGAATATTCACTATAATTTCGATCTTTCTGCATCAACAGTCGATGTGATGCATTTGTGTGATCTCCAGGGTACAGACAGGCCCATCAGGTCAAAGGAACTATTTCTTCCTGAGTGCTATTGCATTATTTCAGGTCCTAAGTGGAAGGCATGGTGTCTAGACAATGATGTAGAACTGTACTCTGCATCTCTGGAGACTAAACATCTTGCAGAAAGCCTTTCTAGTTAGTACTTAATCATAACTGTAAAAATGATGAACAAAGTAATGATAAGAATTAAAATGATCACTTAGGAGTTTCACTGCACCTATTTTCAAGAGATTGTTGATTCATTTACTGCACAGTCACTCTAAACACATTCTTACAAATCATTTTGAACCGCAAATCATTTTGTCATAGTAGATGTCATAAATTTTCATTAGTTTTATTTAGAATTCACATTAAAGTTCATTTAAAATATTATCGCTTTCATGAAGAATAGGCAGGTTAGCAATGCTGAAACTATCCATTATATTTTACGGAAATAAGTAAATAACTGATATTCATAAGAAAAAGTAACATTTGAGATTAAAGTGTATATTGTGTACGTACTGCTCTCATACTGGCTATTAAAACTTAAGGCGAACAGTATATAACTAAAAAATGTAAGGCCGCACGAATAGATTATGCCACAGGGTTTCTTCACCTGGAACAAATCAGTTATTGTAATCTTATGCGGCATTGAATCCCACAAGTCCACATCCATGTGACTATCACAATGGCTGTGCTCTGCAGTGAAGCCAGTGAGACTTAACAGATATCACAGGCAGTCAGGATCCTACTGCTATACATATATATAAACTAGCAGTGAATGAAAAATACAGCAAGTACTGTTCTGTTCCTGATAGTAATTTCAGGCCACTGCAGCATAGTTTTACGCTGGCAACAGTAAAATCTCTCTTACCTGCAGTCTGGCCTTCAGCCACAGACTCCTTCTCAGACATTGTAGTGAATCCAGTCAAAAATCTGCAGTGCCTAAAACCTTTTAACCATTAGACTGGCAGAAGCTCTGGCTCACTGTGCACTCTCTGCCATTGAAAATTTGCAATCAAGCTGCAGTTTGTCCCTTAATCTTTTCTTTTACCTCTTCCTCTTTGACCAAAAGTCCTTCAGTTCAGTAAAGCCTCAGTCTTTGACCCTCCCCCTATGCTAAAAAATGCCTTCCTGTTGAAATTAGCCCAAACATAAGAGGAGAAATGAGCTGCATGCACTCTGGTGCTTCATGTTTCTGCAGAGCTCCGCCTCTCTGATGTGATCATACTCAGTCAGCACCAGCAGGGAAGGGCTTCCCATCCTGCAGTAAATTACTGAGCAGCAGGGACAATCTGCCAAGATGGACCAAGGCAAGAAAAAAAATAAAAATCTCCAAGTAACTTCACAGGACCGATCTAAATCTTTATCTAATGGTAGCTTTGCAAATTTTAATTCAATTTACCTTTGAAACACACTCATGGTGCAGCAAGGCACTTATTGACCTTGCTAATTATTATTTTAATCTGGAATAGTAAGTGCTATATACTATGCAGGAACAATAGTTTTTTTTCTGCAGGAAACTGTTCTAAATTGGGACAGTAAAATAACAGTATTGTATACACAGCTGCTCCATGTCCCTTTCCCCTCTGCTTCAATGTTCCCACCCCTTCCTGTCCTAAATAAAGCAGTTTTGGCGAGTCTGTGAGTGAATTCAAAGGGTTTTATTTTGTAACAGTAAAACAATGAATAAACTCAAGTTGGTAAGACAGCCAACAAAACCGATGTTACTTCCACAAGTGTGGCTCTAGAATAAAACAACTCAATGCTAATATCGCTCCCCTCACCAATCCGAGGGTTTGACTACCCAAAGACACCAACAGGTGCCGCTACAGGACCCCCCCAGAACCCGAGGTACGGAACCGAGCAGGGACCCGGACACAGCGACCAGAATGTATGGTCAGCGGAGGCGGGGCAGGCGTAACAAGAGGGACAGGCCGAACAGGGCCAGGAGACCGTAAGGGGGCGGGCGTAACAAGAGGGACTGGCCGAACATGGCCAGGAGACCGTAACGGGGCGGGAGGAACGGGTACAACCGGGTCGGGGGAAACAGGCACAACAGGTGCAGCTGGTTCGGCCGGCGGACGACCTCTACTTCGGGGCTGCGCGACCACCACGGGGCTGTCAACATCGACATGGGCAGGCTTGAGTCGACCGACAGAGACGATCTCCTCCCGGCCTCCCACGTCCAAGGTGAAGGTGGCGACTCCAGACCGCAACACCCAGAACCGCCTCTCGTAGACTCACTGCAAGGGGGATGTGTGAGCATCCCTGCGAATGAAATCAAAGATACAATGCTGCAGAGCCGACGACACATGCACCGCTGGCAAACCATGCCGCGGAGTGGGAACTGGAGCTAGCTTGCTCACCCGCTCCCGGAGGGTCGGCAGCAACGCCGGGGCAGAGTCCACCCGTCCTTGGATGGCAGGGAGAAAGCGCCCAGCCACCCGCACGGCCGCGCCGTACATGAGCTCGGCGGAGGAAGCGGTTAAGTCCTCCTTGGGAGCGGTGCGGATCCCGAGCAGCACCCACGGCAACTGGTCCACCCAGTCCGGACCCATGAGCTGAGCCTTCAACGCCGACTTGAGGTGGTGGTGAATGCGCTCAACGAACCCATTGGCCTGTGGGTGGTAGGCGGTGGTGTGATGTAACCACACCCCGTACAGCTGAGCGAGGGAAGACCATAAAGAGGAAGAGAAATTTGGCCCCCCCCCAGTCGGTGGAGATATCCGACGGGACCCCGAACCAGGCAATCCAGTTGGTCGCCAGGGCCCGGGCAGCAAGACCCGGCGGAGGGATAGCTTCCGACCACCTCGTGAATTGATTCACGACAGCGAGTAAATGGGTGACGCCACAGGATGTCGGTAACGGGCCAACCAGGTCAACGTGAATATAAAGGAAATGGCCCGCAGAGACATCAAAATCCTGCACCGGGGGCTGCACGTGCTGCTGGGCCTTGGAGGTATAACAAGGAAGGCAGGCACGGGCCCAGGCCGCCACCTGCTTGCGGAGACCGTGCCAAACAAATTTGTCCGCCACCAGTGCAGAGGTCGCCCGTATGGACGGGCGGGCCAGACCGTGGATGGAGTCAAAAATCCGGCGACGCCAACATATGGGGACAATGGCCCGAGGATCCACATGGGAAATCAGCCAACTGGAGACCAGAAACAGCAGCGCCATCCCAGCATCGCACGCTATGCCGCAGCCATCTCTTCGTAGTCCACGCCGTGGTCCACGGCCGAATGGAGGGGAGGGCAGGGTGGGACAGTGCGTCAGCAGCGGTGTTGAGCTTGCCCGCAACGTGCTGAACATCCGTGTTGAACTCGGAGATATAAGTGAGGTGTCGCTGCTGGCGAGAGGACCACGGGTCGGAGACGTTACCCAAAGCAAAGGTGAGGGGTTTGTGGTCAGTGAAGGCAGTGAAAATGCGACCTTCGAGAATGTAGCAGAAGTGCCCGATGACCAGGTACAATGCCAGGAGCTCCCTGTCGAAGGCACTGTAGTTGCACTCGGGAGCTTGTAGCTGACGGCTGAAAAAGGCCAGCGGCTGCCAGCGGCCATCGACGAGCTGCCCCAGGACGCCGCCCACAGCCGAGTCCAAGGCGTCCACATTGAGGGCCGTCAAGGTTGAGGCAAGCGGGTGGGCCAACATGGTTGCGTTGGCCAGGGCCGCCTTGGCACCCTCGAAAGCCGCGTCCACCTCAGAGGACCACTCAAGCTCCCGTGGCTTGCCCGCAAGGCACAACCAGGGTGCATGATGTTGGCAGCTGCCAGCATGAAACGGCGATAAAAATTCACCATGCCAACAAATTCCTGCAACCCCTTTACCGTGCGCGTCCGGGGAAACTGCCAAATGGCCTCCACCTTCGAGGGAAATGGGGCGGCGCCTTGAGGTGTGAAGCTGTGTCCCAGAAAGGAGATGGAATGGAGGCTGAACTGGCACTAAGCGGGGTTGATTATGAGGCCATGGTCGAGGACGCGCTGGAAGAGAGCCCGCAGATGCACAATGTGCTCGTCCTGGGTGGGGCTTGAGACCAGGATGTCATTGAGGTAAATGAAGATGAACAGCCGACCCTTCCCGACCCTGTCCATAAGCCTTTAGAATGCCTGCGTGGCATTCTTCAATCCAAAGAGCATGCGCAGCCATTCGAACAACCCGAACGGGGTGATTGTCGCGGTCTTGGGGATGTCGTCCGGGTGAACTGGGATCTGGTTATAGCCACGGACAAGGTCAACATTAGAGAAGAAGGCGGCACCCTCGAGGTGGGATGCCTATATTCCCCAAATAGTCTCCAGCCCCCAGATGCTTTGGGGACCATGGCTTGATGCAGCGGGGATACCCACAGGCTGCCTTCATAATTTGCGAGTGCCAACGGGTCTTATGGGAACGGCAGTAGCCACGAAGCCATCTCCTGTGTGAGCACGCCAACAACATGAAAGTATTTGGTTTCGTCTACCACGATGTTGCAGAGTTGAAATTGCGCTTCTACATGGGCGAACCAAACCTGTGGCTGTTCGGCCCAGAACACAGGTAGCTTGAGGCCAACGGAAGTCTGCTGAACATCGGGAACGGCGGCGGCTTGACGTCCAATATACGAGTGGTCACCAGTTTGTGATTGACTGAGCCATTTCAGTTTTAAGCACAGGGCAGGCCAAACAGCTCATCTCATTCTCATTTCATTTCATTTCCATGCCATTTCAGTTTCAAGAACAGGGCAGGCCAAACACCTCATCTCATTTTCATCTCATTTCTTTTCCATTGCCATTTCAGTTTCAAGCACAGGGCAGGCCAAACAACTTATATCGTTTTCGATTCATTTCATTTCCATTGCCATTTCAGTATCAAACACAGGACAGGCCAAACAACTTCTCTCATTTTCGTTTCATTTCATTTACATTGCCATTTCAGTTTCAAGCACAGGGCAGGCCAAACAACTCGTCTCGTTTTTGTTTCATTTCATTTCCATTGCCATTTCAGTTTCAAGCACAAAGCAGGCCAAACAACTAATCTTGTTTTCGTTTCATTTCATTTCCATTGCCATTTCAGTTTCAAGCAGAGGGCAGGCCAAACAACTCATCTCGGTTTCGTTTCATTTAATTTCAATTGCCATTTCAGTTTCAAGCACAGGGCAGGCCAAACAACTCATCCCATTTTCATTAACGGCTAACAAATCATTTATTGCAAGTACATTGCAGACTCACAGTTCAGTAGACTCACAGTTCAGTTGACTCATCCTCTGCAGACTCAGACTGACGCCATCACAGTCTGTGGCATCCTGGGACGATACCCAAAAAATCGTGATAAATGGTAGCCTAAAATCAATATACAGCGCAGAAAGGTAAGTGGTCAAGATGAGACTTTTAGTTATATAGATTTAGAAACATAGAAACATAGTAATTAGGTCCATTCGGCCCTTCGAGCCTGCACCGCCATTCAATATGATCATGGCTGATCATCCAACTCGGTATCCTGTACCTGCCTTCTCTCCATACCCCATGATCCCTTCAGCCACAAGGGCCACATCCAACTCCCTCTTAAATATAGCCAACAAACTGGCCTCAACTACCTTCTGTGGCAGAGAATTCCACAGATTCACCACTCTCTGTGTGAAAAACGATTTTCTCATCTCGGTCCTAAAAGACTTCCCCCTTATCCTTAAACTGTGACCCTCTTCCTGGACTTCCACAACATCGGGAACAATCTTCCTGCATCTAGCCTGTCCAACCCCTTAAGAATTTTGTAAGTCTCTATAAGATCCCCCCTCAATCTCCTAAATTCCAGCGAGTACAAGCCGAGTCTATCCAGTCAAGCTTCATATGGAAGTCCTGCCATCCCAGGAATCAGTCTGGTGAACCTTCTCTGAACTCCCTCTATGGCAAGAATGTCTTTCCTCAGATTAGGAGACCAAAACTGTACGCAATACTCCAGGTGTGGCCTCACCAAGACCCTGTACAACTGCAGTAGAACCTCCCTGATTTTGTATTCAAATTCTTTTGCTATGAATGCCAACATACCATTCGCTTTCTTCACAGCCTGCTGCACCTGCATGCCTACTTTCAATGACTGGTGTACCATGACACTCAGGTCTCGTTGCATCTCCCCTTTTCCTAATCGGTCTCCAAAGTGGATAACCTCACATTTATCCACATTATACTGCATCTGCCATGCATTCACCCAGTCTATCAAATGTCATCCTGCAGCTTCCTAGCATCCTCCTCATAGCTAACACTACCCCCAGCTTCGTGTCATCCGCAAACTTCGAGATGTTGCATTTAATTCCCTCGTCCAAATCATTAATGTATATTGTAAATAGCTGGGGTCCCAGCACTGAGCCTTGCGGCACCCCACTAGTCACTGCCTGCCATCCTGAAAAGGACCCGTTCACTTCTACTCTTTGCTTCCTGTCTGCCAGCCAGTTCTCTATCCACATCAATACTGAACCACCAATACCGTGTGCTTTAAGTTTGTATACCAATCTCTTGTGTGGAACTTTGTCGAAAGCCTTCTGAAAGTCCAGATAACACATCCACTGCTTCTCCCTTATCCACTCTACTAGTTACATCCTCAAAAAATTCAACAAGATTCGTCAGACATGATTTACCTTTCGTAAATCCATGCTGACTTTGTCCAATGATTTCATCACTTTCCAAATGCGCTGCTATCCCATCTTTAATAACTGACTATAGCAGTTTCCCCATTACCGATGTTAGACTAACTGGTCTGTAATTCCCCGTTTTCTCTCTCCCTCCCTTTTTAAAAAGTTGGGTTACATTAGCTACCCTCCAATCCACAGGAACTACTCCAGAATCTAAAGAGTTTTGAAAAATTATCACTAAAGCATCTGCTATTTCTGGGGCTACTTCCTTAAGTACCCTGGGATGCAGCCTATCTGGCCCTGGGGATTTATCGACCTTTAATCCATTCAATTTACCTAACACCACTTTCCGGCTAACCTGGATTTCACTCAGTTCCTCCATCTCATTTGACCCGCGATCCCCTGCTATTTCCGGCAAATTATTTATGTCTTCCTTAGAGAACCAAAGTAGTTATTCAATTGGTCTGCCATATCCTTGATCCCCATGATCAATTCACCCGTTTCTGACTGCAAGGGACCAACATTTGTTTTAACTAATCTTTTGCGCTTCACATATCGATAAAAACTTTTGCAGTCAGTTTTTATGTTTCTTGCCAGTTTTCTTTCATACTCCATTTTCCCTTTCCTAATTAAGCCCTTTGTCCTCCTCTGTTGGTCTCTGAATTTCTCCCATTCCCCTGGTAGGCTGCTTTTTCTGGCTAATTTGTACGCTTCATCTTTTGCTTTGATACTATCCCTGATTTCCCTTGTTATCCACGGATGCGCTACCTTCCCTGATTTATTCTTTTGCCATACTGGGATGAACAATTGTTGTAGTTCATCCATGCAGTCTTTAAATGCCTTCCATTGCATATCCACCGTCAACCCTTCAAGAATCAATTGCCAGTCAATCTTGGCCAATTCACGTCTCATACCCTCAAAGTTACCTTTCTTTAAGTACAGGACCCGTGTTTCGGAATTAACAATGTCACTCTTCGTCCTAATGAAGAACTCAACCATATTATGGTCACTCTTGCCCAAGGGGCCACGCACAACAAGACTGCTAACTAACCCTTCATCATTACTCAATACCCAGTCTAGAATATCCTGCTCTCTCATTGGTTCCTCTACATGTTGGTTTAGAAAACTATCCCGCATACATTCCAAGAAATCCTCTTCCTCAGCACCCCTGCCAATTTGATTCACCCAATCTATATGTAGATTGAAGTCACCCATTATAACTGTTTTACCTTTGTTGCACGCATTTCTAATTTCCTGTTTGATGCCATCCCCAACTCCACTACTACTGTTAGGTGGCCTGTACACAACACCCACTAGCGTTTTCTGCCCCTTAGTGTTTCGCAGCTCCACCCATTGATTCCACATCCTCCAAGCTAATATCATTCCTTTCTATTGCGTTAATCTCCTCTCTAACCAGCAACGCTACCCCACCTCCTTTTCCTCTCTGTCTATCCCTCCTGAATGTTGAATATCCCGGGATGTTCAGCTCCCAGCCTTGGTCACCCTGGAGCCATGTCTCCGTGATCCCAACTATATCATAATTATTAATAGCTATCTGCATATTCAACTCATCCACCTTATTACGAATGCTCCTCGCATTGAGACACAAAGCCTTCAGGCTTGTTTTTACAACGCTCTTGCCCCTTTTACAATTATGTTGAAAAGTGGCCCTTTTAGATTTTTGCCCTGGATTTGTCTGCCTGCCACTTTTCACCTTGCTACCTATTGCTCCTATCCTCATTTTACACCCCTCTGTCTCTCTGCTCACACATTTAAGACATCCTCCACTTCTTATTCTCCGTTTGTTATTTTTTTCTTCTTTCCCCCCTACGTGTTGCGTCTGACTGCTTCTCTTCTCTGCCTCCTGCCTCACAAACGGACTACTTGCTTTCTCTATTTGAGTCCCTCCCCCCAACCGATCTAGTTTAAAGTCTCCCCAGTAGCCTTTGCAAATCTCCCCGCCAGGATATTGGTTCCCCTCGGGTTCAAGTGCAACCCGTCCTTTTTGTACAGGTCACACCTTCCCCAAAAGAGGTCCCAATGATCCAGAAACTTGAATCTCTGCGCTCTGCACCAGTCCTTTAGCACACATTTATCCTCCACCTTGCTCCATTCCTACTCTCACTGTCGTGTGGCACAGGCAGTAATCCTGAGATTGTTACCTTTGTGGTCCTTCTCCTTAACACTTCTCCTAGCTCCCTAAATTCTCCTTTCAGGACCTCCTCTCTTTTTCTACCTATGTCATTTATATCTATATGTACCACGACCTCTGGCTCCTCTCCCTCCCATTTCAAGATATCTTGGACATGTTCAGTCACATCCTGGACCCTGGCACCAGGGAGGCAAACTACCATCCGGGTCTCCTGACTGCGTCCACAGAATCGCCTATCTGACCCCCTAACTATAGAGTCCCCTATTACTGCTGCCCTCCTCTTCTTTTCCTTACCCTTCTGAGCAACAGGGCCGGTCTTTGTACCGGAGGCCCGGTCGCTGTTGCTACCCCCAGGTAGGCTGTGCCCCCAACAGTACTCAAACAGGAGTACTTATTGCCAAGGTGTACAGCCACCGGGGTACTCTCTAGTCCCTGCCTCTGCCCCTTGCCTCTCCTAACCGTGACCCACTTTTCTGCCTCCTGTGGTTTTGAAGTGACCACCTGCCTGTAGCTCCTCTCTATGGCTTCCTCACTCTCCCTGACCAGACGGAGGTCATCGAGCTGCTGCTCCAGATACCGAATACGGTCCATTTGGAGCACCATCTTGACGCACCTTGCACAGATGTGGACGTCTGGAGAGCTATCTGACTGCATGACCTCCCACATCTGACATCCAGAACAGTAAACTGCCCTGGCACTCATCCTCCCCCTTACCCCTGGACACAATACAATATACAATACAATGCAAGGATTTTAGCTGAAAGAAATCAGCAGGGATCTGACTGCCAATCAGCTGCTCCCTCGAGTCATCTTCCACCAATCAGCGGCTTCCTCAAGCCCACTTGTTTTGAACTGAGCGCTGCGAATGGAACGTTACGGATTTAGGTTCCTCCCACTGCAACCGCTCCTGGGCCTCTGTGGAAACAAGCCCCGCAAATGAGTTTTTAAACTTACAGGTTGGACGTTGGTCCTCCCACAGCAACCGCTCCTGGGCCTCTGTGAAAACAAGCCACGCGAATGAGTTTTTAAACTTACAGGTCGGACGTCGCTCCTCCCACTGCAACCGCTCCTGGGCCTCTCAAATTTCATCACAATTTTGAGTGGTTCAAATATCAGCTATCGGATCTACAGTTCCAACTTGCAGCAGAGCAGTGGCTGGATTTGAGTATTCTCATACCTTGTGTTGTAATCGCTTCCCGGCCTTGTCTTGGTAACAATCTTGCTCTTCTAGTTAAACAAAAACATAGAAACATAGAAATTAGGTGCAGGAGTAGGCCATTCAGCCCTTCGAGCCTGCACCGCCATTCAATATGATCATGGCTGATCATCCAACTCAGAATATGATCATGGCTGATCATACCAACTAGTTCTGGTCTCTTGTGCATCCATGATTTCCACCAGGCCATGTCATGCTATTCACACTACACACACTAAAGTTTGCAGTCATGTTGTTGTTAAGCTCTGCTGGAATTGACACAAATATATGTTGAAACAGGTAAACAATCAAAAGTCAAAACAAGTGCTATCCTTTAAATAACGTTCAGCAACTCTATTCAAATGAAGAGCTGCACTATATGGACCAGCAACCGCTTGCATAAATCTGAGACCACATATAAAATCACATTCAATCCTTCAACTCAGGTAATGCCCAAGGATAGACCAAGGGGTCAGATACCCATGTATCTAATCTCCAACCCATTCCTGACCTGCAGACTGTTATGTAAACGTATGTTTCTGTGCTATGGAAATACTGTCTAGCTAACTGTCTACATAAGCAGTCTAGCTAACTGCTAGTTAGGTGGCAATATGTTCAGGCCCACCATTAGCATCGAACTGTTAGCTAGTTGGCAATCAAACTCTCAGATTCTTTTCCAAAGTTCTTTGCCTCATTTCTGGTTACACTTCATTAAAAATTCTAAATTCTATAACCTGATAGATCCTGTTAAATATTTAGCTAATCACATTAAAAAGGAAAGTAGGTGGTTGTAGAGTGTTGAGGGATTGAAGCACTGCTGAAGTCTTTGGTTCACAGCCTATTTTTTCACTGAACTTATAATGAACTGTGATGCCCAATAAGGGAAAACAGATGGATACCCACAATAATGTAGGACATAGGGCACCTTATGCCTTCTCCAGCATGCAGTTGGATAATTACTGTTCCTGTATCTCAAGGTCACTTTTGCACCTGACTCCTGTATTCCTTGATATCTCAGCTTTGACTGCATATAATGACTGGTCATGCCCAGCTCTCTGAAATTTAAAATTCCAAACATGTGCAAACGTCTTTGTGGAGAAACTTTGCTTCTCTCAGTCTGAAATGGTCCATGAGTCATTTAGGCTCTGCCCTCCTGGTTCAAGAAACTCTAATTTGAGGAAATAATCTACCAGGGTGTACCAGATCAATCCATCTAACATCTTCTGATGTTTCCGTGAGATCCTGTATCATTCTTCAATATTACAGTGAGTAAAGACCAATCTTACTCAATCCCTCCTTATCCAAGGAATCAATTCAGTGGTTCCACTCTACATCAAATCCATGGCAAATAAATTCATGCATAGTATAGATTCAAAAAAATTGCAGACAGTGTATTAGGTGCAATCCCACTAAAGCACTACATGGGTTTTGGCAGAGCTTTGTACTCCAACCATCGTGCAATTTATAACACCAAAACATAAAAATAAAAGCTTGTGTGCTTATAAGTAGGAGAATTAAACACTAAATTGGTTAGATAATACTCAGGCATTAGTGATACCACACCTACAGTGTTGGTCTCCATATTTAGAAAAAGCTCAGAGAAAGTTTAGCAAACGAATACCTGGAACAGTTTTTGTAAGCAGAAAGGCAAGCTCACAATTGTATAGTCTCCAACATGCTAAGCAAAGTGCACATGTATTTAGGATTTTTTCTTGAACCTTGCCCTTTGACATAGAGGAAAATATCTTGAGTTGTTTGATTAATGTTGAGGTCGGAAAATAAGATATTATTTTTTAAGCTAGTGAATATCATTGTAACAGGAACCCTGGGATACGCTAAGAAAGTGGGAATGATCCATAGCTACACAAATGAATTATTTATGGACACTGCAGCAAAATCAGAGCAAACGATTATAGCAGCCTAAGCCAGACAACATTCAGTAGCATATCAATTGAGAGGCTGTACTTCATGCTCATTAAATATTCAATCTGCTGACCGAAGCAGAGCCATAGATTCTCAAACCACATTTAAACGAACTGATAAATCTTCCTTGGGTTATAGAAAATATACTTCCATTGTCAATATTCGGAGAAACTGATATCCCCTTGAAAGCTATCTGAGCTGAAAGGCACAATGCGCTGGTATAGAAGGAATTGTCCTGTGACCTTGATGTATAAAAAGAACTAAATCAACCAAAAGCTCCTTATTGTATTTATACTAGCTTTTGCAATCTAGCAGCGATAATAACCTTTATAATGGACTTTATATTGCAGGAGTGGCATGAGATCTTTAAATTAGTTTAAATTACATCAGGAGCCCAGGAAACATTTCAGATCATAGCAGATTTAGGGCAGCACAGTGGTGCAGTGGAAGAGTTGCTGTCTCACAGCTCCTGAGACCCCAGTTTGATCCTGACTACAGGTGGTGTCTGTACTTAGTTTGTACGTTTTCCCTGTAACTATGTGGATTTTCTCCGGATGCTCCGGTTTCCTCCTACATCCCAAAGATGTGCAGGTTTGTAGGTTAATTAGCTTCTGTAAATTGTCCTCCGTGTGGAGCATAGAAATAGTGTGAACGGGGATCGCTGGTCCGCGCGGACTCGGTGGGCCGAATGGCCTGTTTCCACGCTGTATCTCTAAAATTAAAACTAAACTAAATCATGGCAATCTGTACATAAATAAAACTCTGATCTTGTGCACTTCCGGTTTGCGCGGTTCTTCTATTTACACAAAAACGGCACATGATAGTGCTATGTTTTTTGCCACCTTACTCATCATTCTTTTGTGCTCAAGTGCACATCGATCGATGGTATATTTTAAAAGTTATTAAGGTTTAAAAATCTTTAAAAATGCGCGTGCGCAGATTGGTCACCTCTCCTGTTAGTCAGCACCATGCAGATTGGTCTCCTCTCCTGTCAGTCACAGGTGGTGCCTGCCTCGTCGGCGAGGAGAATATAAAGCCAAAGGAGCGGAGTGAGTTTCACTATTGCTCTGCCGGCTGGAGTGCATCTGCGTCTGTGCGGTGCTAAGTGGGCAAGCAACCGAACCCACAACCTAGTGGCGATGGAGCTGTGATGACAGTGGGGCCTCGCGGCAGCGGTGGGGACACGCAGCGGCTGTGGGGCCTCGTGGTGGTGGTGGGGGCCCACGGCGGCAGTGGGGCCTCGCAGCGGTGGTGGGGGTCCGCGGCGGTGGTGGGGCCTCGTGGCGGTGGTGTGGGCCCGTGGCGGCAGTGGGGTCTAGCGGCGGTGGGGCCTAGTGGCGGTGGGGCCTCGCGGTGGTGGTGGGGCCTCGTGGCGGTGTTGGGGGCCCGCGGCGGCAGTGGGACCTCACGGCGGCAGCGGGGCCTTGCGGCGGCGGTGGGGCCTAGCGGCGGCGGTGGGGCCTTGCGGTGGCGGTGGGGCCTCGCGGTGGCGGTGGGACCTCACTGCAGTGGTGGGGCCTCCCAACTACGGTGGGTCCTTGCCGAAGTCTGTTAGGTAATGAGCTCCTTCTGTCACTTACGCAGGACTTCCTTGTGCTTTATGGTTCAAATGTTCAATGGTACATTATTGCCACATGTACCTAAGTACATTGAAATTCCTGTTTTGCATATAGTTCAATAGAATTCTTACTATGCAATCATACTTAAGTACATGAGTGTAGGAATATATTACTCTGAGGCAGTACATAAGGGTCACCTTGTTTCTCGTGCCATTTTGTTTAATTCAAATCCAAAGTTGTTAAAAAATATGGAGTTTTAACATGGCCATAAAGGCCAATTGTCCTGGCAATGGCACTGTTGTAGTTGCAGGAGTCAGACTGGCCAGACAATGTTGTTGATGTCCTCCACCAATTTAATGCTGCCCTATACCGCTCCAAGCTATGCACGTTTGGCCGCCCTCCAATCAAGCCCAAGGCTGCTGCAGATATGACAGTCCCGCCATCCTAGGAATTAACCTCGTGAACCTACACTGCACACCCTCAATAGCAAGAATATCCTTCCTCAAATTAGACCAAAACTGCATACAATACTGCAGGTGTGGTCTCACCAGGGCCCTGTACAACTGCAGACGGACTTCTTTGCTCCTTTCCTCAAATCCTCTTGTTATGAAGGCCAACATGTCATTAGCTTTTTCACTGCTTGCTGTACCTGCATGCTTACTTGCCTTGACTGATGTACAAGAACACCCAGGTCTCATTGCGCTTCCCCTTTTCCTAACCTGAGACCATTCTGATAATAATCAGCCTTCTTGTTCTTGCCACCGAAGTGGATAACCTCACATTTATCCACATTAAACTGTATCTGCCATGCATTTGCCTACTCACCCAACCTATCCAAGTCACGCTGCATCCTCACAGCATCCTCTTCACAGTTCCTACTGCCACCCAGCTTTGTGTCATCCGCAAATTTGCTAATGTTACTTTTAATTCCTTCATCTAAATCATTAATATATATTGTAAATAGCAGCTGTCCCAACACTGAGCCTTGTGGCACCCCACTAGTCACTGCCTGCCATTCTGAAAGAGACCCGTTAATTTCTACTGTCTTTAATTGGTTACAGACTTTCCTGTCTGTAACCAATTTTCTATTCATGTCAATACCCTACCCCCAATACCATATGCTCTAATTTTGCCCACTAATCTCTTTTGTGGAACCTTATCAAAGGCTTTCTGAAAGTCCAGATACACTACATCCACTTATCCATTTTATTTGCTACATCCTCAAAAAATTATAGAAGATTAGCCAAGCAAGTTTTCCCCTTTGTATATCCATGCTGACTTGGACCGATCCTGTTACTGCTATCCAAACGCTATTACATCTTTAATCAGCATTTTCTCCAATACCATCCCAAATGCCACATCTCCACCTTGAGGATTTATGGACCGGAGAATTGTAATAATCGCATTTCTTTAAGGGTGCTTTGGGCACATACTTGAATTATACTATTTGACAACCTGGTTACCTCCTCCGATGGCAGATATCCGATGAGAGTGTTTGTTTCAGACGTCCAGTGTCAGGACTATCCCATAGAACAAACATGTTATCAGGGCCTGGGATGTTGACTGGGAGAAGTATATGGTGAAGATCACACCACCATGCCTCTGGATTGATGGAATCAACACTTAATTCAGGGAGTAACACCCCGGGTTGGGGGAAGAAATAGTTAACAAAGATTCTGCTGCTGTTTCTCTCTTTGACGGACAACAGTAGAGTGGATTAGGTGGTGGTCCATTCTGCAGTCATCAATGATTGCCATATCAGGGAAATGCAGTTTTTGCTGTCCACTCAGAGGTATTTGGATGAGAAGAGTTGTTACAATGTTTAGTGCTTCACTCAAAATATGGCTATTTTTCAAGGTCAGAGTAAAATCCTCTTGGACTCATCTGAAACTTCATGTCTTGGAGCACATATATTGATATCAATGGTTTATTGGTTCCATGTTACAGTAAGCCAAAGATTCGGACGGCATTCACTAATTCCACTGAGGGAATTTGGTAGGACACTGGACCAGCTCATTTGTGAACGCAGCGTTCCTCTTCCATTTTGCACGTTTGGACGAAGATACATCCACTGCTTTGTGTTTTTAACTGGCCATCTTCTATCTGACGTGCTTCACTAAGTACAACAAAGTCAACATCAAGGCATCTGAGATCCTGAGCAATGATAATGGAATGGATTTCAGATCTGTCATTCTTGGTTCTTGGTTCTTGGTTTCTTGGTCCTCCAAAATATTCCAAATGGAATTAAAACTGGTGGTGGAGGGAGGACTTAAGCCAGAAAGGGTTTTTGGGAAGAAAGAGCTACCTTAAATTTAGTTGCATCTGGTTGGGTAACTATAGTAGGTAGAGGTTATTCCATGCTTCAATTGTGCGGGGGAAGAACGAATTGCTGTACACATCTGTCTTGGTAGATGGAATCACAAATTGGATCGAATGCCCTCATCTGCTCCTAATTAGTTTGGGTTTGGTGTAGGTCTTGTAATCTATGTCGAGCTGGCCATTTATCATTTTATAAAAACAGGTCAAAAGGTGTGCTTCGCTTCTGTCTTGGAGAGGGTTCCACCCCAGAGAATCCAGAAGTTTGGTAACACTCGCTGCTCTCTTATAGGTGTTAGTAACAAATCGAGCTGCCTGTCTTTGGACACGTTCGATGGAAGAAATATTTTTATTTGTGTATGGGTCCCATGCTGCAACTGCGTAGTCCAAATGAGGTCTAACGAGGGTGAAGTATAGCTTCTCCTTGACAGAAGTTGAACAATGATGAAAGTTGCTAATATTTTGGGTCTCAAACTTCATATCATACAGAGGAAATTATCTGTGCATGATTTATTTTAATATTGGATAGCACATTCTTGATCCAGTGTCAATGGGGACCAATGTATCTGGAGAGGAGGCTCTGCTGAATGGGTATTAATACTCAAACATAAATGTGGATACACACATAGTTGCTATAATTCACTGTATTCCATTTCCAGCCTTATTTAGATTATCCACACCGACCAACAATCACCCATACATTAGTTCTATCCTACACACGCAGGACAATTTCCAGAAGCAAATGAACCCACAAGCATGCATGTCTTTGGAATGTGAGAGGAAACCGGAGCACATGGAGAAAGCCCATGCAGTCACAGGGAAAACGTACAAACTCTGTACATACAGCAGCCATGGTCAGGATAAAACCTGGGTTTCTGGCTCTCTAAGGCAGCAACTTTACTGCTGTGCCACTGTGACCCTCCATTTTGGGGGGGCGGGGGTTTGCGCACTCTATACAACATAAATGACATGTTTCAAAAATAAATCATAATTATAAATGCTCATTGTGATATACAGTTAGCAAAGGCATGCAGCTTCCAGTAATGCTGCTTGAACAGTGGTGCATTTTTAAAAGTTATGATCTATTTAATCTCTCAACTTAATTAGGTGAGGAACCAGATAAAATGTGAGGAACCAAAAAAACTGAAAGATGCCTCATACCCTTGGCTGTTTTTCCTAGCTTTCAAACATTGAGGTAAAGCCAAGTGCACCACACTCTTTCACACTAAGAATTTATTCTAATTAAAATTGTAATGCAGATAAATTAATACTGCTTTCTGTGCCATCATTCAACTTCAATGCCCTTAGCTCTATGCAATAGAAATAACTCAAAAAACAATCTAATTAAAATGTCTTTGAATCCTCCAGCAACTTCAAAGAGAGGAATATTTTCTTTAATCTAGTGTCACATTGACCCACCCTGTGGGACATGTATCCTTGTCCCACTCTAACATAGAACCAGACCACTGTAATCACCAGCCCAATCATTAGTTAACGAACAGATGGTTGGTGGAAGGGATACAGGAGGACATTGATATCCATGACATCTGCAAGTTTTTCAGCACTCTCCAAACTATCTAAATCCCAAACATTCAAAGGCTGTCGTGTAAGGGAGAAGATTGCGTCCATGTTGAAATTCTAAAACTAAGCAATGAAGAACTTCAGTCACAAATTCACAAGCTTATTTCTACACCTAGCGAGAGAAGGAAACACCAGTGGATCTCAGAGATGCTCATCTTCAGGAAAGGCAACAGCTGCATTTGCTAGAACTTGAGAAGGATTTCTCAACTAGCAGAGGGAAGATCACCAACAGCTGTCTCGACCATCTCCACCCAGCAGCCAAAGGCTGCTTTCTGAATTGCACTGTAGATAGTGTCATCCTAGAGCCACAATGGACATGATTTCCACTGCATGACAACTTCAAGATAAATGCAGCGAGAAAGACCAAACATTAAGATGGGCCTCTGTAAACTCAGTAAAAAGATGAAATATGTAGCATTCTCCTCAATGAAATTAATCTCCAAAAGACATTTGCTTCCTAGTGGCATGCAAACCTAGATCTTAACCAAAGATCAAGAGCAGATCTAAACTTAGTGCTCACTAGTGTCAACCAAGACTGCATTTGCCCCATTATTTTTCCCAATTGTTCTTACTGCAACAAGATTCCCACAGAAGGTCATGTGATAGGAGCAGAATTATGCCATTCGGCCCATCACGTCTACTCCACCATTCAATCATGACTCATCTATCTCTCCCTCCTAACCCCTTTCTCCTGCCTTCGACCCATAAACCCTGACAACCATACTAAACAAGAATCTACGTATCTCTGCCTTAAAAATATCCATTGACAGCCTCCACAGTCTTCTGTGGCAAAGAATTCCACAGATTCACCACCCTTAGATTAAATAAATTCCTTCTCATCTTCCAAAAGGAATGTCCTTTAATTCTGAGGCTATGACCTCAAGTCCTAGACTCTCCCATCAGAGGAAATCCTCTCCACATCCACTCCATCCAAGCCTTTCACTATTCGGTACGTTTCAATGAGGTCCCCCCTCATTCTTATAAACTCCAGCGAATACAGGCCCAGTGCCGTTAAATGCTCTTCATATGTTAACCCACTCATTTCGTGGGATAATTCTTGTAAACCTCCTCTGGATCCTCTCCAGGGTCAGCACAACCTTCCTTAGATATGGTGCCCACAATTGATCACAATACTCCAAATGCAGCCTGACCAGTGGTTTATAAGGCATTACATCCCTATTTTACTTCGGAGTCACGTGAGTGACTACGTGAAGAAGGCCGTCCCCACGCATGCGCATCATTACGTCTGACGCATTGCGCAACGACTGACTGGTGGGCGCGTCACTCCCTCCAGCAGGTAAGTTTAAAGGCTCAGGTAAATGTTCATAACTTAGCTGAGGTCGTTGCCCCCGGTCCGGAGTGTTTTTTGCTTACCGTTTCAGCATCGGACTTCAGGAGACTATGTCTAAAGTAAAGAGGCGAGCTGCGACGAAACCGGCTGTGGAAGACCGCGGGACTGCAGGCAGCAGGCGGCCGCCGAATTCGCCTTCAGGTCCGCTGGCAGAGCAGCCAGCGGCTACAGACTTGGTGCTGCCAGAAAGCACCTTGGCTATTCCACGGGGGAGGAAAGCCACTAGAAAGTCTGTGAGGGCCCTGGATTCAGATGAGTCAGGCCAGGAGATGGAAAATTCCCCTCCTTCTATGGGCAGCGTTATTGGCAGGCTGGCCCCCATGGAGAACCTAGTGGAGAGGTTACTCCAGAACGATATGTTCCAAAGGACGGAGTTATCGGAGCCCGGGGATTACAGAGAACCCAAGGCAGCAGCACCTGTGTCAGAGCTACAGAATATCTCCCTCTCTGATGAGGGGAGCGTATGAGTTCAGTGCTATACTGACCCAGAGTACGGAGGCACGGTTGGACAGAATGCTTCATGGCAAGAGGGAACATTGGGTGTATCACCTATGGCATCCAGATTTGCTATCCCTGCCCTTACTGGGGAACCATTGGATGAAGAGCTCGCAATGAGCATAAATTATTTGGCTTCCCATCAATTCCAAGACCAAAAGATGGAGGAGACAACTGCCAAGTATCATACTCCACTAAACTGTGCCTCACTAAGTGTCCCGGTTGTAAACCAATCCATTTGGGGACACATCAATTGAACGTCAGAGCCCAAGAGGTTAAAATTCAAAGAATCCTCAGGCTAATTGCCTCAGGCATCACGGCCTTTGCAGGTCAGTGGATGGGGTGCCCTCTCTGATACTCAGCAGGACCCGATGGCATTAATGTGCAATGCACATTTTGAAATCAATTGCCTCAGGAAAAATGCCATCCGTCCTGCTCTAAACCCTAAATTTGCTGGGCTGTGCAAGCCGGGGAATGTGCAACCCCAAACCTCCTGTTCGGAGAAGACCTGTCTAAACAGGTAAAAGAGCTGGATGAGGAGGCAAAAACTGTTGGCCTCATGAAGGCACCTCCAAAGGTATCATCTTTCTGGAGTCTGTACCCCCACCCTCCTCTCCATGCCAGACGGTTCGCCGGATATGGTGGACGTGGTGCCGAGCAACAAGCACAGAGGCCTTTTTTAGGACAGGGCCCCAGCCGGGCCATGTTCAAGATGCGGCGCCCTCCAACTGCCCTACCCCCCAGACCTTGGGGGCAGAAGCAGACACCTTACCGCCGGTAACCACTAAGGTAAGTGAGCCTGCGATGGATCAATTACAAGTTATGGGGACATTGCAATTTTTCTTACATGAATGGCATTGGATAACATTTGACCCATTTATACTGCACAGTATACAAGGTTTCCAAATTGAGTTCATTTATGACTTGCCTCCACCCACTCAGCATACACCTGGCCGCACTTTTGTGTTTTCACAACAGGAGTGTATGAGTGCACAAAGAGAACTTGACTCTTTGTTCAAGAAAGGGCCAATTGGGAGGTCTAGTCGTGAGTCTCACCAGTTTGTGTCCAACATATTTACTAGGCAAAAGAAGGACGGAGGATGTCGAATTATCCTTGATTTGACAGAGCTTAACACCTTTGTGCAGTATAAACACTTTTAAATGGAAACGTTTGTCACTGCCAAACAACTGCTTTCCAAGGGATGTTACATGGTGAGCATTGACTGCAAATATGCTTACTATTCAGTTTTTTGAAGTTTAACTGGATGGAGCAGTTGTGGTGGTTTAAAGCATTGCCTAATGGATTAACCTCAGCCCCCAGACTATTCACAACATTGCTAAAAAACAGTCCTGGGGTTACTCAGGGCACAGAATCATATCGTCATGGCATATTTGGATGACATCTTAGTCATTGGGAGGACTTTGGAATTAGCTGAATTATCTGTGTCAGCTACAAAACTCTTTTTTGAAAAACGAGGGTTTTTAATCCATCCAGTTAAGTCTAAATTGGTGACAACTACAATAATTGACTATTTGGGATTCACCATTAACTCAGCACACATGTCAGTGACTCTGCCTCGGGGCAAGCAATTAGAGTTAATTGAAGCCTGCAGGAAACTCATTGTTGATAATCAACCTTCTATTAGACATGTGACTAGTATAATTGGAAAATTAGTGGCGGCATTCCCAGCTACTCAGTTCGGGCATTACCAAAGCTTACAGCATGCAAAGGAACAGGAACTCAAGCTTCAGAGAAGTTGTTTCGATAGACCCATGCAATTGGCAGCTGAAGCCCTGGCTGAGTTACAATGGTGGATTACCAATATTCAGTGATGTTCTAATACTATTTTAGTCGATACACCATCAGTTATCCTGCAGACTGATGCCAGTGCACTAGGATGGGGTGTTACTGATACCGTCTCGAGCTGCGGTGGCAGATCGGATCTGCAGGAATCGATGCTTCAGTCTCATGGTATTAACTACTTATAGTTGTTGCAAGCACTCTATGGGTTAAAGGCTTTTTGTGCCAACATGCATCATGTGCATGTCCAACTTCAGATGGACAACACTACAGCAGCAGCGTACATTAATCACATGGGTAGAAGTAGGTCTGTATCCTATGATAAATTGTCTAATCTCTTCTGGCACTGGTGTATTGCGAGAAACATCTGGGTTTCAGCTATCTATTTACCAGGTAGATACAACACGGTGGTAGACACCAGGTCACGAGAGTTCAATGACAACAAAGAATTCCGTGCTGTAATTGTTATATGTTATATGGTTATATGGATGTTAAATCACGAAGTGTTTAATTACATTGTCCTTCGTTATGGTGTACAGGACGTTGATCTGTTTGCTTCCAGGCTTAATCATCAGTTACCAATTTACGTGTCATGGGAGCCAGACACAGGGGCAGTAGCAGTAGATGCATTCTCGCTACACTGGGGTGGGAAATTTGGGTATGTTTTTCCCCCATTCTGCCTCATTACTCGATGTGTGGCCAAACTTCAGCAAGACTCCGCCTCTGGCATATTTGTAGTGCCAGACTGGCCTACTCAGCATTGGTTTCCCCTGGTTCTAGCTTGAATTACACAGCCTTTTATGGCAGTGCCCAAGAGCAGAAATCTGCTGGTACACCCGGTGACAGGGGAAAGCCACCCTCTTCATGACCATATAAATTTGTTGGTTTGCATATTCTGAGGAGACCGTTCCTGGGGCTCGGGCTTTCAGAGCGTACCATAGATGTCATCACTGCGGCCTGGAGGAAGAGTACACAGAAACAGTACATCTCTCACATAAGGAAATGGGAGATGTACTGTTCCCGCTCTAATATTTCATATGACACAGCTTCTATTATGGACGTTTTGGAATTTCTTTCGTCACTTTTTCATGATAACAAGCTCAGTTACAGTGCCATTAAAATGCCTGGAGTGCTTTGTCAAATTATTTACAACTGGGGTCAGCGAACCACATGGTAGGGTCTCACCCTTTAATAACCAAGTTTATGAAGGGCATTTTTAACTCCACTCCACCTAGGCCCAGGTACACACATATATGGGATGTGAGCGTGGTTCTCATGCTGCTTCGTCAGGGGGCACCAGCTTAATCTCTGTCTGCACCATCTTACACTCAAAGTAGTCATGCTCATGGCGCTGGTCTCAGCACAACGGGTCCAGACATTGCAAAAACTCAGACTGGACAGTATGGGTACATCTTGTAATAGCATCACCTTTTTCGTTCATGACCTCATCAAGCAGAGCAGGCCAGGGATACAGGGGCTCAAATTGAGTTTTATGGCATACCCCTCAGATCCACAAGTGTGTGTAGTGTCACACATAATCCAATACATAAAGGTCACAAAGAGCCTGAGAGGCTCAGAACTCTCCTTCTTTGTTAGCTATACCAAACCTCACAAAAAGGTTACAGTGCAGACCATCTCTAGATGTATTAAACAGGTTCTGGTGTGTGCAGGAGTGGACACTGACATTTTTAAACCTCATTCCACCAGGGCTGCATCAACATCAGCAGCAAGGGATATGGACATCCCTCTTGACAACATGCTAGTGGCTGCGGGATGGTCGAATGAGAGGACGTACCAAAGGTTTTATAATAAGCCTATCGCCAGACCGGGGATTTCTGCTGATTCTGTTTTAAGTTCTGTTTCACAGTTTCCCCCTGGGTGAGAGGGGTCACTGTTTATTTTATTTCTTGTTATTAAAGCATTAGTATTGTTTAACCATGTCATGTTTGAATGCATTAATTTTCTCACTCGTCCTGGTCAATTGATGCGGTGGACTCGTTCCTCGGCATGAAATTAACCTCGTAACATAACGATCTTTTCTGTAAGTTCTAGTCAACTCTAGTCTTACTATTTTAGTTCAACAACTTTTCTGTGATTTCACACCACTGCTTTGAAGATTGACGCGCATGCGTGGGGACGGTCTTCTTCACGTAATCGCTCATCGTAACTCCTCTTAAAATAACGATCAAACTTCAAAATGGTAAGTTCTCGTTTAATCTTACTATTCTACAGGGTGAATGGGAAGCCATTCAACTTAATGACTACATTCCAGAACTAAGATCAACCCAATTTCAGTAAGTGAAGTGCAATACATGGATGATCTTTGTGTATCTGTGTGTTAAGATGTGTTCAACTCTAAGCCATCATCAACTTTTTCAATCAAGCATGCAAGATGATGGGCCTTGAATTTAACATCCACAAAACAAAGGTTCTCTGCCAATCTATCCCTTCCATGTAACACTGCCTTCTGCCAATAAAGGTTGACACTGAGACCCTGGAAAAGGTAGACCACCTTCAGTAGCTCAGGAACCTCCCCTCAGTGAAGTTAGACCTCAATGATGAAAGTTGCTGTTGCCTTCAGTGCATCAGCATAATCTTTGGATGTCTGAGGTAAAGTGAGTTTGGCAATCAAGATCTCAAGCCTGCAATCCAGCTCATGATCGAACTAGCATCAGTGATCTCTGCCCTCTTAATGTTCCTAACATTTGGACTAATTACAGCAGACACCCCAAAGCATTAGAGAATAGTAAGATTAAATGAGAACTTAACAGTTTGAAGTTTGATTTTGATTTTATGAGGAGTTACATTGGTGATTACGTGAAGAACCCTGTCTAGGCCACATGCACGTCAATCTTCAAAGCAGCGGTATGAAATTATAAATAACAATCACCGAAGTGACATAGTAAGATGCGTGACTCGAGATCTTTATGAGAGAGGGTTGGGTGTGGCGGTCACGTAATCACCAACGTAACTCCTCATAAAATCAAGATCGAACTTGAAACTGGTAAGTTCTCATTTAATCTTACAATTTTACTTCGGAGTCACATGAGTGATTCCGTGAGGACTTCGAAGCTTTGTGATTTCATGCTGAAGATCGAAATCTCGGCATCTCACTGCATCGATTGACTCAGGATGAGTGAATAATCAAAATGCATTAGCATGATATTGATTCATATGTATTAATGGTTTACGTTAATAAAGAATCAATAGCAACCCCTGTAACTCAGGGGAGGCTAAAGTGGACGCAAACAGAATGGGCAAGCCCCCGGGTCTGTAACCAGCCTATGGACATTTTTTTTTAATCAATTTAGTTGACCATCCTGTGGTCGTGAGGATATGGTCGCTGGACATGTCCATTGCCTGGCCGCTGACGTTGATGCTGACCTGGTGGAATCAGATATATAACCATCAGTGTTAATACCTGCATAATCCAGAACCTGCTGCAGCCACCTTGAAATAGTCTGAACCAACACTTAGGATTCTGGTGGCCTTGATAACGTAGACGTGAGACCATGGGGTATCCGAAAAATGATCTTAAATCATACCACCCCTGGTCTGCTCTGTTTGTGTAGACCAGAATGTAAAATGTAATGGCACTCATTACATAGAATTCCATCCTATCTAGCCACAGCATTTGCAATGTTTGCCGTCGTTGTGCTGATATTAGTGTCATAACTAAGGATGTAGCTGGAACCCCTTGGTGAAGTAATGTTCACACATTTTCAATAACCAACTGCATAATCTTGTAGTGGGAGAACTTGTGTCAAGATCTTTTTATCAACTCGATATCTTGGTTGAACCCGACAGAGTAGTTCCCGTTTGTTGCAGCTGTAGTGACTCTATAACTGAATTATTGTCAAATACCATTTATGAATGAACTGGAAAATGTCAGTAATCTGTACCGTATTAAATGTAACATTAACATTTAAACAAAATCACTTCTGATCCCCTCAATAGGAATGTACTTTTTTGGGTGCTATCCCTGCACTCTGCAGTGAGTACATCCATGGCTTGATGTGACAACCTGAGCCATAAGTCAATCCGTTCTAAATGCGTAAGTCAATAATTGTTTTATTGTGCAATGGCCAGTCTCCTGAACCACAGTTTGAACCAGCAAGTTTTTGTTTTTTAGAATAACCATATACCACTGTATTATAATGCCTGATGAAGCAGGCAACATGGCTGCTTAGCCAGTCCGACAGTACGAACCCAAGTGAGGTCTTGCTGACTGTTTCAAGACCCGGCTAATGAGGCAAAAATTGGAGGAAGACATAAAAGAACATTCCTCCTTTTGTAGCGAGGATGTATTTCTCCGCACTGTTGTGCCACATATTTTTGCAATCAGTGAATAAACATGCACCAACATGTCGATATTCGATGTAGTATTGAACCATACTTTCATAATACTTTCAGATCCAATACCTATTCTGTGTTGTCATCAATCTGAACTGGATGATACACCAGTGGCAAGGAGATTAGGTAATTATTACAGGATACTTTTACTTGATTGCCATGTGACTAACATATGTCACCATCGTAGAGTAGCAACTTGAAATTGAGCATATAGACTATGTATATTCGCTCAATAGCCCTTTACCCATGGGGTGCATCTAGTGTATATATTTAGTTGATACCAACAATTGAAGAATTGGTAACTCATGCAAATCTCCAATACCTCCAACTAGAGATGGTCTTCGGAACTTCTCACCTTAGAGTCCTTGGCATCAGTTTGTAATCAGTTTGTAATAACTGAACTCGACCGACCATACTACTGGAGCGAGTTTCAAGTTCAAGTTCAAGTTCAAATGAGTTTATTGTCATGTTCAGCAATGCTGAATACTGTTTTTTCATCATTGTGACTGAGGTAGCTTCAGCTGACAATAGCATAAGGTTGTTAACAATGGTCTAATTGTCCTTTGATAGGTTGCTACTTACACGATATCAGTTCCTTGATTTGCTCAGCTGAAACACAGCTGCTATATTGCCAATTACTCTTGATGAAAATAAAAGTCAGTTTTATAACTGGTTGCTATTAACTCCAATCTCTTGCCATAGTGTGGAGTCAAGGCTAATGATAATTAAAGGTAAATCCCAATGACCAACAAACAGTTTATCCCATTCCTCAAAGCTTTACTGTTATCAGTAACAGTACAGTTATATTGTCTTTGATAACGTCTGTAATGGGATTTGCATAGCATGGATCTTTGACCCTTATAAATCTGTTGTTAGTCAGGAAAAATAAGTTTTCATATTCGGAGAGTTCATATGCCCGACACTCTCCATTCTTCATAATAACATGCCACTCCTGCCTTATTCCATGGGTGGTTCGCATGAGAACCTTTGCCCAATTTCTGAACCTTAACTTTAAAAAATAACCCTGGCCATAATCCAAACTTGCTTGGAATGCTACGACTGTGCCTCAACCAGATGTTTTTATCCTTTGTGTGTTGTACAAAACAAATGTAAATATTACAACTTGTGAACGGTGCACTACCCATATTTTGGAAGTGCTAGACCCATTTTGTAGAGTAGGGTTGGTAAGGTGCATGGAATTTCTGAGCTATCATGGTGCCCCCAACTCCAGTGAACTGCTTACTGCCGACGAGCACCTGGGATGCGTTCTGAAATGATTACTTTTGCCCGCCGTTTGCCTAATTGATTCATCTGCCAGGTTTTTTTCCCCAGTTGAATAGGCCTACCTGAATAACAGATTCAGCGGCTGGTCTCACATCCCCCTGTTGGCGCTGTTCACTGCCAGCACATATGTGCTTTAGTATGTTCTATTGACTTCTTTAGAGCCTGGAGTCAGTTATATCTTGACCTTTTGTTCTTCCCTCCTCAGAGAGGGCGATTCGTAGGCAGCCCTAACAGGCGCTGCCGCAGGATACCTATACTGATAAGGAGCCATTGGACCTATACCCAAATAGAATATTCTGCTGGGATGGCAACTTTGTTGTCAGGAAAAAGGTACCTCTGACATGTGCCCTTCATCCCTTGGGGTATGCCCGACAGCCATTCCCTGAGACTCAGTGTCAGCAGGATACTGACCTGTCTTGGTCTCTGCCTCCAAGAGGGAGACCTGTAGCAGCTCTTTAACTGGAGCTGCTGGTGCGGCCTGCGGAGGTGGAACTTCTGTCTCACCCTACCATCAGAGTCGGTGTCCGAACTAATCCTCATCTATGAAGGTAGTATCAAACAGTTCTCTACTAGATACTGCTGGTGCCTTTTTTGTTCAGGATGGCACTGACACTCCTCCTGTTGGCGTGTGTGCCCTGCTGTAGCACTGTATGCAACAATTGCTGTATGTGGGATAGTCGTTTTAAACGCATTATCCAGCCCCGGTGAGGAATCATCCCCCGACTCCATGGGCCTTGCTATCCAGCCCCGGTGGAGAATCATCTCCCGACTCCGTGGGCGTAGCAGATTATGTGCGACGTGAGCAACCCTGTCCCAGGCGTTGCTGGTGCAGCCTTTCGTAAAGGCCGGCACTTTTTGACATAAAACAGCCATGTACCAGGTGCTGCTAGCACGGCTCTCTCGTAGGCCGGTAAAGTCACAAATGAAACAGCCCTGTATCAGACGCTGCTGGCACGGCTCTCCCATAAGCCGGCACTTTCATACATGAAGCAGCCCTATCCCAGGCGCTGCTGGCGTGGCCTGTCCCATAGGCCCGCGCTATTACAGTGTACGCTCACTAAATAAACATTTTTAGTGTACAGTTTTACCTGTGAAGGGTTAAACCAATTCACAGCAACTTGTGCTAAACAACAAGGATTACATTGTCAGAGACATATGACAATAACTTTTTATTGCCTTTAGCTTTTAACTTTAAGAAAAACACTGTAACATACATACATTTTATTATTATGAGAAACCCTTTGTTGCCCGACACCTGACTCCAAATAGGGCTGAATGAGTCCCATTTTATTCCTTGCCTGGGGACCAACGTCTATGGGCCACTGACCATGCTGTCACTGACTGGCATTATTTCCTTTGCCGTTCCACGGCATCCCCGCAGGCTGGGAGCCGCTGACTGCACTGTCAGCGACTCTGGCTTTAATTCCTTGCCGTTCTTCGGGATCCCCGCAGGCTGGGAGCCGCTGACTGCACTGTCAGCGACTCTGGCTTTAATTCCTTGCCGTTCTTCGGGATCCCCGCAGGCTGGGAGCCGCTGACTGCACTGTCAGTGACTCTGGCTTGAAGTTTCTTGCTGTTCCACGGCATCCCCGCAAGCTGGGAGCCACTTACTACCTCTGGCCTGAAAAACAAACTTACTTCTACCCCCTGATCCCTTTAGCCACAAGGGCCACAACTAACTCCCTCTTAAATATAGCCAATGAAGTGGCTTCAACTACCTTCTGTGGCAGAGAATTCCAGAGATTCACCACTCCTTGTGTGAAAAAGGTTTTTCTCATCTTGGTCCTAAAAGATTTCCCCCTTATCCTTAAACTGTGACCCCTTGTTCTGGACATCCCCAACATCGGGAACAATCTTCCTGCATCTAGCCTGTCCAACCCCTTAAGAATTTTGTAAGTTTCTATAAGATCCCCCCTCAATCTTCTAAATTCTAGCGAGGACAAGCTGAGTCTATCCAGTCTTTCTTCATATGAAAGTCTCAGGAATCAGTCTGATGAATCTTTTCTGTACTCCGTCTATGGTAAGAATGTCTTTCCTCAGATTTGGAGACCAAAAATGTACACAATATTCCAGGTGTGGTCTCACCAAGACCCTGTACAACTGCAGTAGACCCTCCCTGCTCCTATACTCAAATCCTTTTGCTATGAATGCTAACATACCATTCGCTTTCTTCACTGCCTGCTGCACCAACATGCCTACTTTCAATGACTGGTGCACTATGACACCCAGGTCTCGTTGCATCTCCCCTTCTCCTAATCGGCCACCATTCAGATAATAGTCTAATTTCCTGTTTTTGCCACCAAAGTGGATAACCTCACATTTATCCAAATTATACTGCATCTGCCATGCATTTGCCCACTCGCCCAGCCTATCCAAGTCACCTTGCAGCCTCCTAGCATCCTCCTCACAACTAACACTGCCCCCCAGCTTTGTGTCATCCGCAAACTTGGAGATGTTGCATTCAATTCCCTCGTCCAAATCATTAATATATATTGTAAATAGCTGGGGTCCCAGCACTGAGCCTTGCGGTACCCCCCCTTGTCACTGCCGGCCATTCTGAAAAGGACCCGTTTACTCCTGCTCTTTGTTTCCTGACTGCCAGCCAGTTCTCTATCCACATCAATACTGAACAGCCAATACCGTGTGCTATCAGTTTGTATACTAATCTCTTATGTGGGACCTTGTCGAAAGCCTTCTGAAGGTCCAGGTATAACACATCCACTGGTTCTCCCTTATCCACTCTACTAGTTACATCCTCGAAAAATTCTATAAGATTCGTCAGACACGATTTATCTTTCGTAAATGCGTGCTGACTTTGTCCAATGATTTCACCACTTTCCAAATGTGCTGCTATCCCATCTTTAATAACTGACTAGCAGTCTCCCCACTACCAATGTTAGACTACCTGGTCTGTAATTCCCCGTTTTCTCTCTCCCCTCCTTTTTAAAAAGTGGGGTTACATTAGCTACCCTCCAATCCTCAGGAACTACTCCAGAATCTAAAGAGTTTTGAAAAACTATCACTAATGTATCCACTATTTCTGGGGCTACTTCCTAGAAATAGTGGATGCAATAGTGATAATTTTTCATCAGTGATCTCTACATCATGCTCCAAATGAACAGGCAGGAAAAGCAAACCTATGTCAGTGTCCTCTTCCAATACTTCAAACCCCGAGTGATCTACACTCATTCACCTCCATTGGGCAAGTCACATTATTTGCATGGCCAACATCAGAATCCCATTAAGGCATATTATTCCAAACTCTTTACAAGGAATTACCAGATGATCTCATCAGTTGTTTCGGAACTGGAGTGGAACCACATCATCTTTGATTCGCAAGGAATTTCCGAAGAAGAAGAGTTATAATGGAGACACAAGAGATTGCAGATGCTGGAATCAGGGAGTAAAAAAAACCTGAAAGAATTCTGAGGTATTAAGCAGCACATGTTAAGCAGTATAAGCATCTCTGCTTTAGAGTTTCTCAATGCATAATGTTTTTGTTGTTATTGTGTTATCTATGAGTACTGTGTTTTACAGACCTGTTATGCTGCTGCAAGTAAGAATTTTAATCTTCAGTTATCGATACATATGACAATTAAACACTCTTGGCGCTTGGTGACAAAGGATGATCAACACCTTGCATCAGGATTAGTTAATGTAGCAATGTTACAGAATTTTGAGATTTAAAAAATCAAGTCTGCAATTTATCCCATCAGATAAAGCATAAAAATAAGTTTAATTTGACACCTAATTCACTTTAATATCTGTATTAAAAAAGTTATGGCCATTTTCATACTCGGAAATTAGCATCTTCTTCCCTTTTGCTTTTCCATTGACTGAACACAAAAGCTGTGATCGAGGACAGTCAAAAGCCCATAACTTTCTTAAAAATTAAGAGAACTGA
This sequence comes from Okamejei kenojei, assembly GCA_035221665.1. Taxonomy (NCBI): domain Eukaryota; kingdom Metazoa; phylum Chordata; class Chondrichthyes; order Rajiformes; family Rajidae; genus Okamejei; species Okamejei kenojei. The sequence continues at coordinate 31,080,575 of CM069145.1, forward strand.
AATAAATTTTCAGTTATTATAGATTGAAGCATTCTGAAACAAATATGAAACAATCTTACTTGGATGACATGAAATTAAAGCATATAATTAATTAGTTACCTAAATGTAGCTAATTACAAAATTCAATTACTAGATCTAAACATCTATCCATTTCTTAAGAAAAGATTAACATTTTTAAATAGCCTGTGTCCAAATAACATTCACACAAGAATTCACAATATAACATGATTTTTTAATCTAATTGTTATGAATTTATAGGCCAAATGGAAGGAATTTAATGTTTAATTCCCGTAAATTAATGGCCATTTTAATCATCTTGCGAGTGGGATTTTGTGGAACGCGATCGATTGGAACGTTGCGGTTTGCGGTGAATTTAAACCCCATATTGGCACGAAAGACACTGCCGGTTCATATGGGGCCTAAATCACCTTTTTGCAACGTAAAATTTGGATTAAGGTAATCTTAAGAAGCACGTTTATATGTAAATGAAACGGCTTATCTTTAGCTGTCCCGTACGTGAAATCCGTCCCCGTTGTCGGCGTTTACGGCATTAGAAGCTGATTTTTATTTTACTCCAGCGCTGAAATTGTCCCATGGTTTAAAAAAAAATTCACAGACCGGCAGTGGGAACAATTCTTCAGCATAAGCTGCAGCCCCAGAAAATAAAACTCCGGCAGGCAGGAGAAAACCGCATTTAAACACCGCCCCCCTCCCCCTCAAAGGTGGCAAAGTCACGCACACGGCCAGTGACAGAACTGCAGCGCCGCTGAAGGTAAGTTTTGTATCATAACTAGTTAATGAAACCCAGATATTTCTTGGTTTACTACGTTGGTTATTATTTTACTTTCAGAAACAGGATGTCCTTGAAAGTGAAAGAAAAGACAAGTCATTTGATCAGCAGTTCCATATTGGCATTAATGATGAATATGGTGCTGAAAAACCAGCCCACTTGTGGTTAAACAATGTGGCCTGTCCTGTTAATATCTACATTGAAGGAAATAAAGTCTTAATTCATAAAGTTAACAGCAATTTACTTATAATTGTAATTAATATTTTTAAGGGAAACAATCGCTGAATAAATATTAAAATGGACAGGGATAGGTTTCGGCCCATTAGCAAAATTAACTGCAGAAATCTGAAATTTTTAGTAATGATGTGTGATTCAAATTGATTGTTGTACATATTTATGATCTAGCATTGCTTAATCAATTAAAGATATTTTCGTTAAGAATGGTAATCCAGTTTGCTGTTTCACTGAATAAATGGTGCTTCATGCTGATCATGACTTTACATTTTCACAAATGCTGTCATGAGCAGGCAACAGAGTCAGGAGCTAATAACACTAACGTAGAGATTTGAGACCAGTGACTGATTCTGTTTTATATTTCACAGCTAATGGTAAATCTGAATACCTAGAGCAAGATAGAAATAAGAAATATAATTCTATAATTAATGAATCACACTGTACCCACCTGATTAAGTACATTGACCTTGACTTTCAAGAAATTATATAATATTTCCAATTCTACATAATGGATTGTATCGGTAGTTATACTTTGAGTTCTTGACAAAAGGATGTCTTTTTTTGGCTACTGATTTATTATTTTCTCTCATTGTCATTTGCTACAAACTGTCACCTCTGAGAAGCCAATTAAGTCTCCTTGTTTTGGTCACCAGCAGGCACACAGAGCTTTAAGGCTGAGTAATGGTTTGGTTTTCTTTTACTTAATAGACAATGTTATCAATGCTTTCGACATTGAGGTGGTGTGAGGAATGATAAGTGGTCAGCTGACCCATCAAGCCGACTCTCTAGGACTGTCTAGTGCAAAGCATGGGTGAAGCTCATCCGCTCAGCTTTATTTTTCATGTGTGCGGCCTAATTATGTTCTAATTAGTAATAAAGGAAGGGTTGTGTAAAGAAAATCACTTTAAGCATAACATCTTCATCTGCTGAAAGGCAAATGTCTTATCCATATTTTAAACAAATCAATTTCTCTTGTTCGCTAAAACTACTTTAAAATGAAGGATAGATACTGAGAAGGCATGTAATCATTTAAGAGAGACCAAGATTGCCAACTGGGTACAATAGATTTACAAACACATTCTCTGTTGAATATGTATTATCAAACACGATCAGATTAGTTGAAGTGGGTGACCTCCCTAATAACCCTGCTCGGTCCTGATGGTAGGCAATTTGGATTGAAGGACCACTGACTATTGTTAGTAACAATAATGAGTACTTTTCTGATTAATATACATGTTATTTGAAAGCAATTGCAATAATTCATGTCATTGTCCCCACCAATTACATATCAAATGAAAGCAGAAACACAATACAGACAAATTGCAGTTAAAACGGCAAGCAAAGCTGGTTCACTCAAATGGAGAAACGGTAATATAATGGAACAAAGAATGTGGTCAAGGGAAAATAGAAATTGTTGTAAGCATTACATTGATTGCACAGACGATGCTGGAAGAGAGGATTTGGGTTCTAAAGTATTTTGATTCATTCCACACAGCTCTTATATTCAATGGCAAATCTCTTTACCAATGCAGTTAGCTGGTCAATAATGTCAGTAAAAACCCGGCACGAAATATAAAATAAATGATTTATCTTGACAGTGCTTTCAAGCTATTGCACTGGAAAAGATTGAAGGCATGTTCAAATATATCCATGCTCCTTTTATTTTATGATTTTCTTAAGATGCTACATCAGTATCAATTATGCAATAATGGCACATGCAGATGCAATCTAATAATAACCTAATATAAAATCTCATAAAATTAAATTACATATTAGAAATATAATAACAGATACAATCAAATGACTGTGTGTGCATTTATTTGGATAATATACAGTGGCTTGCAAAAGTATTCATACCCCTTGAGCTTTTCCACATTTTGTCACGTTACAACCACAAACGTAAATGTCTTTTATTAGGATTTTATGTGATAGACCAACACAAAGTGGCGCATAATTGTGAAATGGAAGGAAAATGATACATGGTTTTCAAATCTTTTTACAAATAAAAAACTGAAAAGTGTGGCGTGCAAAAGTATTCAGCCCCCTTTACTCTGATACCCCTAAATAAAATCCAGTGCAACCAATTGCCTTCAGAAGTCACCTAAGTAGTAAATAGAGTCCACTTGTGTGCAATCTAATCTCAGTATAAATACAGCTGTTCTGTGAAGGCCTCAGAGGTTTGTTAGAGAACATTAGTGAACAAACAATGTTCCTTGGGCATCATGAAGCCCAAGGAACACACCAGACAGGTCAGGGATAAAGTTGTGGAGAGGTGTAAAGCAGGGTTAGGTTATAAAAAAAATCCCAAGCTTTGAACATCTCATGGAGCACTGTTCAATCCATCATCCGAAAATGGAATGAGTATGGCACAACTGCAAACCTACCAAGATATGGCCATCCACCTAAACTGACAGGCCGGGCAAGGAGAGCATTGATTAGAGAAGCAGCCAAGAGGCCCATGGTAACTCTGGAGGAGCTGCAGAGATCCACAGCTCAGGTGGGAGATTCTGTCCACAGGACAACTATTAGTCGTGCACTCCACAAATCGAGCCTTTATGGAAGAGTGGCAAGAAGAAAGCCATTGTTGAAACAAAGCCATAAGAAGTCCCATTTGCAGTTTGCCACAAGCATGTGGGGGACACAGCAAACATGTGGAGGAAGGTGCTCTGGTCTGATGAGACCAAAATTGAAGTTTTTGGCATAAATGCAAAACGCTATGTGTGGTGGAAAACTAACACTGCACATCACCCTGAACACACCATCCCCACTGTGAAACATGGTGGTGGCAGCATCATGCTGTGGGGATGCTTTTCTTCAGCAGGGACAGGGAAGCTGGTCAGAGTTGATGGGAAGATGGATGGAGCCAAATACAGGGCAATCTTGGAAGAAAACCTGTTAGAGTCTGCAAAAGACTTGAGACTGGGGCGGAGGTTCACCTACCAGCAGGACGATAACCCTAAACATACAGCCAGAGCTACAATGGAATGGTTTAGATCAAAGCATATTCATGTGTTAGAATGGCCCAGTCAAAGTCCAGACCTAAATCCAATTGAGAATCTCTGGCAAGACTTGAAAATTGCTCTTCACAGACGCTCTCCATCCAATCCGACTGAACTTGAGCTATTTTGCAAAGAAGAATGGGCAAAAATTTCAGTCTCTAGATGTGCAAAGCTGGTAGAGACATTCCCCAAAAGACTTGCAGCTGTAATTGCAGCAAAAGGTGGTTCTACAAAGTATTGACTCAGGGGGGCTGAATAATTTTGCATGCCACACTTTTCAGTTTTTTATTTGTAATAGAATTTGGAAACCATGTATCATTTTCCTTCCACTTCACAATTATGCACCACTTTGTGTTGGTCTATCACATAAAATCCCAATAAAAAACATTTACGTTTGTGGTTGTAATGTGACAAAATGTGGAAAAGTTCAAGGGGTATGAATACTTTTGCAAGCCACTGTATAAACACAGGTTCAACTGCTGTCTTCATGCTACAAGCCACCTCAGTGTGAGTCTTTTAAAACCACACAGGTAGCCATACCATCAGGTTCCTGCTAGCATCCAGAGGTATAATTACATTAATTCCCCCATTTCTTCTCTCTTTATTTATTTTTACACCTGCACCTTATTCTCTCTCACAATGCCCATCAGTTTCTCTTTTTAACCATTAGCCTACACATAAAATGTTCTCTGCAGCGGCCAATTCTAGTGGAATATAGAACACCAGGAGAAAACCCATGTGGTCAAAGGGAGAAGGTGCAAATCCACACAGATAGGTTAGGGTTGAACCCGAGTCACTGGAGCTCTTAGGCAATGGTGCTAACTACTGTCCTACTGTGCCATGCAACTTTTGCATGGGGCAACTTTTTCACACAGTGTGGCGGGTACATAGAATGAGCTGCCAGAGGAGGCAGTTTAGACAGGTACAATAACAACATTTAAAAGACATTTGGACAGATAGGTGGATAGGAAAGTTTTAGAGTGTATACAGGACAACCGCGAGCAGCTGGAACTAATGTAGATGGGGCATCTTGGTTGGCTTGGGCAACTTGGGCTAAAGGGCCTGTTTCCTTGTTGTATGACTACAACTCCTCATAGGAGTCCTTAAGAGTCCTTAAGAACAGCTTTTTCCTTACTGCAATCACTTCTCTCACACTCGCAGTTACTGCCACATTTTCTTATTTTTAAATCTACCATATTTGGTTACTCTGTTATTGTATAATATTTTTATAACACTACTTCAGATTTCAATCCTGCACCATTTTGCGGTTTTGTACAGCCAATTTATTTATTGTTGTATTTATGATTATTGGGTATATCTTTAACAATAAAATTAACAAAAAATCCCTTGGAATTTTTTTGCACCCTGGTGTAAAAAACAAGTTTGAAACCAGTTTATTCATGGATAACCCCTTGAGATGGACAGTCATCTCATTGTCGAGGGGGTCCAACATAGAACATACAGCACAAGACATAACATACATAGAGACTCTCATTGACCCACCTACCCACACACCAATCCCAAAACCCCTCCATCCCCACTTGTTATAGTTTATGACAATTGTTAATTGACTTTACATATCCAATAATAATAAGTTATGTGTTACAGCATAATGCTGATGCATAATACCATATACCGCCTATCATACATCGTACGTTAGGTGGTACGTTGGACCCCCTCGTTTTCAAGGGGGTCCAACATTATTACATGATGTATTATTTCATAGTATTGTGACATAATACAATATGACCTTGTTACACTATGCAATACAATAATACATAAGTGTAATGGCCATGCATATACAATAGCTATTCCAAATGATCACACACAGAGCAAGCTAGATAAAGGAGCTTGAAGACTCTAATATTAGAAACAGATACTTGGTTTTATAAGGAAGGGTAAAAGTGTATTTTTAAATAGACGAAATGAGCTAATAGTTCTTATGGTACTAGGCAGAGTGTTCCAGTCAGAAGGAGCTTTGAATTTAAATGCACGTCTCCCAATTTCTTTGTTAGTTCTTGGAATGAAAAAGAAGAGTTGCTGAATATGTCTTAGTGAATATGAGGGTGTGTATGGTACAAGGCACGTGCCGTGAGTAATCAGCCAGGGTAGGCAGTGGCTTTTAAAAATCTTGAAGACAGCGCATGCGCAGATTATTCGCTCCTCGGTGAGCTGTCAGTTGGCTTTTTTGAAATCTTGAAACTGCGCGTGCGCACATTGTTTCCTCCCCAGTAAACTGCCGGTCGGCATTTTTTTAATCTTGAAAACCGCGCATGCGCACACTGTTCCCTCACCGGTGAACTGTCATTCGGCTATTTTTAAATCGTGGAAACCGCGCATGCGCAGATTGTTCTCTCGACTTTTATCATGTAATTTGTTTTCAATAGGTCCTATCTCTTAATAAAGTATTTAAAAACATATAGCTCAAAAAAATTACTTACCATATTATTTGTGCACAAAATCCATTCTGCAGCAAAAATATCCATAAGGTTGCTTCGTGAAACGCTTCAGGTAATCACTATCCACTGTTGAAAAGCCCGCTAAGAAACTTGCGCATGCGCATGCGCAGTAGGCTGGTGCGCATGCGCAGTGCGCAACGCAGCACATGCACGCAGTTCACAGTGTAGAGGCAGAGTTTCAGCCTCTTCCTCGACCAGAGGAGCAACCCATACCCGTCCACTGACACCCTCCTCCGCCTAGCGGAGTTGGTCCTTACCCTCAATAACTTCTCTTTTGATTCCTCCCATTTCCTCCAAACACAAGGCGTAGCTATGGGCACACGCATGGGCCCCAGCTACGCTTGCCTCTTTGTTGGGTACGTCGAACAATCCTTGTTCTCGGCGTACCAGGGCCCCATCCCCGACCTCTACCTCTGTTACATCGATGACTGCTTTGGTGTCACCTCCTGCACCCACATACAACTGACTGACTTCATTCATTACACCACCAACTTCCATCCGGCACTCAAATACACTTGGACCATTTCCGACATTTCCCTACCATTCCTTGACCTCACCATCTCTATTGCAGGTGATACACTCCTGACTGACATCCACTACAAACCCACTGACTCCCACAGCTACCTGGACAACCCTTCCTCCCACCCTGCTTCCTGTAAGGACTCTATCCCCTATTCCCAATTCCTTCGTCTATGCCGCATCTGCTCCCAGGATGAGGTGTTTCACACCAGGTCATCACAAATGGCCTCATTCTTCAGAGAACGGGGATTCCCCTCCCCCACTATTGATGAGGCTCGCACCAGGGTCTCCTCCATACCCCGCAACACTGCCCTCTCTCCCCATTCCCCCACTCGCAAACAGGGCAGAGTCCCCCTGGTCCTCACCTTCCACCCCACCAGCCGGCAAATACAACAGATAGTCCTCCGCCAGTTTCGCCACCTCCAACGTGACCCCTCCACTCGCCACCATCTTCCCATCTCCCCCCCCTGTCTGCCTTCCGCAAAGACCGCTCCCTCCGCGACTCCCTTGTCAATTCTTCCCTCCCCTCCCACTCTACTCCTTCCCCGGGCACTTTCCCTTGCAACCGCAAGAAATGCAACACTTGTCCCTTCACCTCCCCCCTCCACTCCTTTCAGGGACCCAAGCAGTCCTTCCAGGTCCGACAGAGGTTCACCTGCACCTCCTCCAACCTCATCTACTGCATCCGCTGCTCCAGATGCCAGATGATCTATATCGGTGAGACCAAGCGGAGGCTTGGCGATCGTTTCGCCGAACACCTCCGCTCGGTCCGCAAAAACCAACCCGACCTCCTGGTCGCTCAGCACTTCAACTCCCCCTCCCATTCCATATCCGACCTCTCGGTCCTGGGCCTCCTCCATGGCCAGAGTGAGCAACACCGCAAGTTGGAGGAACAGCACCTCATATTCCGCTTGGGGAGTCTGCATTCTTTGGGCTTGAACATTGAATTTTCTCAATTCTGTTAATCCCCGCTGTCTCCTCCCCTTCCCACCTCTCCCTCAGCCCTCGGGCCCTGGCATTCCCTCTATCTCTATCTCCCTCCCCCACCCTAGTCGCACTAACTTCTCATTTTCACACCACAAACAGCTTACAATGGCTTGTTCCCTTTATCATCGATACTTTTTTGCATATCTTTCATTCATTGTTCTTTATCTCTCCACATCACCGTCTATATCTCTCGTTTCCCTGATCCCTGGCCAGTCTGAAGAAGGGTCTCAACCCTGAAACGTCGCCTATCTCCTTCGCTCCTTAGATGCTGCTGCACCCGCTGAGTTTTTCCAGCTTTTTGTGTAACCCTCGATTCTCCAGCATCTGCAGTTTCTTCGTTAACATGTTTCAGCTGCCTTTACAGACCGTTCCCACTGATGGCTTGAAGTAGCGTCGACGGCACGTGAGTAGCACATACTTCTGCGTTTAAAACATACTGCTGATGAAAGGCACGGGAGAATTATGCCTCCCTAAGGCATAATCATAACTCTTAGGGAGGGCATAATTCTCCCGTGACTTTACTATTTATGACCATTTTATATATGCTTTATATATATTTTATATATATTATATTTATATATAAAATAATTACTATTTTATAATTTTAGTCAGGGTAGGCACTGCCTACCTTGCCTACCCTGACGGCACGTGCCTGGTATGGTAATAGGTCTTGTTTTAAATAAGAAGGGTAATTGAAATGGATGCATTTAAAGATGAACTGGAACCATCTTCGAGCGTGGGGGGATAACCAGTTTAGAATTTCGTACATAGAACAGTGGTGAGTTAGATATGGACATCTTAAAATAAATCTGTATTCTAATAGACAATATAATCCAGTGTTCGTAATAGTAGTTGAGAAACAATTCTTTTTCTCATCTGAAAGGTGAAACAATTTATATGGCGGTAAAGAATAGCTAGATTACAGCTAAGTTTTTTAGTAATTGTCTCACTATGCTGCGTAAATGAAAGCGTTGGGTCGAGCCAAACACTAAGATATTTGAAGTTCAATACTTGTTCTAATGGTGATCCTTCATTAAATGATATAGTCAGATCTACAGAATTACCAAAACAATAAGCTAAAATGAATTTGAATCTGATCTCTGTACCTGGTGTTCTATCCTTTGATGTGACTGGCTTATGCAAAAGAAAAGCATAGGCGTCCCTCCTTATCAGGTTAATTTTGTTCCCAAACAAGGTCATGATCCATTGCATGTAACTCCCATTGTACTGCAGCACAACCATCCTCGAGAATTTGGCTGCACAATTTCTCAAGTAAATCTAACTTAATCAAATGTAACATGAAATGCCAAATCTTGGAATACTCATGCATAATGAGCTCTCCTGCATTATCAGGTTTTTTTGGCATTCTGCAGATTTTGCACTCTTGTTTTATAATTGTCTCTGTTACATTAAATCTCCTGAATTGACATGTTTTGGCTCATACATGATTAAAATATTCCAGCATGATAAACTGACTACAAAGTAATGCAAAACCAATTATGATTGCAGTTGCTAATCACGTGTGTCATAGAAACTCTAATTGGACAGTTCACATTTAAACACTTGCATTATATTTCAAGGGCCAATATTTTTATGCTGACATGAACTCTTTCAACTTAAGTAAATGGCTAACATTAGCATGTGATCTTTTACCAATTGAAATGTCCCATCTGAAAATGTAGGATTTAGAAACCTTTAGATAAATAGTTTACTAATGGTGTTTTATTTCTTTGCAAACAAACAGGTAGAAGTCATGCAAAAATGTCTCCCCCCTACCCTTGTCAAACTTTTTGCAGCAAATCTAAGCTAAACATTACATTTATCAGATACCTACTAAATGCCAATTAAATGATCTGCTTAACCAATGGAGTCTGCAAAGGTTTAACAGAAAATTGTCAGACTACAAAGTAAACATAGTAAGAGCTATGTCAGAGCACAAAGCAAAATGTAGTAAGGCGTGAGTGGTCTTGGTATGGTTGTATTTGATACAAATATGCTTAATTCCCATGCCTTTGCTGAGGGAGCTACCCAAGTAATTTCCTGCCATTCTGGGGATCAAAACTGATAATGTCAACAGATAATGTACAAAATGATGAGCTATTCTAAAGGTAATAACTCCATCCCGGACCGTCCTGATGGTCTTCTGAATGCTTGTGCTCTCATAAAACCTTACCCACTATCTCTGAATGTCATTGATTATTGAAAAAAATTTTAAGAATCTAAGACTATAACTTTTTTATATTTTTTTAATTAACATGTGATTTAAATAAAATTATTAAAATTAATTAATATAAAGAGGAAATGCCTGCCTCAGAGATTACAAATAAATGGGGGACTAGAAGCAAGAAAAAACAGGACCAATCAAGGCTTAGCCAACAGTCAGACTATCGGGGAACCTCCCTGACTGAGATCATCTATTGCAGCCCTGATTTGTCCTGGTTTTATCTTGCTTACAAAATTACCCCCCCCCCCCCCCTTCCTACAATCAGTCTGAAGAAGGGTCCCAACCTGAAAAGCATATATAAAATGGTCATAAATAGTAAAGTCACGGGACAATTATGCCTCCCTAAGAGATCAATCTCTTAGGGAGGCATAATTCTCCCGTGCCTTTCATCAGCAGTACGTTTTAAACGCGGAAGTATGTGCTGCTCACGTGCCGTCGACGCTGCTTCAAGCTAAGTGGGAACGGTCCGTAAAGGCAGCTGAACCTCTGCTGCTACACTGTGAACTGTGTGCATGTGCTGCGTTGAGCACTGCGCATGCGCACCAGCCTACTGCGCATGCGCAAGTTTCTTAGCGGGCTTTTCAACGGTGGATAGTGATTACCTGAAGCGTTTCACGAAGCAACCTTATGGATATTTTTGCTGCAGAATGGATTTTGTGCACAAATAATACGGTAAGTAATTTTTTTTGAGCTATATGTTTTTAAATACTTTATTAAAAGATAGGACCTATTGAAAACAAATTACATGATAAAAGTTGAGAAAAAAATCTGCGCATGCGCGGTTTCCACGATTTAAAAATAGCCGAATGACAGTTCACCGGTGAGGGAACAGTGTGCGCATGCGCGGATTTCAAGATAAAAAAAATGCCGACCAGCAGTTTACCGGGGAGGAAACAATGTGCGCACGCGCAGTTTCATGATTTAAAATAAAGCCTACTGACAGTTCACCGGGGAGCGAATAATCTACGCGTGTGCGGTTTTCAAGATTTTTAAAAGCCACTGCCTACCCTGGCTGATTACTCACGGCACGTGCCTCCTGCACACGCCCCTCCCCCCCACATACCCCCCCTCCCCTCTCCGGCTCCACAACGCTCGCTGCCCCCCTCCCGCACAACACGCTCCCCCCACACTCCTCACCCCCACACCCTTCCCCCCACACCCCTCCCTCACACACCTCCCCTCACTCCACTCCCCCACACCCCTCCCACCCCCACACCACTCCCCCCCACACCACTCCCCCCCACCCCTTCCCCCACACCCAACCCCCACTTGCCCCCACAACAGCCCTCACCCACACACCCCTCCCCCACAACCTCCCTTACCCCCACCTCCATCCCACAACACCCCGCCCACACACCCTCCTCCCACAACCCCCCGCCCACATAGCCCTCCCCCCCCGCCAACACAGCCCTCCCCCACACCCAACCCCCCTTGCCCCCACAACACCCCCCACCAATACCCCTCTCCTCCCACAACTTCCCTTACCCCCACCTCCACCCCACAACCTCCTGCCTACATCCCCCTCCTCCCCCACCCCCCCCCCCGCCCACACAGCTCCCACCCACCCACACACCCCTCCCTCGGACCACACAACCCTCTCCATCCGCCCTTCCTCGCCAGCTCCAAAATGCTCGCTGACACCAACCCCTCTCCCCCCCTCCTCCCCCCACACCAGTCCCCTTCACTATCCCCCCTTGCTCCCCCACCCCCCAGCCACACACCCCTCCCCGCCCACAAGCCCCTCCCCCTCCACAAGCCCTCCCCTCCACAAGCCCTCCCCCCCACAAGCACTCCCCCCACAAGCCCTCCCTCCCAACAAACTCCCCTCCCCCACACACCCCACCCCACCCTCACTCACCCCCTGCCTCCACACCACCCCCTCCCCCCTCCTCCACTCTCTTGCCACACACCCCCTTCCCTCCCATCCCGCCCCCCCCTCCCCTCCCACACATGAAGAGGAGGGGGAGGGAGCGCTGGGGGATGAGGGGAAATGAGCTGTGCCTGCACAGGTACTGGGCTATTGGTGTGTGGTGGAATAATGCATTGGGGGAACGGGTTGCGTTGGAGGAACGGGTTAGTGGTGGAATATTGCGTTGGGGAATGTGTTGCGTTGGGGGACCAAGCCTCCCGTGTGACTGGGACCCAATGGGTCCCACTTGGTCTAGTTGTGTACTAAACTTCATTGAATGTTTTGATTGGAACCATTTTGTAATATAGTATAATTAAATAGGCATCTATTATGTTACTTACCATCATTTGTAACAAAATAATTTGGGACTCGGCAAAGTCTGTGGTCTCTATATAATGGGTAGAAGTCATGCTAATTGCATTCCACTGACAACTGAAAATGTTTTGGAAAGTGAAATGTACAACAATATTTTCACTATAAACAATTTAAACTTTGGGACTTTTTTTAAAATATATATTTTTATTAGAGTATTTAGACAGTGATTTAGCAAACATATGTTATGATAGCAATATTTCATGTTCAACGGGCATACATTATTAATATTGTCAAGTGTATCATTTTGACTCTAATAATTTTTTTTATAAAGAGAGAGAACAGTAAGAAAAATAAAATAAAAATCAACATCAAAAAAGAATATCATAAAGAATGGAATAAATTACTATTAATACATCATAGGAGATAAGATCAAGGAATATAAAATATAACTTTTCATCTATTCCTAAGTCCAAATTTCAGTTAGGGTTCCCTGCCGAACCATTCTACCCTTTTAAGTAATCAATGAAAGACCATATTCTAACGAAAACTTCTTGTTTGTCCATTAAGGCAAATCTGATTCTTTCCAGATGTAGGGTCTCCGACATTTCCGTAATCCACATTTTAGTTGTGAGGGATATAGGGCCGTTCCAAAATTTTAATATTAGTTTCTTCCCAATTATTATACTGTAATCTAGGAAATTTCTTTGACTTGTTGTAAGAGTTAAACTTTGTTCTGATGTTCCAAGTATTATTAATTTTGGGTCCGGATCCAGTTTAGTATTAATAACTTCAGAAGTTATTCTAAAAATCTCAGTCCAGAAATTCTTAATTTTTATACAATTTGCAAAAATATGTGTTAAATTAGCCTCTGGATGTTGACATTTATCGCAGATAGACGATATCTGTGGAAAGATTCTATTTAATTTAACTTTGGAGTGATGTAATCTATGTAAAACTTTAAATTGTATTAGAGCATGTCTGGAGTTTAGCGAGCATTGATGTATGTATTGTAAACTTTTGTCCCATATATCTTTCGTTATGGATTGATTTATTTCATTTTCCCATGTATGTCTATATGATTCCGTCGACGGTATCTCGCTATCTAAAAGGGTATTGTAAATGTAAGTTGTTAATTTTTCTGTATTAGATGCTTATTCAGACATTCATCAAGGATTTCTGGTTCCCTATTCCTATAATCTTGTGTATTTGACCTAACATAATCTCTGAGTTGTAGATATCGAAAAAAATTATTTGAGTGTAATCCATAAATCTGTTGCAGTTCCTGAAATGAGAGATAAGTGCCTTTCTTATAAAGGTGTTCCACCCTTTTGATTCCATAGTTTTTTCATTGTATAAAGCCTTTATCCAGCATGGAAGGTTTGAATAAGGGATTGCTTACAATAGGGAGACAGAGTGGTATATTATCCAGTTTTAAAGCCTTTTTAAGTTGTTTCCAGATTTGTGTACCACTATATATTATAGGGTTTTCCCCATAAGTTTTTTTGTGCAATTTTGTCGGTGCAAATATAATTGAACCGATTTCAAAAGGTAGACAATCCTCCTTTTCCATCATTAACCATTCTGGTTGTTGATCCATTTCTTCCAGCCAAAAATTCATGTTTTTAATATAAACTGCCCAAAAATAAAACAAAACATTTGGTAGAACTAAACCTCCATTAATCTTTGATTTACATAAATGTTTTTATTTATTCTATGATTCTTGTAGTCCCAGATGAAACTTGTAACAGTGGAGTCTACTTTTTAAAAAAAAGATTTTGGAATATATATCGGGATTGACTGAAATTGGTACAATAATTGCGGCAGAAAAATCATTTTTATAGCATTAATTCTACCGAACATTGAAATAGGAAGTGTTTTCGAGTATTGAATATTCTTATTTAGTTTATTCATTAAAGGTGGAAAATTTGATTTAAATAAAGAACTATACCCCTTAGTTACATAAATACCTAGATATTTAAATTTTTCTTCAACTATTTTAAAAGGTGATTGTTGTAGTATATGTAGATTGTGATCCATTATTGACCTAATTTCGCTTTTATTCCAATTAATTCTGTATCCTGAGAAATGACCGAATTGAGTTATTAGATTTAATAAATTTGGAATACTAATTTCCGGCTTTGTAATATATATTAGTACATCATCTGCATATAGAGAAGTTTTATTAATTGTATCTTTAGTATTATACCCATGTATTCCTGGATTAGATCTGACATTTTGTGCAAGTGGTTCAATTGCTAAAGCGAATAATAATGGAGATAACGAACATCCTTGTCTACAACCTCTGGAAAGATTAAATTTAGTTGATAACATTTGATTTGTTAGTATTCTAGCTGTTGGGTTAGAATATAATAATTTAACCCATGCACAGTACTTCTCTCCCAATTGAAATTTTTCCATCACTGAAAATAAATATGGCCATTCTACTTGATCGAAGGCTTTTTCAGCATCTAGCGATATAATTGCTAGGTCTGCATTAGCAATTCTGTTTCAGTATATAATATTAAACAATCGTCTAAGATTATAAAATGAATGATGTTTTGGGATAAAACCTGTTTGATCAGGGTGTATTAATTTGTTAATTACTAAGCTCAATCTATTAGATAGGATTTTAGTTAATATTTTCTGATCAGTATTTAATAGAGCAATTGCTCTATATGAGGCCGGTTCTTCTAGATCCTTATCAATTTTAGGTATAAGTATTATTGTAGATTCATTTAAAGTTTCTGGGAGTTGCTGTTGAGTATAAACTTGTTTATACAGTGTTTGTAAGCGTGGAGAAATCAGATCATAAATTTTTTTATAGAATTCAGAACTTAGGCCATCAGGGCCGGCGGCCTTTCCATTTCTTAAAGATCTAATTGACTCTTCAATATCTTTGGTCATTATTTCAGCTCCTAATAATTCTTGTTCATGCAGATCTAAGCCTTTAAGGTTACATTTCTGTAAAAATGCTTCCATTCCTATTGATTGTTTGGGACTTCTAACCGTGAATCAAACCATCTGAGGAATTATCTTTGGAAAACATTTGTGACACATCAGGCAGCAGAGAAAGCTAATGGCCTGTTGGCCTTCATTGCAAAATGATTTGAGTTGAGGAGCAAGGAGGTCCTACTGCAGTTGTACAGGGCCCTGGTGAGACCGCACCTGGAGTATTATGTGCAATTTTGGCCTAATTTGAGGAAGGACATTATTGCTATTGTGGGAGTGCAGTGTAGGTTCACCAGGTTAATTCCCGGGATGGCGGGACTGACATATGATGAAAGAATGGGTCAACTGGGCTTGTATTCACTGGAATTTAGAAGGATGATAGGTGGTCTTATAGAAACATAAAATTCTTAAGGTTTGGACAGGCTAGATGCTGCAAAAATGTTCCGATGTTGGGGGAGTCCAGAACCAGGAGTAACAGTTTGAAAATAAGAGGTAGGCCATTTAGGACTAAGACGAGGAAACACATTTTCAACCAGAGAGTTGTGAATCTGTGGAATTCTCCACCACAGAAGGCAATGGAGGGCAATTCACTAGATGTTTTCAAGATAGAGTTACATATAGCTCTTAGGCCTAAAGGAATCAAAGGATATGGGGAAAAAACAGGAATGGGGTACTGATTTTAGATGATCAGCCATGATCATATTGAATGGCTGTGCTGGCTGGAAGAGCCGAATGGCCTACTCCTGCACCTATTTTTCTATGTTTCTAAGGATTGTGTACATTAAATCTGTACACCCATATACTGTAGTTATGTTTACTTGATTTCATCCAAAATGTACTGAACTAATATTTTTTGTAATGTTATTCTGGAGTTGTATTTTCCAGCAATTATAAGCTGCATACACTACACCAACTTGTGTGTATGTGTATTTCTTTAACCAAACTGCTTCCCTCATCACACCTCCAGATTCTGCTAAATCTTATTGAGCGGGAAGTTAGTTTTCCTATTGATAATTAGTAATGTACGAAGATTAAATTCATTCTGAATTAGAGAACCTAATCAGATGGAGTCTAACTACATACTCTCTAACATTCCATGATTTTCTGTGTGAAAGTTTTCTTAAATCTAGCGCAGTATTGAATCTGTTTATATCAAGTTGACCTTAAAGTTCCATTTGAACTCTTTTTTTTCAGAATATCATAAGGTCAAAATCCTAAAACTCCCTGCTCAACAACACTGTGTGACTACTTTCGCAAGTTTTGCACCTAGGGGTTCACCATTGATAGAAATGCAACTGCATCAGCCACATAACTACGTGGCTATTAGAAGATATGAGTTTGAATATCCAGTACAAAACAACCTACTTGATTGGTACTCTATCAACCATCCTTAATATTCAATTGTTTCACCAAGAGTGCACAGAGGCTGCAACATGTACCATCTACAACATGCATTGTAATTATTCACCCAGGTTCTTCTCCTTCTTGCGTAAGGCGTGCACACCCTAAAGTTGTAGGACAACTTGTTCTATTTGATCTTATTTGATTGTGCACGCCAGGTTGATTGCATTCGTCGAAACAGGGCAGACCACGTGAAGCTTGCAATCTTCCACCCCTTCACCCAGGTTGTTCCTGCAGTACCTCAAAAAGTGACCCCTATTATCAAAGAGTACAAGGGTATTAGGCCGAGGGAACATCATAGCTGTCAGGATTACCTCCAAGTTGCACATGAACATATTCATAAATCTATTACTGGCCCATCAGTGGAACTGGGTGTAAGTCCTAGAACACCATACCTTCACCATAGGTCTCCCACTGCATGGATCACCATTGATCATAATCTTAATAGGACCTGCCACATAAATAACAACAGCAACTCAAGAAGCTGACTCAGCATCATTTTCTCAAGGAAAATTAATGATGATGAGGAAGTAACAAGTAGAATGGATAAGGGAGAGCCAATGGATGTGGTGATGTGGTGTATCTGTACTTTCACAAAGCCTTTGATAAGGTCCCACACAAGAGATTGGTGTGCAAAATTAGAGCACGTTATTGGGGGTGGGGTATTGACATTGATATAGTCACAGTTTAAGAATAAGGGGTAAGCCATTGAGGACTGAGATGAGGAAAACAGTGAATCTGTGGAACTCTCTGCCACAGAAGGCAGTGGATGCCAATTCACTGGATGTTTTTCAGAGAGAGTAAATGTACAGCATGGAAACAGGACCTTTGACCCAACTTTTCCTTTCTGACCAAGGTACCCATCTATCTGTGCATGCATTTGACCCGCATCATTCTAAACCTAAACCTGCTCCAAATATTTCCCCTGTATGCTGATTTTATATACTACCATCCTTTGTGAAAAGACTTCCTCTCAAGTTCCTATTATATATTTCCCCTCTCACGTTAAACCTATGCCTCTAGTTCTTGATTTCTCGACACTGGTGTAAAATCCGTGCATTCATCCTATCTATGCCCTTCATGATTTTATATACTTTTGAGATCACACTCAGTCTCCCATGCTACAAGTAATAAAGTCCCAGCCCATCTTTATTTACTCAGCTCATCAAGTCCTGGCAACATCTTTGTAAATCCTTTCTGCATTCTTACCAGCTTAATGGCATATTTCCTTGTGGCATATTTTTGGGTGACCAAAACTGAACACACTACTCCAAGTGTGGCTTCACCAACATATTGTACAATTAGAACAATAGGTTTGTCACATTCGTATGTTGCTTTGTTTTACTTTAATCTCACAATTAAAATAAATATCAACAATTTGCTTAACAGCAATTATGGGCCAAAGGGTTTGTTCCTGTACTGTATTATTCTAGCTATAACTTGAATAGAAATCAATGTAAAGACAACAATAGTTCCCTTAACTTCATACAATTAGAGGGTCAGTGATTGAGAAACAGTGCACCCTGTTGGTTCTTTTATATAAAACAGAAATAAGATAACGCAAAATTAGTTACACTCTCCGTAATTTAAGGCAAGTTACTGGTACTGTATATACATTTACATTTGGTATAATTGCTGACCAAAAAATATCATTAACTGCCCAGATATCATAGTAAGTAAGTGGAAAGATTTAATTTTAAGAAAGATTGGTGTTTTGGAACATAAGAGATAAAAATGTTCCTGGACTAAAAATTTGTGCTGTTTTTTTTCTTAGGCCCCCTGCGGTCAAGGCTGACCATGGGTGTCTCCAGGGTGTTATTCCCTATATGCAGGACGCCTGTGCGTGACTATGTTTAACGTGGGGAGACTGGTGCCCACGGTCCTTGACAGATCTGTGTCAGGATCCAGTGGCATGGAGTCCAAGAAGACCGGAGACCCTTTTCTGCTGCAGCCTTCATCCGACTTCCCAACCATTTTGACACTCTACTAAGGTCAGCCCACATCCTCCGCCTGTTCCATCATTAAGGTCTTGGTTGGATTGCCTTTTGTCAGAGATCTCCCACTCGACCTTACCGCCATGGGTGGCCCTACCAGGAGCATAGCTCCAGACGGCATCGCTCTCAGGATCTCAGGTCCACACAAGCTTCTCCACCACGACAAGGTGACAATCCATGGAGGAATGTGTTAAGTATTGACTAAGATATATGATGATTGTTCCATTTAGTTCCATGCCAGTGAATGAACAATGGCCAGACAAAATGTCAATGCAATTACCGATGAACTCATTTTAACATTACCATCTGAAGCATAAGTTTCTCTAATTAATTATCTCTACCCATGTGTACAGTATTTTGAATTTAAGTCACAGTCACTATCACAGAAACGAGGCCCATCAGCCCACCCATGGCAACCATAGGTGTCCAGTCTAAATGCAGTCCGTGTCTGTTACTATGTATAAATATATATAAATATATACAATAACCTTCATGTTTAGCTTTAAATGTCATGAATTATAAAATAATGGGGAAAAGTACTTGGTTAACAGAAAATATGACTGAAGATATGCTGGATTAGAAAGAAGTCCAGATTTCATTCATGATAGACACAAAATGCTGGAGTAACTCAGCGGGACAGGCAGCATTGCTGGAGAGAAGGAATGGGTGATGTTTTGGTTTGAGACCCAGTTGTTGTTCTTTTACATCCCAGCATTAATAGCAGAACCAGAATATGATGTGGTAACACTTAATCTGACGTGCAGAATTTGTAAAGAAAGATAAAAGCTATTCATTCAAATCTTTCATAAGAAATGGGAGTCATTTACCTGGCTTGCTGAGTATTGCCATTTTCTTTCAGATTTTCAGCTTCTGCACCAACTTATTTAACCTTGATATTCATTTTCGAAACATCAGTCTATCCTCCAGTACAGGAAATTTTCTCCTGTGCTTGTTTAAAATTGTATTTCAATTATCTTTGTTTTAGAAAGCCATCTCTGCTTTGGAGGACAGAAAGGTAAAGTGTGGGAATGAAGAGGAATTGCAAACAAAAGATCAAGCTGAAGGTGCATTGTGATATTGTCATACCTACCTTACTCTATGCTTACTCCACTTGGCCTGCCTGTGCAACATGCTTCACATCAGGTTGTAAGGCAAGATTCAACTAGAACCAGAGCTTCTGTCCCAGGCAAATCTTCCCACCACCTACATGTCATTAACATAATCACAGATCAGGTGAGCAAGACATGTGAGAAAAATAGACATAAAGTGCTGGAGTTACTCAGTGGCTCAGCAGGAGAAAATGGATCGGTGAAGTTTCAGGTCAGAAGAATGTCTGATGAGCAGATAATTTGACTGAAGGGCAAATGATAATGTGATCAACAGCGAAAGATTCAAAGATTGCTTTTGAACATCACTGAAGATGCACACACTGGTAGCAAGTATTGGATCGCCCTGTGTGCTGTAAACACACAAGAAGTGGTGTTCATTCATGTAAGGAAGCTAGAATGGAGGAAGCAAAGAGCAAAAGAGAAAGTTGAAAATCAAGAACCACTGATGCTACAGGAACCTTCCTGCTGCCCCAAGGTGGAAATAAATTTGGAGCCCAGATCATTCTTATCAGCAATCTCCCTAGACACTCCATGGTGATGAAGTGCTTCAAGTTAGGTCATGAAACATATCGACTCCCTGCCTTAGTAAGGATCGCAATCCACTCCAATCCACCCACTGTCACAACAGAGCGACAGCAGATACAATATCACCTGCTCTCTTTCCACTCTGCACTGGACTACTAGAGCTTTGCCTTCCTTATGGACTAACTTCAATTAGAACAAATTAACAACACTTACTCCTGAGTATCATCACAAGGGCACTTTAAGACTGTATACTCATTCCTCTGTTTTACTCTCTCTATACCCATTACCATTTCACCAGACACTGCTCAAATGCCATCTTTAAATTCATTGACAATACCACTGCTGTTGGATGAATAATGGGTAATTATGTTGGTGTGCAGAACGTGGAGTGATGATCTTGTTGAGTGGTGTCAGAACAACAATCATGTTCTCAGGGTTAGCAAGACCAAGGAGTTCTTTGTTGACTACAGGGAGGAAAAGCTGAGGATCCATGAAGTATTTTTATCGATGGAATGGCGATGGAGATGATCAACAACTCCAATTTTGTGGCATGCACATATATGATGATCGATCCTTGGCCCAGCACATTGATACAATCACAAAGGAAATTAGTTAATGCCTCTACTTCCTCAGGAGTTTGAGGAGATTGCCGAATCCTCCATCAAAATTCTACAGGTGTACAGAGGAAAGCACACTGTCTGGTTACATCACAGCTTGGTTCGATAATGCAAATGCCCCAGAATGCCCTGGAGGCTGCAAAAAATGGTGGAGATTGCCCTGGATATCACAAGCATTGACCTCCCTACCATTGAAGGGAACTACATGAAGCACTCAAGAAGACAGTTAAAATCATCAAAGATCCACACTGCACTGGCCATCCTCTTATCTTGCTTTTACCATTGGGAAGAAGGTACAGGAGCGTGAGAATCGTTTCCACCAAATTCAAGAACAGCTTCCTCTCATCATCCATCAGGCTCTTGAACCATCCTGCACAACCCTATCCACAAACCTACCTCATTACCGTAGTATTATAGCTTTACATAAGGTTGACTACATGATTCGATGTACTATTATCGTCTGGTTACCTAGTATATCCGATAATTTATTGTAGTTTTGTTTCTTGTATATTTTATTGTTGTGTTAATGTACTTGCTGCCTGCAGAATCATGAGGCAACCATTATGGTGATGGCTGCTTGCAGAACAATCGCCCAGTCAACACATTCACCAATGGAGAGACCATCAGGGAAGAAAATATCTATCTCTCCACATTGTTGAAAGTCCATAAAAGGCAAAAATACTGCATTTAGCAGGTTGGATAGGTTATTGATCTCCTTTAAAGATGTTATGTTTAGTCTAGTTTAGAGATACAGCACGAAAACAGGCCCTTCGGCTAACCAAGTCTACACTGACCAACGATCACCCGTACACTAGTTCTATCCTACACACCTGGGCCAATTTACAGTTGCCAATGAATCTACAAACATGCATGTTTTTAGAATGTGGGTGGAAACTGCAGCTAACAGAGAAAACCCATGAGGTCACAGGGAGATTGTACAAACTCCATGAAGACACCACCCATAGTCAGGATCAAATCTGGGCCTCTGGCATTATAAGGCAGCCACTGTACTGTGGTGCCAGAGTGCCACACTGAATAACATAAATTGTGCCTCATGAGGAAATTAATTGCTCTCAGGTAGCACAGATGTGTTCCTGTCTGTAGCCTATTAACATATGATGATCGGGGGGATTCTGGACAAAACTATAGCAGACACAAGTTATAACAAATCCAAGTGACCGGACCAGTTCACAGACCCAATTAAGATGAAAGGAGAAATCCTTAATACTTTCAGTTTGCATATTCTGTGATCCCATCAGGGTGTCACAATACATTTGGGCATTCAACCATAGCTTGCCTTGAATTTACATCATTTTAATTTGATTGACACACAAAAAGAACATCAGTGCAAGCTGCTGCACCAGATATGAAATGAACCAAATGCGTGAATTTCCATCATATCTCGGACGGGTCTAAGTTAATATCAATTTCAGCAGCGTCATAATGTTGCTGATATAAATACCTCAGCTGATGCAGCAGGTTAGAATTGTAGTTCTGCTTTCTATGTTTGCCTTCCTTATCTGTGCTCATTAGAAATTCCATAGTCTGCTGGATGTGGCCCTCAAATGATTCTGCAATACCAATGCAGCAGATTTCAGGCAGCACAGTTGCTTGAGTTTATGCTGATTTGCAATAAACTGGTCCAAATTCATTTTAACTCTCGCCTTCTGAACAGGAAGCATAGTTAAGGCTTTGACTGAAAGAAAGAGGTAGGCTAGAGTTATATTTTTAATGCCATCTGACTGCCCATTCAAAGAGATGAAATGAAGTGTGTGTCCCGTCCCCCCCCCCCCCCCCCCCCCCCACTTAAAATTAGATTCCATCTTCTCCAGTCTAATTACCCTGTTTAATAAATCCTGGTTACTGTCAAGCAACACCCCTTGCACTGAAACATAATTTTTACATGTGCCTGATCCCAATCATGTGGCTTTTAATAACCCCAACGTGGGAGCTTCAATCGCCGGGAGCAGGAGATTCAATCGCCCTGACTGCGGTAGGTTTGATTCCCCCGACCGCGGGAGAAAAGGAAAGGAGATAAGACTTTATTGCCTTCCATCTCAATGGGGAATGGGGAGGAGCCGCTGTGGTGGATGTTTATGTCAATTTTTTATGTTGTTGTGTGTCTTGTTGCATTTTTGGTATGACTGTATGGCAAAGCAAATTCCTTGTATGTTGCAAAACATACCTGGCTAATAAATTACGATTATGATTATGATTATGATTAATTGTTGGTGTGAATTTATATTATTTAATTAATCTTGCTTTATTTTACTCTGTTTTTCCTTCCCTCTTAATCAATTCTGTTCCAGTTCAGAATTGAAGTCATCATTACTCTGACAGTTCCTGGTCCAAACTCTATGCTGTGCATTAATAATTCATCCAGCTGACAGGTTAAGGAGATACAGCCAACTCCTGGGTTACGGCCTTTTGCAAATTCGTCCTCGCAAATCCCAACCTCAAATTTTAGGATACGGAGTAAAATTTGACAAAGCGGAACACCCTGAAAAAACCTACGCGGTGAACACAAAGGGAGAAAGTAAAAATAGACAACACTCGTAGTCTGGATCAAACCCTGGCCTCAAGTACTATAAAGCAGCAGCTCTACCATTGCACCACCATGCTGCCCCAATAAATAAACATTATATAAACAATAAACAATGAACAGTCTGAAGAAGGGTCTCAACTCGAAACGTCGCCTATCTCCTTCGCTCCTTAGATGCTGCTGCACCCGCTGAGTTTCTCCAGCTTTTTGTGTACCCTCGATTCTCCAGCATCTGCAGTTCCTTCTTTAAAACAATGAACAATATTGTTTTGAACTCTCGTTTCTTAAATCGTGTACAGGTGGCGTGATTTTGTGTTTAAGAAAATCACTATACCCCTGTAATGCATGGGTTGAATTTACACAAGTTATATGCTCTGCACACACACATTCCAGATCTACTGAAGAGGATGAAATACATGTCAAAGGATGTTAGTTTTAACTAATATGTAAGGGAGACCATGCATCTTTTTCTCCACCTCATGAATGCCCAACTTATGTACAACCCCTACATATGAATGAACGTTTGGGAGACCGGCATGATGGATGGGGCTGCAGGCATCTTCTGTCATGTGAGAACTCGTTTTTTGGCAATTTCTGACTGATTCCATTAAGCATGCTGGTTTAACTACAGGGTTGGCTGTTTATATTTATATATATATATTGCCATATGGCCAAATGTCCTACTTATTCAGGTTGCAAACGGTTCAACAGTACAAAAATGGAACCATGTTGTAACTTGGGATAAACCTGTACAGTTCAGGAAAGAGTGGATCATTGTGCAGCTATCCAACAATGAATGAGAATATTTGTGGACAAAGGACATCTGGAAATAATTGTATGCAGTACGAGTAGCAAATGCAAATTTATATATGGATGTGGAGAAAAGTTGAAAAAGTAATAATAAAGAATCTCTCGATCTCAGGAAAGTAGTAGTTAATACAAAAACAACAGCAAAACCTTTGTAATGTAAGTTCTGAAGTGAGTTTAACAATCTAGCACCTTGCTGAATCAGAAGATAAAGATGAGAAGAGAAAGTAGTCCATATGGCAAATAATATATATTAGTTGAAAATGGACTAGAATTTCCACATACCTAACCTGGTAAGGAGGCATAATAGCACTTTGGATTCACCAGTACACCCTAGAAAATCACAGGGAAGGAGTCATTAGAACAATTGGACCTGGCAACCTACAATTACTTTGTTGAATTGCATTGTTGTCCTGTACATAATTCAACAACAGAAACCATGTTTGCTATCAGGAAAGGGAACAGCTCAGGAGGATGTAGACGGGGTGGGGGGTGAAAATGTGGATGAGGTGATTGCAACGAAAGCATGGTTATAAAAGCATTCCTGAACTAGATGCATCACATTATTTGGTCAGATTGGAAATCTTTGTAAGGCGTTGCGTAATATTTATGGTTAAACCACTGACTGCAGGCAGTTTAAAATGCATCCACTGTACAACATTTTGACATTTTGACCAGTTAAATTTTTTTATAAAAGTCTTAGTGGAACAGACCAGTATTAATGCAAGATAGAAAAGAGTAACATTGGGAAATGTATCCCACCAAAGACGATATTAATTATTTTTGATCTGCATGCTTAAACGTAGATTGAACATGGTTTATTTCTTCACGTTGCGTGCAAAAGCGAATTCTTCGGTAAAACGTTATGATTTCCAGTCTCCTACTCTTCACAATCCATATCAGTTTATTGTGGTAAAACTGTTTCCACCTGTGCTGACAATCAGGCTGATCGATCATGGATCCTGAAGATGACACTAAGGAGGGCATCTTCGGTTCATCTGAAACATTTTCACTTGGCAATAATTGTTTAACAAATGTATTTGTATAGATTCACTAAAACAGAACTATGCTCTCATAACCTCAAGGGCTTGATTACTCTTAATGTTTCCATCCCTCCAATTATTTCTGGTAATTGGCCCCTGGTCTCTCTCTTAGCTAAAAGGCAGTAACTTGTAACATATTTAGATATATAAGCTTAAATTAGATATATATGTTTTAGATATATATTTGCACTTGTTGTCTTTCAGTACTCAGTTAGATCACATTTCAACGTTGATTTCTCACAGCTCTGCTGCACCGCTAAAGGATTGATTCTGGATTCAATAGTCATAGAGTCATACATACATTTGGCTCATTTTCCTCTGAACCGTTTTTATCCATGTACCTGTCCAAATGCATTTTCATTGTTTTATTGTACTTGCCTCAACTACTTCTTCTGGCATCTCATTCCATATACCCAACACCCTCTGTGTGAAAACGTTATCCCTCAGGTTTTTATTAAATATTTTAAGTGATATATAAATCTGCAACTGAAATAATTTTTAGAAAGGAAGAACCCAGTCTTCCCTGCATTCCCCTTTGTGATACTTTGAAATTGCATCTCATGGTCTTTCAATGGATTTTGGGATAAAGATTAGGAGGTGAAAGAGAAGGTAAAAATGTTGGAAATGCTCAGCAGATCAGGCAGCATCTGTAAAAGGATAAACATGGTTACAGTTTCAGATCAAACGTGCAGGTCTTACAACCAAAAGGTTGACTCTATTCCAATTATGTTTATAAATTTTACTTTCTATTTCCACAAATGCTGCCTATCCTGCTCAATGCTTCCAACATTTTCTGTTTTTATTATGTGAAAAGGTGTATTATGTTAAAATATTTCATTTTAATTTTTCAATTATTTATGTGTTTTGGTTGTTTAGTTTAGGGTTACAGCATTGAACAGGCCCTTTGGCCCATCAAGTTCACAGCGACCAGCAATCACTAGTACTCTGGTTCTATCCTACACACTAGGGACAATTTCAAGAAGCCAATTAACCTACAAACCTGCACGCCTTTCGAATGTGGGAGGAAACCAGAATACCTGGAGAAAACCCACATGATCACAGGGAAAATGTACAAACTCCATATAGACAGCACCGGTAGTCAGGATCAAACCAGGGTCTCTGGCACTGTAAGGATGCAATTCTACCACTGTGCTGCCACTGTGCTGTTGTATATAATTACATTTAATGTTAATATAGTTCTTATATAGCACATTTTAACTTGGTTAATAAATTATGATTATGATTATGATTATGATTAATTGTTGGTGTGAATTTATATTATTTAATTAATCTTGCTTTATTTTACTCTGTTTTTCCTTCCCTCTTAATCTGTTCCAGTTCAGAATTGAAGTCATCATTACTCTGACAGTTCCTGGTCCAACTCTATGCTGTGCATTAATAATTCATCCAGCTGATAGGTTAAGGAGATACAGCCAACTACCGGGTTATGGTCTTTTGCAAATTTGTCCTTGCAGAAGTCGCAAATCCTGACCCCAAATTTGTGAGATACAGAATAAAATTTAACAAACCAGAACACCCTTAGAAAACCTACTCGGCCAAAGGGAGAACATAAAAACAGATAACACTCGTAGTCTGGATCAAACCCTGGTCTCTAGTGCTATAAGGCAGCAGCTCTACCATTGCACCACCACCAACACCTTTGACCACATGTCCATCGGGCAGTGGTCAGCACAGAATGTCCTGCAGGCACTGCAGGGAAAGGACTCTATGGACCCGGTGGCGTGGTTCCCTGAGCAGACTGCCCAGCTTGTCTGGCAAAATGCCTCATCGCCAGAACTCACCAACAAGCACCAAGACCTGGCTTGGCTGGCGGTGAGGGGAGCCCTCCCAGTCAGATCCTTCCTGTACCGTCGGAACCTCACTGCCAGCGCACGCTGCCCTCGAGACGGCTGCTATGGCGAGGAGACGGTTTCCCACCTCTTTACAGAGTGTGGGTTTGCTAAAAGAGTCTGGAGAAAAATGCAAGGGTCCCTGGTACGCTTTATCCCGAACAGCTCCGTCACAGAGGACTCTGTGATTTACGGACTGTTCCCAGGGATACATTCAGAGGCTGACATCGAGTGCTGCTGGAGGGTCATCAACTCGGTAAAAGACGCCCTTTGGTCTGCCCGAGCATTGTTCACCACCCAGCAGAGCGAGATGTCGGTCAGGGAATGTTGCCGACTGGCCCGCTGCGGACTGCAGGAGTACGTGCTGAGGGACGCACTGAAGCTCGGTGCAGCCAACGCCAAGGCTCGGTGGGGGAGGGCCACAGTCTAACGCCCTTCCGCTGCTGGACATGGGGGCTACGGTATGGTGGAGACGCCCCTCAATATAAGGAAGGTATCCCACGCCACTGTAGCACGAGTGGGGGACTGATTTGTGGAAATTTGGGGGAAAGAAATGTCTAAACTGTATTGATTTATTGTACAGCCTCCGAAAATGTCGGATGGATTTTCCGCAAGGTTAATGTATTGTATATATTTATCATTCGAATAAAGTATATTTTGAAATTTAAAAAAAAATTTAAAAAAAAAACCATGCCACCCCAATAAATAAACATTACATAAACAATAAACCATGAACAGTATTGTTTTGAACTCTCATTTCTTAAAGGGCCTGTCGCACTGCGGGGACCTAATTTGTGAGTTTAGAAGAGTTTGCCCTCGACTCAAACTCGCAGCATGGTCGACACGTGGTCCTAGGAGGTCTTTGTAACTCTCCTTCATGCTCTAGAGTAGTCCCTGCATACTCGAGACCTCAGTTTGGGCGAGCCGTTTTTTTTTTAGCATGCTGAAAATTGTCCGCGAGTAAAAAAAGGTTGGCATGGAAAAATCGATATTTTCTTTACTCATAGGTTTAGTCGAAGTAGGTCGTAGTAGGTCGGCATGTTATTTGTAGGTAATCGAAGGCAATCAAAGGTAATCGAGGGTAGTCGAAGGTAATGGAAGGAAGGTGAATGTAGTCGTAGATAGTGTTAGCATAGTCGAAGATAGTCAAATGTAGCCGTAGATAGTGTTAGTACAGTCGAAGGTAGTTGAAGGTGGTCGTCTTCACTCTCCACTATTCAGTGTCCAATTTTCCCGAAGCCAGTCGAAGCTCGCCTTCAACATCGTCGAAGGAGGTCGAAGGAGATCGAAGGAGGTCTTCTGCATGGTCGAAGGAGGTCTTCTACATATTCGTAGGAGGTTCTCTACATAGTCGAAGGTGGTCGTAGGAAGCGTTCTAGTTCGGCGAAACTACACGACCATGACATTTTTATGAACTCTCCTAAACTCTTCTAAACTCGCAAATTAGGTCCTTGCAGTGGGACAGGCCCTTTACACTTGTACAGATGGCGTGATTTTGTGTTTAAGAAAATCGCAATACCCCTGTAATGCATGGGTTGCATTTACACAAGTTATATGCTCTGCACACACACATTCCAGATCTACTGAAGAGGGTGAAATACATGTCCAAGGGTGTTAGTTTTAACTAATATGTAAGGGAGACCATGCATCATTCTCCACCTCATGAATGCCCAAGATATGTACAACCCCTACATATGAATGAATGTTTGGGAGATCGGCATAATGGATGGGGCTGCAGGCATCTTCTGTCATGTGAGAACTTGGTTTTTGGAAATATCTGACTGATTCCGTTAATCATCCTGGTTTAACTACAGGGTTGGCTGTTTATTTTTATATACATATATTGCCATATGGCCACATTTCCTACTTGTTCAGGTTACAAATAGTTCTCAGGCATGGAACCATGTCGTAACTTGGGATAGACCTGTACAGTTCATGAAAGAGTGGATCATTGTGCAGCTATCCAACAACGAATGAGGATATTTGTGGACAAAGGACATCTGGAAATAATTGTATGCAGGACGCGTAGAGAATGCAAATTTATATATGGATGTGGAGAAAAGTTGAAAAGGTAATAATAAAGAGTCTTTCAATCTCAGGAAAGTAATAGTTAACAAAAACAACAGCAAAACCTTTGTAATGTAAGTTCTGAAGTGAGTTTAACAATCTAGCAACTTGCTGATTCAGAAGATAAAGATGAGAAGAAAAAGTAGTTCATATGGCAAATAATACATTTTATTTGAAAATGGACTAGAATTTCCACATACCTAACCTGGTAAGGAGGCATAATAGCACTTTGGATTCACCAGTACACCCTAGAAAATCACAGGGAAGGAGTCATTAGAACAATTGGACCTGGCAACCTACAATTACTTAGTTGAATTGCATTGTTGTCCTGTACATAATTCAACAACAGAAACCATGTTTGCTATCAGGAAAGGGAACAGCTCAGGAGGGTGTAGATGGGGTGGGGGGTGAAAATGTGGGTGAGGCGATTGCAATGAAAGCATGGTTTTAAAAGCATTTCTGAATAAGCAAGTTCAGTATCTCGATAAACGCAAGGATTCATGGGATTTGTCAAAGGTCATTCGGGACTAAAAAGAAAGGAAATGCAGCGCTGTATAAACTGTGTATAAATTGTTAACTATACTCCAAAGGAATTAATCTAGAGTTCTGTCAACTCAATAGCTTCCTTTCTTGTTCTGTTGTTACACAGTCAAGTTCTAGTTCTGTTCATTAGTCTGCAATTATGAGATATTCAAAAGTTAAATAATTTATTATTTTCATTTAATCCTTAATGTGTTTGCTACTGGAATAAGAAAATATTACTTGTTATGGACACATTTTCTCATCTTTATTCATAATTTATGTGTAAACATATATTTAATCTGAGGTAGCAATCCACAGCAGCTGAAAGCAATAGTTTTAACTTTAGGAAAAACAAAACCAAGAAAGAAAGCAAAAGGTGGAATATCCTCCTACCAGTCCATCAGCTTTATTTAAGTGTTCCTAACCAATGTCTGCAGTGATCTCCGCTAAGATGATAAATATTTGACTTGGATAAGGGCCAATTTAGAAAGGGGTTATGCAGTATGCCCAACCTCACCTCTCGAAGCAAAGGTGACAATAGCCTCAGTTTCCACGATAATTACATGTTTGAGGATGATAGGCATAAACTAAGCTTTTCTTTAAAATAACTGCACTTACCTTTGGGCTAATTGTGATATCAGCTTACCATTTGTTTTCCCAATTTCTCAGGCATCTACCAAAAATACAGGTTCTACACCATAGTCAACTTTCCTCGAGCTCTGGAAGAAATCAACTACACCTAATGCAATACCACAAATCTAAAGGCTGCTACTGAACAGAACAAACCACACTGACAAAGAGAATATTAAAGCATTCTACAAAAGCATAAACTTGTTCAGGCAAGATTACATGGGGAAATGGCAACAGCACTGCATAGAATTGCCAGCATTCTCTTAAGTGCCACTACTTTTGGGATTACTTTTGAAGTCTTTACAGGCTGCTTTCTTACCAACTGGGGAGAAACAACTTAACAACCTGCATCAAATAACAAAGTCAATTATACATTATTCATGGTCACGATCTCACTCACTCACCGAACCATAACGCAATAATACCACCAAAATCATCGTAGTTTTGTACAAATGAACCATAAATACACCGTTAATAGTTTTGAAAGCTGTATTTTCTTACCTCGAAGAAGCAAAACTGGAAAACACGTATGAAACGCAGGTCCGTACGCACACAGTAGCTCAGCTGGCGAGAGTGTTTATCCCGAATGACCCATGACCTGGGTATGCGCAGTTGTAATACCGAACTCGATAATTAGAAGCATCACTTTACTTGATCAGATTGGAAATCTTTATAATGTGTTGTGTTATATTTATGGTTAAACCACTGACTTCAGGCAGTTTAAAATGCATCCACTACAACATTTTGACATTTTGACCAGTTAAAAAAAATTATAAAAGTCTTAGTGACCAGTATTAATGCAAGATAGAAAAGAGTAACATTGGGAAATGTATCCCACTAAAGATGATATTAATTATTTTTGATCTGCATGCTTAAACATAGATTTTACATAGTTTATTTCCTCACGTTTCCTACTCTGCAGAATCCATATCAGTTTATTGTGGTAAAACTATTTCCACCTGTGTTGACAATCAGGCTGATCAATCATGGATCCTGAAGATGACCCTAAGGAGGGCATCTTCAGTTCATCTGAAACATTTTCACTTGGCAATAAATATTTAACAAATGTATTTGTATAGATTCACTAAAACAGAACAAAGCTCTCATAACCTCAAGGGCTTGATTAATCTTAATTTTTCCATCCCTCCAATTATTTCTGGTAATTGGCCCCTGGTTTCTCTCTTAGCTAAAAGGCAGTAACTTGTAACTAATTTAGATATATAAGCTTAAATTAGATATACATGTTTTAGATGTACATTTGCACTTGTTTCCTTTCAGTACTTAGTTAGACCACATTTCTACATTGATTTCTCACAGCTCTGCTGTACCACAACAAGGATTGATTCTAGATGCAATAGTCATAGAGTCTGTACATTTGGCTAATTTCCCTCTAAACCATTTTTATCCATGTACCTGTACAAATGTGTTTTCAATGTTTTATTGTACTTGCCTCAACTATTTCTTCTGGCATCTCATTCCATATACTCACCACCTTCTGTGTGAAAACGTTATCCCTCAGGTTCTTATTAAATATTTTAAGTGATATATAAATTTGCAACTGAAATATTTTTTTAG
This sequence comes from Okamejei kenojei, assembly GCA_035221665.1. Taxonomy (NCBI): domain Eukaryota; kingdom Metazoa; phylum Chordata; class Chondrichthyes; order Rajiformes; family Rajidae; genus Okamejei; species Okamejei kenojei. The sequence continues at coordinate 31,112,642 of CM069145.1, forward strand.
AAAGGAAGAACCTGGTCTTCCCTGCATTCCCCATTGTGATACTTGGAAATTGCCTCTCATGGTCTATCAATGGAATGTGGGATAATGATTAGGAGGTGAAGGGGAAGGTAAAAATCAAATAACTGCAATTGCTGGAAATCTGAACAAGAACAGGCAGCATCTGTAAAAGGATAAACATGGTCACAGTTTCAGATCAAACGCGCAGGTCTTAAACCGAAAGGTTGACTTTTCCATTTATGTTTAAATATTTCACTTTCTATTTCCACAAATGCTGCCTGTCCTATTCAATGTTTCCAACATTTTCTGTTTTAATTATGTGGAAAGGTGCGTTATGTTAAAATATTTCACTTTAATTTTTCAATTATTGATGTGCTTTGGTTGTTTAGTTTAGGCAAACCTGCACATCTTTGGAATGTAGGAGGAAACCAGAATACCTGGAGAAACCCACGTGATCACAGGGAGAACTTACAAACTCCATATAGACAGCACCCATAGTCAGGATCGAACCAGGGTTTCTGGCACGGTAAGGGTGCAATTCTACCACTGTGCTGCCACTGTGCTGTTGTTTATAATTACCATTTATTTTAATATATTTCTTATATTGCACATTTTAAATGTTGAGTAATTATCTGGCATTTGCATAATAGACCTTGAATATCTCTAAATACTGCAGACGTTAAATGAAGATCTGGTCTGATCTTGAAAAAACAGTGGCCCGAATCCTGGAAGAAGACTAAGTGATTCCCCTGGGTGACTTCAATGCTAAAGTTGGAAAATATGCACTCTTTGGCAAAGGACGATTGGCAATGTAAAAGTAGGAAAGTTAACCCTGCAAACACTTCTCAAACTGTGTCTCACATACAACCTGTTGACCCCCAACAACTGGGGCTGCAGAATTTCTCCAGACTGCCCTGCCATTCACCATAAGCATCACTTGTGAAAAGACTCTCAGTCACTCTATTGGAAAACACCATTACTAGTTTGAAACTGACCAGGAGATCCAGGAGCTAATTAACTGCAAACACAAAGGATTCTTGGATTGTATATTCCATCATGCCTCAAGGGAAAATAAACTGCACTGCAGGCACTTGAAGGCTGAAGTCCAACAGAACCTGTCACCTAAATTGTTCAACATTGTCAAGATCATCTATAAAATGATTGAATAATGTGTAATTATTTCAAAGCTTTTCCTTTTAATGTCGAAAATGGAATGCATTGAATTGCTGACCATTTTATTTTATTCACTACATGGATGATTCAAAGCACAGTTCTTGGCTCTATTAATAGCTGCAATTCTGTGAAATACCTTTGAATGGTTATTGTGTTTACAATGAAGAGAATACACTATTATTTTACAATGCTAGCACTTTCTTTTGCTGGCACTGATTTGAGAGAAAATCAGGATAGATTTTTCCACACATCAGACAAATCTGCAACCAAGAAAGAGGGTGGTCAGTGTCCTCATTAGCATTAATTATTGCAGTTATTCTGTTTTTCAGCAAGAGGATTCTAACAACATCCAAAAGCTTTGAGATGCAATTAATTTTGTCCCATTCCCCCTTTTCATCAACAACTTTCAGAGCAGCATCTCATACGCCAAACTATTCTGCTGTGGGTTATTTAATTTTGGTACATTAAGTATCAATAGGGGTGAAAGCTAATAAATTCTGACTTCAGTTAATCCTATTTGATAATGCATCAGTGACTACTGATGAAATAAAGTGAGCATACTCTCACAGTTGCACAGTAGAAACATTCCTAGGTTATCATAGGCTCTGCAGTTACAGTTCCTGGAATCCACAAAAATAAAATAGGTTCTCTCCCATTAATTATGAAACCAAACTCTCGTAATTCAACCTCAAAGTTTTGCAAAATATTCTGACTTGCAAATGAATTGACTACAAAATATGAAACAATAAATCACATGAATAATATTTACTTGATTTACCTAATTCTAAAAATTATTGCTCTGCCAAGTAGCCATTGGGTTGAGTAATTTAACTACATATTATCAATCTACCTATTATCAATTGTTATTCATGCAGGGAATGGAGGGATATGGATCACATGAAGGCAGAGCAGATTAGTCTAACTTGACACATCGTGTTCAGCACCAACTTTGTGGGCCAAAGAGCATGTTTGTGCTGTAAAGATGAGGGAGCAGTTAAATACTTAAATGATTTTCTTTAGAAGCATGCAGACCTGGACTTTATAAATATAGACTTGGAATGCAAGAGCAACCAAGTCATTATAAACATTCAAACACAATAGTTTGGCCACAAATAGCACATTATGTTCTGGGTTCCATACTTGAGGAATTATGTGAAGGCTTTGGACCGAGTGCAGAAGATTTTTTTTTTAATATTGCAGGGATGAGGGGCTTGTGTGTACCGTCTAGTAAACGTGGCTTTCTAATGGAACAAAGGAGATTTCATAGAATTGAAATCATGAAGGATAAACAGGGATGATACAAGACACTGCTCCCATTGGTGGAGGAAATAATAAACTTGACTACGCTAAACATAGCAAACAGATGATTAACAAAAGAACTAAAAGTAACATGAGGGAAAACATTTCTTATACAGTGAATGGGTAGAATCTGAAATGCACACACTGAGGTAACAGTGGAAGCAGGTTCAATATTAGTTTGAATAGAGCTAGATAAGCAACTGAAATAATTTGCAGGCCTATCAAGAGAGGGCTGGAACCTATTGTAGGACTAGCAATACTACCCTAATGTAGAAACAAAGAACTGCAGATGCTGGTTATTCCAATGATAGACACAAAGTGCTAGAGTATCTCTAGAGAAAAAAGATGGGTGACGTTTCAGGTCGGGAGCCCTCTTCTGTCTTGTAGACCTGGGAAAGACTTGTTGAACTGAATAGCCTACATCTGTGTTCTATTAGTGTAGAGATTCTGAAAATGTTCACATGCAATTGGAAGGTTATGTGATGTGCGTCAAGCAAAGTTTGATTTTGATGGACAAACTTCACCGCAAGAGGAAGACAATCTAATCTACCTCCTCAGTTATGTAAATAGTTTTCTTATAATTGTAACTCCATTTTCAATGCTTGATTATGTATTCAGTTGTTGGAAAAGTTTCAAGTTGTGTCTCAAGTTAAAACTGTTATAAAAAGTATCAATTAAGGCAATTATATTTGTATTACTTGAATACAATTTGAAAATAGAATGAGCTCATTAGAATAATTAATTCAACTTGAACTTGAAAACCTTAATAACAACTGCTGACATTTGTCATTAAAAGCCTTTTCATTTGCAGAGGATTTTAATGAACAATCTTCTCTTAGTTGCAGGCACTGTGACCATCCACCACAGAAATTGCTACATCCAGCCTGGCACACTAAAATAGGTAAACTCTAACTTAATTGCACATCCAGCATTCATTATTACAAAAGCAAGAATAAAAGCAAGAATAAAAATTAAAAATTATGAAAACAATTAGTTAAATTTGTTCAATTCTAACACTCAAATTGCTTAATACTTAATACTCTTCATTGAAATAAATAGATTTGCTTTTTAGTGGGCAGACACTAAGTGGGCAGACACGTTCATCAGTCAATTTTTTTCACTTCATTCTGGGTACAGACCTTTCCAAAACCTCATGAGGGCTGAATTACTAACAACAACTTCAGGATTTCTATGTTCAGTTTACAGGTGGCAATCTCAAAGCTGCACCAATTACATGCTAGAAAGATGGCAGGCGCAGATGGACTTACTTTTAATGCAGCTTCAAAATGCTGATCCTCAGTAAAATAATGAAATATGATATATTTATATATTTAAAATTCTACAAAAACCGTGCATGCTTTTACTTTGATATTTGGAATAGTTCTTGAATGAATAGCTCGAGCTTGCATTGTTCCCTGATCATTGTGTTGTACAAACATGGCAAATTATTTGGATCCTTTAGCTTGAAGTTTGCCCCTTCTTTACTGCTTTCTGATATTGATGGCAACAGAAGTGATCTGAAAGTCACAACAACCTGGAGATAGACACTAGGAAGGGAGGGAAACAAGACATGGGAAGTAGGACAGAAAGGAAATAGAAGGGATAGAGATACATAGGGAGAGTGGAAGAAAGAAATTGAAATTGGAAAAGAAGAGAAATACAAATGAAGGAGAGCCAATGACTATCGGGGTAACAAAAACTCAGCATGGAACACAATGTAAAAACAAATCTCTCTTTCTTCTGCTTTGAACACAATGCGTATTAATCATTAGGGTGAAAGGATCGAATGCACCAATTTGTTTTTGATACAAGGGTAATTGGAAATATGACCTGTGAGGAGAATGCTGAGTCTCTAAAATAATATAGACACCTTAAGTGAATGGAATAGAAGCAGTAGTTACAAGATAGAGTAATAGAGTCATAGAGTGATACAGTGTGGAAACAGGCCCTTCGGCCCAATTTGACCACAACGGCCAACATGCCTCAGCTACACTGGTCCAACCAGTCCATGCCTGGTACATATTGTCCCTTGACCCTGCTCCACCATGCAATAAGATCTCGGCTGATACTCTACGTCACATACACTTTCTTGCCCAATGCCCATATTCCTTGTTCCTCTTACTGTTTAAAAATCTATTAACCTATTTAATCAACAATTGAGCATCCACACCCCTTGGAGCAGAACATTCCAAAGATTTAGAAGTTCATCCCCTGAGTAGAAATGTCTTCTCATTTTAAATTGAGCTGGCACCTTGACCTGAGACTCTGCCATCAATTCCAGGCTCTCCAGCTTAATGATGCAGGCATTTACCATCCCGGCCTCCCCCCACACCATTCCCGCACCCCATGTCCTATCTATTTGTACTCTCTCCTCACAAAAAAGACAACCCTGTCCATAGATATGGTATATATAGTACATCTCATCAGTTTCAAATGCTTTTCAAAATGGTGGCCCAGCTGAAAGAATTTTGTGAGTACTGCGAAGGTGGTAATGGACAATGCCGGAGAAGGGAGTGATGGGCCCTTTGATCAGCTGCCAACTCTCAAATCATGCAGCATCGCAGGAGGAAGCAAATGATCAACAGCTGCAAAGACAGAAGATAATATGCTATTATCTAAATACAGGGTTTCATTGACTCTCTAAATTTGTTCTTTCTTCAAAACAACACGCAGCATGAACAGGACATTCTGCAGCAAAGAGTCCTAGCTCTGAAGGATTTTTTCAGTAGATTCATAAAATCAGCAAAATCTATCAAAATATTTCTTCAAACTGTTTAAAAATGAGAGTCTTTGGATAGTTTTACAGCCATACAGTGCATCAATTCCCTGCACTGAAGTAAAATGATTAAGATATTACACAGATGTGATCGATTTCTGTCCATTTGCTTTATTCAGAAAAGGATACTAGGTTGTGGTGAAACACAAATTCTCATTGCTGGTTCAGAAATATTTCCTTCCTGTCAAGATAGGACCTGAAAAAGGGAATGAACTAGTTAAAGTACCAACTATTAATTCTGCCTTGCAGAACAATGAAATACTAAGGAGTAGACATTATTTAGTCGTGTGTGATAAACATACAATATTGTGGTATATGTGCAAATTTGGTTCTACTGACTTATTTATCATTGTTATGGGAGAATACCAAGTATCATTTAGCAATGTTCACTGCAAAAGAATATTGTTCTTAGTAAAGAAATATTGCATCTCATTAGCAGCATTTCTAACAAGATGCAAGGTAAACATTCAAAACTGGCAGCCATCAGGACTAGGTCTGCAGGAGCAATAGGATCATGGGAGGTTGCTAATGAGGATGTAGTCATCTTCAGCCCCATTCACCTGTGTTATGCAGACACCTTTGGTCAGATACCTTGCTGACGAGCAATTAAAAAAAAATATAATTTCCCATGTATATTTAATAAATCTAGAAGTCTAAGAATTAAAGGATCAGGCTTCCTTCAAAATGAAATGCCTCCAACAATAAAATGTTCAAAATACAATTGTATAAGTCTGTATAAATACATGACACTACTTACTGTTTGTGTAGCATTAGGTTTAACGGATGGCAGACAAAATTAGTTTAAAATGTGCCTGGTTCAATTTCTTTTTAATATTTTTATTTTATCGGTAGGAAAAGTAGGACACCTCAGTTGAGGAAAGTGTTGGAGCAATGCCACTCAGCTACAATGAGATTGCATTTGTTATAGAGCCATCGTTTAAGATTGTGGCCTGAATGCTATCTGACAATAGATCTAAGATGGAAATGAATTTCTCTGACTCCACAGTTCCTCCCAATTGATGAAACCGAAGACTTTGTAGAGGGCTTATGTTACATTTGGTAATTCTCTTGGAGTTGATACACAGTGAAGATCATGCCCTTTGGCCTTTAGATGGATAGAATTGGAAACAATTCTTGTCCATTGGAATGAGAACCTTAGTGAGATCAAGACTTTAGGTCTGGCACATGGTTTCTAGTCTACTGAACAGGTGTGATCCCGACCCTCACATATGCTTCTTTGGCATGGACAAACTTGTGGCAGCAAGTATCTCAAAAGCATTCAACAGATGCCACTGACATTGGCTCTATTAAACCCTCCAAATCCACTGATAGGATAAACAAACCAACGGGAGTATCCTCTCCCAGCCATGATCCAAAGCAAGGAAACGCAAACAGCACCCAGTTAGCCCTGATAACAAGACCACATTGTTCTGAAGAAAGGTCTCGATCCGAGTCATCCATTCCTTCTCTCCAGAGATGCTGCCTGTCCTGCTGAGTTTTTTGTGTCTATCTTCAGTTTAAACAAGCATTTGCAGTTCCTTCTACACATTGTTCACATGCCCGGTACCAAACTTTCCAAAACACACAATGCTTCAAGCTCTGACACAGCTGGTGATATTCTGCCAAACAAAGGAAATAACTCAAAGGATGTTCCCACAGCATCTTTGAATAGGTGTACTATTCACATTATCTCAAGGGGATCCATGGCCCACGACTGCTCAACATGGCCATGAGAACCTTAAGTCTGTTCATCTCACACAGAAGCCCAATATAAATGGAGAGAAGAATGCGCCACCTCCTAAACTACCCACCTGGATGCGTCATCAAGTACCTCTGCTCTACTGAAGTGGAGTCCATATGTCCACAGTGGTGTCATCAGCTGCCTAAGAACCCACAATGACCGCCTAAGAAGAAGGAGAAGGAATATTTTCTTGGTGAAATGTTAGCTCAGATTTCTGTACTGGATTGAGAATTGAACGTATTATTTTCTTTCAAAACAGGTCATGCAGCTAATTTGGAAAATAAAACTATGTAGGTCATTTTTATTCTTCTTCTTAGGCATTTTGCGGAGGTCAAGAATGACTTGCTTCAACTCCAGCTCTTTGGTTTGGAGATGCCTGTCGCTCTTTCTTTATAATGTTGGAGAGCCTGTACCTTCATGCTACCATTAGGTCCAATGACAGTGACTCTGCTAAATCCTCCAAATCCACTGACAGGTTCAAATGACTGGAGGTCAGCTCTGCTGCATGGAGGCATACACATCCATGTGAACATATACATTGTGACAGTACCCCTTCCCTCAGATGCCACTCTTATCCCTATCACTGGCAGATAAACCAGAAGAGGACATACCTTAGCATTACTGACCAAAGGCCACATCTAAATACGTAGCAGTTGGGTCCAATTAACTGATATTGGATTGTGCCACCTAAACCGTGCCATTTTACTCCTCATGAGCCCAGGCATTCCAGCCAGAGGAGAGAATGATAGAAGAAACAAGAGAGAAAGAGGAAGGAAGAAAGAAGATTGAGGAAGGGAGAGAACGTAATTACGGATAGCTATGATTCCTGTTGCAGTTTGGAGGAAGAATGAGCCACAAGGACAAACCCGAGATCACCAACCCCACCGTGTGGTCCAGACCGAGCTGCCAGGAAAAGTCCTAAACAGCCAGCACCCCCACTGAGATCAAGACCAAGTGGTTGAAGCAAGCATGAGATCTCCAGTACCTCTTACCTGTCCACAAACAACAAAGACTGAGCCACCTGGATAAGCCTGAGACCGCCTGTGCTTCCTTTCCAAGCCCAAAGCTGAGCTGCAAGGATGAGCCTGAGAATGCCAGTGTTTCATTTCGAGGAAATTCTGAACTATAGCGAGAAGCCTTAGATCACCACACCTCCTCCTTCGAGACCAGGAGTAAGCTGCCGGGACAAGCCCGAGATCGCTAATGCCTTCTCATTTGTGCTCTGATGACAAGAGACAATGTTCCCAAGCAGACTTGGACTTACTTGTCGCTGTAAATAAACCATATCACATGAGTTCACCCTACTGAGTGTGAGTGAGGTCATTGGCAAATCCTGCGTCATCCCTGAAGCCATAACACTCACAGGAGCAATGGTGTCTGATACAATTGCTATGTTTAAGATGCATTTAGTCAGGCGCTTAAATAAGGAAGGCATCGAAGGATACAGATCTAATGCAGGCAGAGGAGATCAGTGTAAATGAACAAAAAATATCTCTAATAGATAAAGTAGGCCAAAGGGCCCATTTCCACACTGTACGCCTGCACCTATCTCCCAAATGGTTATTGTGTTTGAATATCATATATACGTTACTTCATGTACAAAGGCGCTTTGAATAGCTAATATATATGACACTGAAAAATATATATTTTTTAATGTAATGTATCTGATTTTCCCTGTCTAAAAGTCGTTTGTTGCAGATTGTCAAAATAAAATGTATTAAATAATATTGTCTCCAAATGATTTTAATGAATTTAACAATAAATGCCATATTACTTAAATGGAATTCTATAAAAAATAATCTTTCTTCTTGGCTTGATCTCATTTCCCATTACTTGTTAGCTATCAATGAATGTTCTTGGCTTCTTCAATAAAAATGCAGCAAATTACCTCCTTCAATAGCTTTATTTCCCAGAAGCAGCTTATATGTCATTATTATGTGCATTGAGTTAGCTGACATTTTATTATCGCATGATATGTCTGCAAATATTTAAGATGCTTCTTGATTTTTTTTCTCATTTATCGTGTCCCTCCCCCCCTCCCTAAATTAAAAGGCTTGCATCTATATAGAGTCTTTCAGTCACTTTCAGATTTTTTCAGTAAATTTACAGGCAATTAAATATTTTAGATGTGTGGCCATTGTTGTAATACACAAAAAGGAATAGGCATGTTGCATGCAGAGAGCGCACACATACATCAATGTGATAAAGGCCAGATACAGCAATCTGATGGTGAGTGAAGCATAGAATTGATAAACCACCAAGTACTGAACGAACTCAGTGGGTCAAGAACATCTGTGGTGGAAAATGGTCCAGCAAGGTCTGAAGAAGAGCCTCGACCCAAAATGTCAGCTATTCCTTTTCTCCAGAGATGCTGTCTGACCCGCTGAGTTGCTCCAGTTTTTTTGTGTCTATCTTCAGCAATGTCTCAGGTCAGGATCATTCTTCAGACTAGTTTCAGGTCATGACCACTCTGCAGGTTTCGAAGAATAGAAGGCTAGAGCATAATTTGTGAAAACAAACATGTCATCCAACAGCACCTCTAACAGATGGCATTCCCACAGAACTATAATGCAGCATGAGCCTTGAGTTTTGATCCCAGATCTTTGGATTGGGACTTAAAGTCAGACCTTCTAATTCCATCCCCTGCACACCCCTTCTCCCCATCCTAGTTCATGCACATTGTGGCCACCACTGTAGTCATACAGCTCTTTTGCACCCGTGTCCCATATTTTCCTTTAATCCCCCTATTTTCCCCTCCCTCTGTACCTTCCACCCACATCCCTGCCTTTCGTTTTGCATTTCTCCCCTCCCCTCATCAGTCCCAAGAAGAGTCCCGTACGAAACCATAATCTTTCCACTACCTCAACAGATGCTGCCTGACCCATTGAGTTCCTCCAGTTTTCCTCAAGATTCCAACAACTGCAGTTTCTTGTGTCTATTTCTAACTCTGTTGTTAGTGACCTGCTGCAAACATGGCATACCCCAGTTTCTGTTTATCATTTATGCCATTTGAAACAAAAGTCTTCTGTCAACTGAAGTATACCCAGCAGTTAGTGCCCTTAATTCTAAGTGTAAATGGCAATTTCAGTAAATAAACTTGGATAAATGAACTTTTTCCTATTGCTGATTGTATCAGAGTAAAAGATTATCGTCACACTTCAAAACTTAAAAAAATACACAATATATTAATTAAATTATTTCTTACAGATATTGGAAGCCTTTTTCTAACCAGTTTGTGATTTATCATACTTTTAAAATATTACTAGCACTGATGCATTACAATGCATACTAAAGATCTTTTGATATAGTAAAACATACATTTTTGTTTTAAAAAAATCAGTATTGTCTAAATGCAATGAAAACAAGGTGTCTTGAGGTGTGTAATTCAAGTGAACAGAAATGTAATATAAAACATTAAGGAATGTTTGCTCTTTGGTTGATCTATTTTTTCATTATTCACAGACGCTATGTCCAGTCTCCCCACTTGTCATCCTCACTCCATTTCTTTATTTCTTCCTTAATTTTTCTGTCTTCCATTTTGTCTTGTTCTCATTTAACCTTCCCTGTAACTGCCACTCACAGATTCTATCTGTTTCTTTGTGCTGTTGTTGCTTTGCTTAATGTTGTATATAGCTCCTAATTTCCCATTGTACCAACATAATTAACAACGTAAGGTGTAATCTATAATATTTGTATTTGTTTTCTCTCCTACTTTCTCTCCCTTTCCCTCTCACATACACAAACACATTAATTCACACAGAACCCACAAAAACAGACACACAAACATGCAGGCACACTACACACAAACCCTCTTGTTTGTGTCTGTCTTTGTCTCCCTCTCTCTCTTCTCTCGTCTCTTATGGAGATCTGCAGCCCGGATATATATGGAAGAATGTAAGGATTAAAAGAGTGTGGCATTTGGACTTGCAGTCCCATTATGCTTAACCTTGTGCCTTGTACAAGGTCTTTTTGGTGTGTTTAATCTCTTCCACTGAACTGTTTAACATGAAGCATTATTTTTCTCTCTCTTTCTTTTCATTCTATCATCTTAAATATTGGTTATCCCTTTGTATTCCTTTGGTGCAGAGAGACAGTTCATTAACCTGAAACGATAACATGTGTTTCTTTCTCTGCAGATGCAGTCTGACCCATTGAGAATTTCTAGCATCTTACCGATTTTGGTTCAGACTTCCAGTATCTGTATATTGCTTTTTCTGACAAATTAAGTTTCTCCAGGTCTCTGTCGCTCAGTATGACATGCAGTGATACATTTATCCATGCTGTGTCAAAGCAGCATGAGGACACAGGTACAAATACAAAATGGCAGGTGCAATTCAAAGTAAACCCATGTGAAATCATATAGCTTAAAAATGAGAGCGAGGAACATGATGTCTGAAATGATATTTTATGTGAAATGGAGTAGCTGAGGCGGTTGGTGGGCTGAAACTACTCACTGCAGTTAGTAAAATGCTTTGTGGTGCATAAAAGGCAAAATATAATCTTTGGTTTTATATACACAAGCGTAGGTACAATACTGAGGAGTTATGTTGACCTTGCACAAGATCCTAGTTTGGCAACAATTGTGTGCAGTTTTTGGCAACCTATGTGATTCTGATTATATAAAAACAATGGCAATAAATGCTACATTGCTTCTCCGTAGTTTGATGAGGGATGAGAGATTTACATTACAAAAGATCGTTAGGAAATTGGGAATTTTTTTTAACCAAACCTTGGAAAGTTATGGAGAGATCTTCAAGATTATAAAGTGAATTGTGATAAATTGTTTCTACTGGTCACTACAAAAAAACGATCAGAAATTTCAGGGATCAAAGTGCTACTGTTAAAGAATCAGAAGAAAGATGCCATACAAGGTACATTGCCACAAATTATTACTTAAGTCAACGTTAGAATTTATTATGAAATGAATCAGACAAGATACATTTCTGGTATAGATTTGCAGAGTTCAAAAGCCTTTTTCTGTACTGTAAACTGTGAGTCATTCATTCAGGTTTTATGGATGATCTAATTGGAAGAAACTGTAGTGATCAATGACTTGCATATTTCATATGACATGTGCTAAGGTGAAGGTCTACCTTTTTTTTTTCACAAGGTAGAGGTTATTTGATGATAATTGAGAGCAATTTGGACTTGGCAAGAGATGTGAGAATACCTCCATGAGATAACCACATCCATGTGGTCCAATATAGCTGCAGCATTACGGGAACTGGAGAAAGTATATTTTGAAACAAAAGTTAAACAAAAGGCTTTCTCTTTATTCTTAATATTAGCCAGATGACCCTATTGTATTACTTGCCACATACTTGTTTCGCCTGTATTCTAGCATAAATGAATTCTAGCTCTTGTGTGTCTATTTAAATATGAAACTGTTTAGGTATAGATGTGAGCGCTTCAATATATCGCTGTAATGCTCCTTCTTTGCTAGAAGGTTGTCAGTCATGCAGTTTTAACCAGGTGATGCCATTTTGTGACCGGCTAGAATAGGTCGTACAACTAGTACTTCAAATTAAGAGTGGGACAAAGCAAGAGCATTATAGGGTAGCTCTTTTTAAATTTGTATGCCCTAATATCTTAATAACAGTGCGAAGCAACGGGTTTATTTCGAATATTTTAATTTACCCACATTCAATTAAATACAATTATTAAGTTACGATCATAAGAACAGAAGGTTATTTTCATCCCTACAAGTTACTGTACCTTCTTTTGATTGATAATCAAAATGTAAAGAAACATTTCATGACCCTGTTCGAATGTATTTTACTGCTGTTTAACGGAAATATTTCTTAGGTGAAAGGCTGGGAGCGATTAATGCCAGTTTCTTATAGAATTTAACGTGGTGAAGCGAGAAGAGTGCAAAAACATCCTCTCCAAGAAAAGCGAAATGCATAGACGTCGGTTTAAATATTTGCAGAAATCCCAGTTGGTTTACTTACAACTAACCTGTTGGCTCTTCTTCCGGGTTGTATTTTTTCAATAGTTTACCGACGCTGCTCTTTCTGGTAGGAGAGACTAAATTTTGCATACATTTTGTTTCTGACACATTTTTGGGATAGACCCTGTATGGTGTTATTTTTCATGCAACTCGTGCAGGATAATTGTATATAAATTAGGGAAGAAAATGTGTTAGATGCATTAATTTGTTACCAAGTCAGTCCACAACATTGGAATTGATGCACATGTGTACACGCAAAATATATAATGTTCGCCATTTCTGCAGTAAAGTTCGTCCTTTTCACAACTGTGTCAATTGAACGGATGTGCGGTCTGTTATACACCACGGGCGCCTGTTATTAAGTAAACATACTTGTTCAATCCTTAATGTCTGTATTAATTTGTGTGCGAATCCTTCGTTCATGAAAATATACTCATCAAAAAGTGAAAATTGATTACAAATTATCGCAGACCAAGCGAGACCTGGAATGTTACCTTGATATTAATTAGTAAGTCCCTAGGTACAAAAAATCGCATTGAATTATTTTAGTTATTTTGCGTCAACATTCCGGAAGTGAAGAGGAAATAGATTATAATCTGCTTTTATCTGTCCTTTTCGCAACCAACAAGGGGGTCCTTTGATCGCTGGAGATCGCGTTTAGAAAAGGGGAGGGGGTTGAATTGCATGATTTTACAGAAGTTAATTGAATCAATAACTTATTCACCACTTCTAAACATTAACAGAAAAGTGACGGTTGTTTATCCGAAGATCAAGGTATTAATTGGATTATTAAAAATTAAAAACAACAGCAAAATCACCGTTTCGGTGTGATCGGCTGTAAATGTACGGTAAAGTTAGTGGTACGGTCCGTTTCTACTGGAAAGTATTCTTAAATATTGTATATTTTGATTGTGTATCTATGCATTCAACGTATCCTTCGTGCGATGCAATGTTATAATATTAATAATGGTTTGAGTGTAGTGCATTGGTTTTTATAATCATATTATGATCAATAAAAGGAAACTGTCATTTTAATAAGACGTGGTACAAGAAGTTTCAAATGTTGCTAAAGATACTCCAAGGAATAGATAACAAACTATTCAAGAAATCTACCTATATATAGTTACAAAAGTAATAACAGTATAATGAAACTAATGTCCAAAGGTTTATCATTCCCATTGTCAAAGAGTATGTTAACTTTAATTTACAAAAAGTAGCGGGAGTTTTCCCAACAGCGATATGTTTTACCACTTATGTAAAATCAATTACTTAATTTGTGTTCATTTTAGTGACATTCTTTAATCCAGAAATACCCGCACGTTTATACAGAATCATATTGTTGACATTAAATTTGAGTTCCAATCTATTTTATTCTGAAGCTGTTTCCTCTATATTAATATCTGCTTAGTGTTGTTCTATTGAACTTTTCCTCTGCATTTCCGCCAATAACATCCAAGTCAGAATTTCAGCATGTTTAAAAAAACATGTTGTATGACTGAACCCCAAAGGTTCTGAATGTATCAAAAGTTGACACCATATGATGTTCCGACAACATACCGTCCGCCGCCTACCATAAAAAAAACTTTGTAGAAACATTATCAAATATTATTACTATAAATTTAGGATAGGGATCAAGTGGTATTATGATGTTTTATTGGTAATAGTCTTTATCATAATTTTAAAATATGTTTCGCCTTATGCGGTCCAACTTAGATTTAATATGGATAGGACGCCTTCATTAATAGATGCGAAAACATATCTGCCTATTTATAATATGATATTTAGTTAAATGTATTATTTAAGGAGCGGAGTAATTAAACGTATTAATCTTGTCAATGGTGTGTATATTCGAACCAAGCGCCGTAATTAGCACTATATTGCAACATTATTCCTCGTATCTTGAACACTTGTGCACAGTATAGAACGGCGTTGGCGTGGTTAATTTATACTGTTCCGTATTTTATTGTCTCTATTTTGAGTATAACATAGCAATTTTGTGGCTGCAAATCAGCGCTTATTCACCATGGATGAAATACATACAGCCAAACCGTGGAAGTGCAACACGGTAACAAATTATCACTTAACATAAATAAGAAGTCCTTTTCGACTACATTTAATTTACGGGAAGATGAAACAATTAGGTGAATAATACGATCCTTTTCACATCGGCGGGAGTTAATCAAGAGCCTGGAAAATATGATAACACAGTGAGATTTTCTGCTGCTACTCCGCTTTATTTTAATTGACATGTTTAAATGAAGTCAGTAGAATATTGCTCATTGGTTTGTAAAAAATGCTCACATTGGTTGTTAATTTTGCAACTTGTTATAATACTGTTTAATCGGGATACAATGTGATACACTTGAAAGGCATACAAGTAATCAAAGCAAACCAAAATAATGGTCGTGTTTTAAAAAAAATCGAACCTTCCTCCATATCCAAAATTGCAGTAAAATAATTATTTACCGTCACCAACTGTTAGAATAGTTATCTATTAATTTAGGTAGAATTTTTCAATAGATTACATTATTATAAAATACGATCCAGGGTCATACAATTTGGAATCAAAGTAATACAATATATTTGTAGATGCATGTATGCATTGTACACGTTGAAACACTTTTTTTTTAATACCTGGAAATTGATGAGTGCCCAGTTTGAGATTGTCCTCTGGTCATATGAATGGACGAATGTTAAAACAATTAGGATCTGCTTACACACGTTAATGTGATGAAACACGGAAGAGTATATTGTAAAGCACCTGTGAATTGGAATATCAACACACTTATGAACAATAGTTTAATTTACAAATATGACATTCTATGAAATTCTAATCAAATATTGATTCAATTAAATGGTTTGAGTATTCGAAAATTGCAACTGTTATACCCCTGGTCACAAAAAGGATTGTAAGGATGAACCCAGTAACCACAGACAAAGGGTGGCAATGAAAGACTTTTACTTTGCATTGGAAGAACGTATATGGAGAGGATCACTGGAGTTCAATATGAGGCCTTGATATATTTTACTTGATATATTTAACGATTTAGACATCAGGGTACAGGGTGCACGTTCCAAATGTGAAGATAACACAAAACTTGAATGCAGAATAAACAGTGAAGTAGATACTAATATTTTCAAAGACTGATGGAATAGGTGGATATGTCTTATTATGCGGGGAAATGTAAAGTATTACAATTTGGTGGAAGGAAATGTACAAGAACAAAATAATTCAAAGAATATGATAGGGAGAATTGATTGGGTAGTTAATTAGGAAACATGGGTTGAATTAGGTATATACAGTACAAGAACAAACGAACGTGTTTTTTTTTACTTTAAACTGAAAGTGGAGTGTGAAGACGACTGTGTACGGCTTTGAAGCCATTGTTTAGAAAAAAAATGTGAAGGCTTTGGAAAATGTGCAAAATAAATATACTAAAATGATCCTGAGGATGATGAACTTCTAATGTGTGGGAAGAATGGAAAAGCTGGACTTGTTCTCCTTGTTCTGGGGGAAATTGTGAGGGGAACTGGTAG
Organism: Okamejei kenojei; assembly: GCA_035221665.1. Classification (NCBI taxonomy): domain Eukaryota; kingdom Metazoa; phylum Chordata; class Chondrichthyes; order Rajiformes; family Rajidae; genus Okamejei; species Okamejei kenojei. The sequence continues at coordinate 31,129,115 of CM069145.1, forward strand.
AGGCATTTCAAATCAAGAAGAGCATGGCCAGAAGAAATGCAAATAAATGTTTGAAAAAGGGTCTCGACCCGAAACGCCACCCGTTCCTTATATCCAGAGATGTTGCCTGTCTCGCCGAGTTATCCCAGCATCTTCGGTGTAAACCAGCATCTGCAGTTCCTTCCTACACAAAGAAATATTCTAATTGGGCAAGAGGTTCAAAACTGCTGATATAAAATGAAGACAGTGGCCAAAAGAAGAACAACAAAAAAACAATGGTTGGCATCTGGAATACTTCATAGGAGATGCTGCCTGTCCCGCTGAGTTACACCAGCGTTTTGTGTCTAGTTTCGCTTTAAACCAGCATCTGTAGTTCCTTCCTACTCATCTGGAATACTTTGCCGGGGTGTTAGCGGTTTGAGATTCAATTATAGTTTTCAATGCAAGATGTAAACATATGAGTAATAAGGAAGGAATTTACAGAACAGTGCAGTGGGAACTTAGATGGTACCGGTAGAGAATCGACAGGCTGAGGAGCCTCCTTCGGCGCGGTTACCAATTTACGATTGTGTGATGTACCATTACATCATTAAAGGTTAGGAAGTCTAATCACAAAATATCCAAATATCATAAAATAACCTGCGAATGACAGACAATTATTTTCCAATCACCGCTAGCTTTGATTAGCATCACTATGAAGTCGTGAGAAAAGATGTAAATATTTCCCGACAGCTTTAATCCATGAAGATGTTTTTTTTTAATAACCCAGTGAAATGTAGCATTTTAATTATAATTCACAATTCTGGACATAGCTTTAAGGTGAGAGGAACGACGTTTAAAGGAGTTATACGGGGCAATTTATTTTTACATAGAGGGTGGTGAGTGCCGCTGCCGGAGTGGTGGAGGCAGGTACGATAGTGGCATTTAAGATACTGTTGGACACGTCCATGGATATGCATGGAATTGAGGGACATTGATTATGTGCAGCTAAGTAAGAGTTGGTCGACGTCATGTTCGGCACAGACATTGTGGGCCGAAAGCCTGTTTCTATACTGTACTGTTCTATGTTCCTTCATAATAACAGCTATAAAACAAATGAATAGTGTGATGATGTGCAGTCCGTTTGCAAGGTAGCTTTAGCAGATACCGAACAGGGATAGGGACTGGATTCGCTCCTATTGGAATCAGTGTAAGATCGTGTCCATTTGACACAACGTGGATGTAATTCCATTTGTTGTGTAAAACTGGCGTAAAAAGAACCGAGAAGATCTCAAGTAGCAGTCACGTTTTGCCAACTGCAGCTAATTTATATGTTTGCGCATGTTAGTGACTCCGTTATGCAAATTATCCTAAGATTTTTAAACCTACTCTCCTGACTGAAAAAGGTAGCAGTGGTTGGAATTGAACAGCTGTGATTCTCTTGAGAAATTCGCTTCAATTACTGCAAAAAGTGAACTTTAAATAAGATTACTAAACAAGAAGATGCGCAGAAGCAGTATTGAAAATGTATGTATTAGCATCAGAAACGATATACGCAGAATATAGGCTGAAGGAGCATTTGTTCATTTGCAAAAATGAATTATGTTGTACCGGTAACGTAGAAGCTTACGTCTCCATTTGTCTATATATCTTTACATTATCAAACGATGATTCAAGAATGGTGATCGCACTGAGCATTTTTTTCCAGAAACATAACTACTACCGTGTAGTTTAAATAACTCAAATTAATTGATTATGTTAAATTGCGTCAAATCATTTCGTTTAAATAATCACTTAAGAATGTACATAACTACAAACACTCATGAAATGCTCTCGCCATCTTAGAGTGAGCTGTTACGTTTTAATTCTTAAAGGGTTATCGTTTATAACTGCAAGAAATAACAAACAAGTTTTGCACTGTAATTATTGACCTTGACATTAGTCGAAATAACAAAGAAAGGACTTGAAATGGTGTTAAAAGGAATGAACCCCAAGAACTACAAGCTCGCAATACTCTATTCAGAAAACACCTGGCTGCGAGTTTGAAAACATGACCGAGACAACCTTTCCATTGTGGCCAATTGAATCTGTCAATTCTCAGCTCATCACTAACATCATCTGGAGGCCAATTGAGTGTGAGAGGAGCAGTAATTAGGTAGAAATGGTACTTGTCGTTCCTTGTGCCCGTGACCCATCACGACCTTTCCAAGAGCATTTAAGATCATTAGTTAAATAATTAAAATGTACGTGTATATAGATGACCGAGCAGCATGTCTGGAAGAGGATGGCTAGTATTTTATTCTGCATTTTGTTGTATCGGTTAGCCACCTATTATATGTTTATAATTTTATAGATGGAAACAATAAGAAAGTTTCCAATATTTGCATCACCTTTCACAAATTGGGCATTGTGGTGTGCATTCGAATCCTTCACATTTCCATGTCGCTATTGCTACCATGCTCAACGTAGGTAAAAAACACAATATTTAAAGGAGTGCATGTTCATGGTTTTCTTCTAAACACATTTCAAGTTTGTACAGCATGAATTATACAATATCCCAGGTCGGTATATTTAACACAAATGCACCTTAAACGTGGTTATATATAGGTTGGAAGAAAAACAAAGTTAATTAAAATGGATACACGATATGTGTAGGAAAGAACTGCAGATGCTGGATCGAAGGTAGACGCAAACTGCTGGAGTAACTCAGCGGAACAGGCAGCATCTCTGGAGAGAAGGGATGGGTGACATTTCGGGTCGAGACCCTTCTTCATGCACCCATTCCTTCTCTCCAGAGATGCTGCCTGTCCCGCTGACTAACTTTAGCAGTTTGTGTCTACCTTGAATACACGATGTGTTCACTATACTTGTCTAATTGCCCCACCACTTCTAGGGTGCGTCCGTGTTGAAGATCCAAGCTCAAAACTGACGGGTATTGCAATAATCTAGTTCAAATTGTAAATGCTATGTTTAGACGTGTTTCTAAACTGCCAAAACAACGCTTCCTTCCAATGTCATATGTTTGGATATTAGAAATTCCAACTAAATAAAATGTGTTGGCCCTTCCCTGCCAATGTCTAGTTGTCGTACCAAGCTGAAATTTCTTCACATAGCTAATATTTCTCGTACAAATGTTGTTTCGGTTGCACGCCTTGTGAAAACAGAGCAAAACATGAAAAGGTACATTTTTCCTTCAAATAGAAAAAGACGAGATTGGTTCATAATTTTAAAATTACGACACAGGCGGCTATTCAGCCCATCTAGCCCAAGCTTCTCCAAGGAAACCAATCGCGTCAATTATATGCGTAAGAAAGAACTGCAGATGCTGCTTTAAATCGAAGGTAGACACAAAATGCTGGAGTAACTCAGAGGGCGAGGCAGCATCTCTGGAGAGAAGAATGGGTGACGTTTCGGGTCGAGACCCTTCCTCAGTTATACGGTAGCGGCTTTGGAAGAAGTGAGTTGCAGTCTAAATTGCCTCTTCAACTAAGAAGGAAGGATAGAATTGACGGGAGACACGGAATGCTGGAGTAACTCAGTGGGTGAGGCAGCATCTCTGGAGAGAAGAATGGACGACGTTTCCGATCGAGACCCTTTTTCAGTCTGAAGAAGGGTCTCGCTGTTACTCCAGCATTTTGTGTTTCCCGTCAATTATATCCTTCCTTCTTAGTTGAATAGGCGATTTAGACTGCAACTCACTTCTTCCAAAGCCACCGCGGTATAACTTTTAATTCTCGTGACATTGTCACTTGGATACATTGTCATTTTATGGCGTAAATGCAGTGAACATAGTAAAACGACATTTAAATTGGCAAACCACATGGTATAAATTAGTTTATCAGCAATTTGTAAATTGTGGGTTAACACATGGTGGTTCTGATGTCAATGGCACCGGGTCCGGATCTATCCAACTGTAAGTGCCTGAAAGCAAAACTCTGCAGATGCTGGAAATCTCAAATAAAACGTGAACGTCCTTGAAATAAGTCGGAGGCCAGCGTCATATCTCTCCACAGACGCCGCATGACCTGTTAGGTATTATCAGCATTTACGGTTTTACTTTGTACACGTGACGACTGCCCAACCGGGCCGTAGTAGTCGGCTTGGAGAGAGTTGTGTGCCTGACAGGAAACAATGAGGAGCATAACTCACTCTCAACTGTTAAAAATAACATGTTTAGAAAGTGTGTGCGTGTGTATTTGGAAGGCAATAAAGAGTGATGGAAAGACACCCTAATTTGCCTAAACATTTCCTGCAAGATTGGATGTTCCAATCTGAACTGGAACTGAAGATTGGATGTTCCAATCTGAACTGGAACTGAAGATTGGATGTTCCAATCTGAACTGGAACTGAAGATTGGATGTTCCAATCTGAACTGGAACTGAAGATTGGATGTTCCAATCTGGGTTCCAGGACAAAAGCAGTGTGAGATGATTCCACTTTCTGTCCACATTGTTCTTGTCTGTAATGAGTATACAATGAGAATAGTAGACTCCACTTGGCCAGACATCTTGTACCCAAACGGCTTGACAATATAAGCTCTAGTTTAGTGACGATACAACCTCATTACTCAACTCCTGCAAACTGTCCCCTCCACTATTGCAAGTCGCAGAACTTTCTGTTTGGTCACTGCAGCCTGTTTAGGAGACCCAAGAACCCGCAGATGCTGGTTTACAAAACAAAAGACACAAAGTGCTGGAGTAACTCATCGGGTCAAGGCAGTATGTATCTCTGGAGGACAAGGATGAGCGACCTTTCGGCTCGGGACTCTTCTGCAGAGATAGCTCTACAAACACAGCAACGCCTTTCTCCAAAAAAATCAAATGAACTCTAGCCTCCTCGTAGCCCGCTGTTTACCAGTTTCGGCCCCATCCAACCTTGCAAACTCACTTTCACTCTTCGTTAGAGACCAGCTTCTGGGATCAAAGGATCAGGTTTTGGGTGGAATTAGCAAATCATATCTCATGTTGAAACGTCACCCATTCCTTCTTTCCAGAGATGCTGCCTGTCCCGTGGAGTTATTTCAGCCTTTTGTGTCTATCTTCGGTTTAAACCAGCATCTGCAGTTCCTTCTTACATATCTCAGGTTGTTCGGTTCGCTCTTGTGAAAAAGCTGAATGCAGCCGAGGACGTAGCGCGGCTCCTACCCATACTCTCTGCCTGGCCTTTGCACACAGAATTGAAGTGGGCGGCATACCAACATAAAAAAATGTCAGTTTCTTTACTTGAATCGCACTTGTATTTTGCCGAAGATGTCGTTGCATTCCGTTGCCCCCGCACGCCATCCCCCCCCCACCCCCCCATCTCTCTCTCACCCTCCTTTACCCCACCCTTTGCTAAAACTGCGTGGAAAGACATCGACAGCTGCAACCAAGGCTTTTAGGCTAGGGTTAGCAAATGGCACTGGCCTGAGGGGAGGGGGGGGGGGGGAAGAGGAAGAGAGAACTAGCAGCAAGTTATCAGAAATTAAACCGAAATTGAAACACACATCGGGTTGAACCTTGATGGGAGGTGGCCGTCTTGACCTCTTCCAATCACATGTCTCTCCCAAGTATAGTTGTGTGGTATTGCCTAGAATCCTTCCAGCTGCGTTAAGTATTGAAAAGCTGTTGCTTCCCGCAGTGTCTTGGCACATTTTCTGCTGGTGCTCCCACTGTGGCCACAATGACAATGAGGGAGATTTAGGCCTATTAACTGCTCGGGGCAGACACCAGCGCGGCCTTAAAGTCCTTGCATAATTGTTTGGAGCTGCTCACTGCAGCCCCTATATTCCCTTAATGAGATGAAGTCTTTCTTCCAGAGATTTAAGTTGATCGCTTTGGTTACGTGTGATTGCTCAAAAGATCAGATAATAATTGCCTGTAAATCCTTCATCCAATAACTATTCCACGACTGAAAATGTCACAGTAATTCAAAAGCACTTAGTCAGAATTTAAGGAAGAAGCTCCAAGCACCTAAGTGCATATCTTTCATTTCGGCACAAGTCTGGTCCTTTTTAGAGGTAACGGCATTTCTTGCATGGAACTGAAACACATGCACTTGTATGAGTTTACAATACGGCTTTTGGGGACAAGATAATAGTACTGAATCCGGATAGCTTTTCATTATTCCAACCAACTTTACAGAAGTAAATATGGTGTTCCGTGAAGATCGCGCCTGACATCATATAAAATTGATTGTTACTAACGAAGCGCCATAAGTAACACAATCTCCTTACAATAATAAAGCATGTGCAAAGGTATCACGCATGTCATGGCATGAAATATTTCCCTGGTTGAATTATGCGTCTTGCACTCTTACAATGAGTGTAAAACAGTACTAATATGAACCATGGGATGGCAGTATAACTGTGACAATCCATGTTGACAAACGGCCAAATTACATTTATCTGCATTGATTTGTATACTACAAGGTCATGTTTTTATTTCTACTGAGGTTAGAAAAGTTTACACATGGTTAGGAATCACACGCATGGAGGAATTTGTGGCTGCATACGGATAGAAACATTATAAAACTGGCATAAAAACTGGCAATCATCATTCATCATGAATTATCATAAAGTGTAAAATACGCCGTATTCCTGTTAATTAAAATAGCAAAGCAAAACTTACAACGCCTTTATAATCGCCATTATAACTTGGGATGTTTGCAACCAGTGAAGAAAAGGCGATGTAACGTGTTGAAAAACACCACCAGTCGGATTCATTTAAATAGCATCGCAATTATGGCATGTTTCCTTCAAAAGTTGTTTAATTCTGAATATTTTGTCAATATCGAATCTATTATTTAGACAACAGAGTCTATATTGTTGATTTATTTAACATAACTTTTAGCACAAAGAATGACATCAAGTTATTTGGACTAGACTCGTTTCAATGCCTTGTACCAAATGTCTTACATCAAATCTTCTTTGTATTTTTCACGTCAATGTTTGATTAAAGTATCCTTGTTTGAAGGGCAGAACAGACTATTCTATATTTGAGAGACTTAAAATAAATTCTAATTTTTTTGAGAAGGACAATGTATCGTTTTCCGGACAAAATGCTTTCTAACAATAACTACGATTTGCACAATTTATAAACTTCACTATTTTTGTCATTAATCTAGGGCGATTACGTTTTCATCTGCTTAATAAAACATTTTAGAAAAATGTACAGAAATCAGTTTATTCATAAGACCATGACATAGGAGCAGAATTAAGCCATTTATCCCATCGAGTCCACTCTGCCATTCAATCATGCCTGATCTATTTTTCCTTCTCAACCCCATTCTCCTGCCGTCATGTACTTCTAGTATAAGTCCCATAATAACCATAAACGGAAAACAATTGACTATTATTTCGTGCTCATTGTGGAGATGAAGTGTGTTGTTTATTTACCGTTGGTACTGCAGTAATTCGAGAGAAATAGCCTTATCGTTTCCAAGTTGAAGATATTTTGTAGAGTAATTCGAGAGAAATAGCATTGTCGTTTCCGAGTTGAAGATATTTTGGAAAACATTTAAACATGAAATAATAAAGTTTATGTAACTTTAGCTCAATGTCACTGAGGATTGTTTGGGGAAATGAAAAGATGAATGAGAAAATCCGCAAGTCTCATATCATTTAGTCATCAAAAGCCACTGGTGAACGAGCAGTCTCCGAATGAAATTTCCAGTAAAACTTGTTCTTGAGTACCATATAACTAGGTAAGAAATACATTTTGCTTATAGTAAACACGTAAACCGACCAGGATGTGCTACTGCGCAATTTATAGAGGTCAAGGGTATTCACGACTGACTTTTTATCATTCCAGTATTTGGATACAAGGATAAAACCGAATGATAGCATAAACTAATCATTGGAATTAACCCTGTCGACATTCTCCGATATTGCAAGACATTTTAACTGTCTACAATTAGTCCATGTTTCGATTGTTCCTATTATATTACGGAAATTGCATTCCCTTTAAAGTTTACATAGATCCCATTAAAACTATTTTGTTGTGGACCTCAAGTAAAAGTTCAAGGATAACATTTCGCACTCTTTTTAAACGGTTAACTTCTGCCAAGAAAACGTTATTGAAGTTTTCAAATTGTAATGAAGCCACTTGGCCTGATTTCTGTAAGGCAAAAAATTGGAAGGAGAAATATAAATTAGACTCACAGAAGTTCATCAGCTACATTATAGTGAAGCCCAGTGCAAAGCTGCAAGATGTAATTGCGACATTAAGCAATGCTTTGGATCCCACGAGCGGTCTCTTTTAGTTTAGTTTAGTTTTCACTGAATTAGACACACTGAAGTCCAATTGTTCACATGATCTAAAAGTTTAATTGCTTCCAGGGGTGCATATTCTGTCCGTGCAATATATTTTGGTTGATTCCTGGTAAATTCCAAGGCAAATATGAGGAAATAATTCTTGCGTTTTACAGATGTTTGAAATTTGGCAAAATAAACATAGATACATACACTTAGATGCATAGACAATAGGTGCAGGAGTAGGCTATTCGGCCCTTCGAGCCAGCACCGCCATTCAATGCGATCATGTCTGATCATCCACAATCAGTACCCCGTTCCTGCCTTCACCCCATACCCTTTGATTCCGCTAGCCCGAAGAGCTCTAACCATCTTTTGAATGCATCCAGTGAATCGGCCTCCATTGCCTTCTGAGGCAGAGAATTCCACAAATTCATAACTCACCGTGTGAAAAGTTTTTCCTCATCTCAGTTCTAAATGGCCTACCCCTTATTCTTAAACTGTGGCCCCTGGTTCTGGACTCCCCCAACACCGGGAACATTATCTAGCGTAATATGGGTTACAGATTAAATAATGGGTCTATATATCGCAGAGACAGACGAGATGAGATGACATTGGGAAAGCATTGAAATGTTTACATAAAACACATCGGTAAATCATACATTCTCCAAATCAGCTGTCCTTATTCTACCTATTTCAACAGCAGTGTCGGTGGAAAATTGAAGAAATTAAACGAATTGGCCAAAGGACTTATAAACAAAATCAAGAACATTGTTTAACCGGCTGGAACAAATTAACCCATGAAGACGTCAATTTTACAAATAAGGAGTGCATGGGTAAATAATACATTAGACGGTTTCGACACAATTAGTCTCTTGTCCATTTCTTTATTATTAGAACTTCCTATAAGAATAACAGAAATATTATTAATGTTAGCTTAATATAATGCTTGCTGGTGTTAAAAACGTAGAAATAATAGGTATCTGGTTAACTAAAAAATGCAATAACACTTTCAATATTGTTGGCAACTCAAAAGGCATGGGGAATGGTAAAGTGAACGGAGACGGGCTCTGGATAATTAAACTCTTCCCAAGTTATATTTATACAGAAATGATCTGATAAAAAAGTACAAGGAACTGCAAATACAAGAATCAACTTAGACACATAATTTTAGCCTTCGAGTCTTATTCAAATGCAATGCATGACATCAAACTTCAGTTACCACTTAAAATAAAGTGATGATAGAGACAATTTAACAACATATAGGTAGCCAAATTATTGATACACACAGGAAATCCTTCAAGTTGGGAAGCATACCTTTTTTTCTAGTGTTAAGTGATTGTCATACTCTTATATTTTTTTTCCCGCGCACTCAGTTGCGTTCAAGTAATTTGTCATTGATAACATCAAAAATGTGTAATCTTTATTACAGTATTTCCACTTTGTGGATTTTGATAAAATAAAGTTGAATCATACATAACAGAGCCTGACACACACCTTTGGCCACATCGGATTCTAACAATGCCTTGAATTGGCCATCAAATAATATTGCATTTCATCATCATTATCGAAACTGAACATAAATGTTCATTCTTGCTTGCTCACAAAACGCAAACCCCAAAGACGTGTTATAAATTATAGAGATAAATGTAGATCATTAAAATGGGAATTAAAATAGACAATGGAGAGAGTAAATTCAATTTCTTAAAAGAAACATCAAACAATTAAATTGTCAAAACAAAAATAAAACCATTGTACAGGGTGATAAACCACATGAGAGAATCAGAAAATATCAGTCAATCCCATTTAATTACTGTAGAATAACTTCATACTTTTCATGTCATCATTTTAACAGGGGTTATTGCCCTATTATTTATCGTCGCCCTTTCTTAATAATCAACTCTGTCGGACCACTGACGCACACAAACAGGTTAGACCAGCAGCTTCGAATGAACAGTCTCTAAACAAAAGACCGAGTACAGGAGCAACGGTTCACTGGAAGACAACAACAACGACATTACTTGCCAGGTACCTTAATTGCAGTTCAAACGTGGATGCTCATCTTCATACATAGCAAGTTAAGAACATCCTCTGACGTGTATTGAATACAATGGGATTTTTTGCGCACGGGGTAAACTTTAATATTTTACACTATTTCAAACATTTGGCTGATGTACAAACCAGATAAAAGAGATAATTCGCGGCGCTTACGCTCTCGACGAAATCTTGCTTCCCCAGTTGTTCAATTGCTCTTGTATATGATGAAGCCAATGTTATATAATATTTTGCTACTAAAATGTATCACCCTACTTCTGCTTTGTTCATTCTATTGCAATACTCATTCAAATTAAGGGTTTTAGTACCACCGTCAACATTTTAATGAAATATTCAGCAAATAAGATAAGATAAATTAATCTATCTAATTCAAATTACAACATGTACAAGGACCATCTTATTACGATTCAGTACACCCCAGGTGGCGTTATTACTTCATACCGGCAATATGAATATATTAAATGGAAAATATATACAGGTCTAAACACACATAAATAACAAAAATATAATTCGCATTATTAATTGGAGAGAAATTATTGCAATTCACCTTAATACCGATAATCAAATGGGAATATGATAGGGGATACAGAGTAATCTTGCCGTTATTTCTGCTCTTACATAATGACACAGGCTATGCAAATTGTTTATGATCAATCAAACCTACCGAATCTCCTTACTGAGATATTATATTCTGCCCAACGTGAGATTTTAGAGACAACTTTAAATGTGCCCAATGGAGAATTGTATGGGGGAATTAAGGGTTGGAGAATGAAAGTGGGAAGTGGTACTGGAGCTAAAACCTCAGACCTTACGAGGTGAGGTTGGTGTAATTTCAGCCATCTTCCACAGTATTCATTTTCAGTTATCTGTCGATAAAGCAGCATGGCACCCGGCAAACCAAATCCAAATAAAATAATGTTTTTTTATTAACAGATGACCAGATCGATGATCACACACTTTGACAGCAATACTGCCCAACTGGAGTTCTTTAAATCGCTTAACATAAGATAATATTCCCCGCTGTCCCTACCAAGACAATTAAGCTAGGATGCAGTTCTAAATATAACTAATAAGTGACGACCAAACATAGAAGATAAACTTCAGTCAATATGAAAGGAAAATAATAACCATGTGTGGCAGCAATGTAAATCATTAAATACTTTCTTTGGTTTCTTTAAAACAATTGTTTTATTCGCGTTTACTGGTGGGATTCGTCTTTTATGAAATAACAATCGTGTCATTCTCAATTGAAAACCGGTTAACATCAACGTTAAATGTGAATATATCTCACAAGCACAGGCTGCGGGAAAGTCCACGAAATGCCACAAGGGCGAAGCAATTTTCGGGAAAATGTCTGCAGCCACCCATCTCCCCCCCCCCCCCCCCCCCACACCGCCCATAAGACCCCCCCCCCCCCCTCCCCATGAAGCGAATAAATGTAAGTGAGACAACTGTTTTTGGATCTTGGGATTTTCTAAAATGTCTCAAAATGACAAGCTTGTTTCTCCACAGATGGCGCAACATTGTTCGTGACAGTGATACGAGAACGCTGTATTGCTTTGAGATAAGGAATGCATTCCATTAGGCACAAATATGGCCCAGAATAAGGGGTTAAAAGTTCAAGGCACGTCCCATGTGATCAGGGTCATAAACTTTGGATTACACTGCGGAAGAAATGCACCAAGACATGAGTGAATACCTTTATTGTTACAAATGCTTGCATTGATGTCGTTTTAACGTTGAATACCATTGCTCAGTCGATTATATGATATACATATAATGAACTATTACAAATTTAGATTTTATTGTGTTTGATTTTTTGTATCACAAATAGAGATCTATTGGCGCCGTTTTGATTGTAAGACAAGATAGATACCATACACTATTCTAACCGTCATGAGGAGCTAGCGATAATGACGAACAAAAAACGCTTTTGTCGTTCTATAAATGTACCGATTATCGCCAAAGGAGATACATGAATCAGAATAATACCGAAAAAAATCCGCATGTATTTGACATTAACTAAAACCGCTATCCGCATGTTCTGTCTCAAGACCGAATATTTTTCTGGATACCGCAGACCTATTAAAGGTATATTACAAAAGGCCGGTGACATGTTATAGCTCATAAAATACAACGCCTCCGGAGTATTTGGGCGATAGAGTTGCCAGCCTTTTATAACAAAAAATACATGGCAAATCAATAAGGTAAACGAATGTAATCGAGACAGTTTTGTCCTGGCGTCGTAGAAATTGCTAAAAACGTGCTTAGGATAGAAATGGTCGCCAACGCTGTTTAAATCACGGAGGTTATACAAGCTCTTCTTTTAGGCTTCGCATCGTGCCAAACAGTTTCAGACATCTACCACCTTCATCGCCGACTGCTTTTTCAAAAAATAATTCGACTTTAGAATGGATGGGATAGAATGAAAACCAGAAACAGATCAGTAAGTGAATATCATCAGAATGCTAAGCCCAAGGATAACGTTTTCTGTTCGTAAGCGCATGCTCGTACTCGTGTGGAATGAGGCCAATTACGGCCCAAAATTGCAATGTTATTTTCTAACATGATGCTGAACGAAACAAAGGAATATATGCTTATGAATGTCAATGACTGTTCATTTTACCTGAAATGACGGGGACGATGGAATAAAGTTCCTCACCTGAGGATTTTAGACAAAGTTCCCTGGTGAGTTTTAATGAAGTTTTCACCACAATATGAAAAGTTAGCCCGCAACATCAAACATCAAACAGAAGATGTAAAACAGGTCGCGTCTCATGGTTATTTCACAAATAATCTCTTCTGGGTTTTCTGCTGCAGAAACACACAATGCAGTAATATTGCGGGTTTGCTGTGGCCGGAAAATTGTGCTGCGAGGTAAATAAAGCACAACATTATAAAGCATTCAGACCCACGTCTGTTTGAGCACTGAAACTGTCAATATGCTTAAGAAATCCAAACAAAGTGTGATTTGTGTTTGATACAGAACATTCCACTAATCAAGAGAGTTTAGATGGAGATTCACAGGTTGACCTTGAAGCTCTACGAGGGCGACCTCTTGTTGCACAAAGCAAATCGCACCTTTACAGATTTTTTTGTTGGGAATTTCGGAAATGTTCCAATTCTTGTTCATCCTAACAAGAAAACGTTGCGTGCAGATAGCCGACAGTGAATTAAAGTATTTTCAGCCTGCAATTTGGGGATCTACCCTCACGGGTACTATTACTGGTTTATCACATATAGTGCAAAGAGACCATGTCAGAAATTGGACGACAATAGGATTGATTTACCTCCAACCATCGAATAGCAGCAAAAGTCGAATGACTTGAAGGACTCAGCGGGTCAAACAGCGTCTGTGGACGTTAGACATCTCGGCTCGAGATCCGAAATGCAGACCAGGGTCTTCCAGAGACCCAAAATATGCATTATCCCTTTGCCCGCATTGATTCTGCTTGAACCGCTGATTTCCCCCAGCAGATTATTTTGCTTCAGAGTCCAGCATCTGCTTCCTCTTGTGTCTCTATTAGCATCGTTCTTCCAATTCACGGGATTGAATTACCAATACCACCGGGTGGCGCTTCGATGGCAGCCTCGCCGACAGTCTGTTCTTGGATTTTTTTTTTTTATTTTTAGTGCGTTTAAAACGTATGTGTTAATGTTCTCTGGTTTGTTTTATGTGGGGGTGGGCGGGGGAAACTTTCTTTCAATCTGTTACCTTGCCGTTTTCCGGATCGTATCTCCGGTCGCTCTGCAGGCAGCCTAACATCGTGGAGCTGGAGGCCTTGCTCGGGACTGACTTTGAGCCCCAGCGGGGCGTGGATTTACCATTGGAGCCGATTCCTTGCCTGGGATCGACGCTCCAACCGCGGCCTGCGGACTTGAACATTCACTCACCCGGCGCGGGGGAGCTGTGATCCCCCCCCCCCCCCCCCCCCATGCAGGAGCTTGATCAACCCGACCAGGAGGCCCGCCGTCGGCTACCGTCAACGGAAGGTTAGAGGCCCCCGACCGCTGGAGGACAAAGAAGGGAGGGATTGAACTTTTCTTTCGCCTTCCATCACAGTCAGGAATGTGGAGGAGTCACTGTGGTGGATGTTATGTTAAAATGTTTTTTGTTGCTTTTTATTGGTATGACTGTATGGCAAATCAAATTCCTCGTATGTTGCAAAATATACTTGGCTAACAAAGTATGATTATGATGACTCTCAATCAAAGATTATAGAGGAGCAAGATAGACCACTCGTCCGAAATCCAATGGACTGGCGTGTAGTACGTGACGGAACGTCACGGCCGCCATTTTGGCGGATGCCTCCTGCTGTGTAATCCGCTCCATAGCTACAGAGCAGTTGCAAGCAACGGTTATAGAGGAGCAAGATTGTGAGATACGCTTTATGCTCACAATTAATGCTCAAAGACTAAATCCTGGAAGCAAGAGATTCTTTATTTTACGAGTCTGCAGACCGGGTGCCTCTCCAATTCGAGACACACCAAAGCCAAAGAAGTCATCCCCCTTTATACACAGAATCTTACATTCAACCTCCCCTCCGGGTCAGGGTCGGAGGTGCACAATCTGTAGGTACATCCCACCGTACATCCCCTCGCACCTCCCATATCATACATTGCATGTTCAAACATGTTCATGGTAATGAGCAATTTCTTGACCAGGGGTGTGTTGTAATATTCATTTATTCTATTAAGCATGCTCAGTTGCTCATGACCTACCCTAGTTTTACTCACCTCCTAGTGAACCCTCTCAGTTCTCCTATATCAGTACTAAAGCTAAGCTATAGTGACAAGGGTCCCATCTATCACTCCATTCCACTGATAGGGATCTCTCTACATCACTCCCTTCTACCGCTATACAATGCTATTACTTCTTACTCAAGGACTCAAGGATGGGTCTGGCAACCTTCAGACACAGCTGTGTCAGAATCCTCTCTCCAGCCCCTCTCAGTTCGAATTCTCTTTAAAACTCCTTACTTTAATGGGGTTTAATCACTTTATCCCTCACAATCCTCCCTTTTTCTTTTGCTACGGATACACTGATTAAACCCTCATTTTAAGTTCCCTCAACTCGAACTGACGTAACATTGTCCTAACCTTCTCTTCCTGTAAATCATAAACCTCCCCTGGCCGCATTATCATTATTTTCTGTATTTCCCCTTTCTCTCCCATAGGCATGACTACAGCCTGCATCTGACATACTTCTGGTAATAAGTTCCCTAAAACAAGGGATGCAACAGGGGATAAAGATCAGTCCAGCCACTGCACATAGAAACACAAGTCCCACCGTTCTCCACCATGTTCCTCCGAGGATGGAATCCCACCATTGGGTTCCCATAATCGAATTCCACTTTTGTATTGGAACATGTGCCAACTTACGGATCCCTTCTGATATGTCCATCACTGCCTGTCCATTATCATCGATGTTCAAACAGCAATTAGAGAGGTTGAATTTCCCGCATACCCCTCCTTCTTCTGCCAGGAGGTAATCTAGGGCTAACCTGTTCTGGTATATCGCTGCTCTCATCTGCGTCTGCTGCTTTGCCAGCATCTCCAGCGCCCCCGCAGTTTGGTTGGTAATTACCTCCAGTACTGCCTGAAGCCTTATGATCCGGTTTAACATGTATACTGGTGTTCGGTAGCCCCAGGATCCATCCTGTGCCCAAGTGGCTGGTCCGTAGTATGAGATGATTCTTGCTGGTGGCCATTCATCATCTTTCCATTCTCCAATGTCTATTTTCCTCTTTTTCCGATATAGGTCATCAAATACAGGTGTTCCTAACGACCGGCCTTCTTTGGTGTTTAACAGGAAAAATCCAGGTTGTACCAGTCCAATAAAACAAGTCCCACTCCAATTCATCGGTAACACCGAGTATGCCTTGTATCCGCATATCCATAACAGTCCTTCAGGGGCCGGTCCACTAGAGGCAACCTTGTTCCATATATCTCGCAATACTGGGATCCCCTGATAAGGGTTATTCCCGGTGCAGTTCCATAGTCCAGCCGATTCCACTCCATCGATCCCCATCCGGATAGCGCAGTTTTTCCCATATTTCTTAGTTAGATACCATTTAGGCTCCTCTGGCCACCACACTCGGGACTGATTTGGCCACTGGGTGACGATGCGCTGGCAGGGGCTGCTGCCTACTAGGACAGCATCCTTTGCCCAGGGCCTAGCGATACACTCAGTCCCGACCGGAGCGTCTGCCAGGACCCATACCTGGGGATCTCGGTCTTGTCCAACTGTCAGGTTCCACCCCATCAGGTCCCATATCTCAACAATGGATCCCCTCCACGGCCAACGTGAATTCATCAGTGGTCCTCCGCAGACCCAACAGTTAGTCACATTCAGGATTCCAGCTATCCGGAGGGCCAAGTCCACAAACAGGTTTTTTTCTCCTTCAGGGATCTCGATCTGCTCCTTTATCTCTTCGTACAGTGTCTGGTGCACTTGAGGCTGAGTATGCGGGGGAGGGGGAGGCTTAGTGACTACTACCTCTGTAACCTCTTTTATTACTTCCTCCTACGTCTTATCTATTGCCCATTTTACGATCTGAGAAGGGAAAACTAACTGTACACAAACCCATCTCTCTCCCCTTGGGCAGGTAACGGCCCCAAACATCCCTATATACCCCCTATTGCCTGCCATCAAATACTCCTTTCCCCCCTCTTTACAAATGGTTCTAGTCTTTCGGTCATGGCATACTTTGTTCACATGGGAATGATAGGTAAGTGATCTGGTTGTTCGCCCTCTGTATTGGATAGGATGATAACATTTATCACAATTATTAATACCTTTTACCACAATTACATAAAAAGCAAACAATACCACGACTGCTCCTTTCATACTGTCAGTTATACATTCAATGCTTTTTTTTTTTTAAATTACTGTTAGGGGTTTGCTTCCTGGCTTCACCATCCACTGTTCCTCCTCCTCAGGAACGGGTGGATCAACGGGTCCTTTAACCCGGATCGCGTGGGTCCACCCTTTTTCTTTTGTTCGTATTGCTGTCTCGGTTGTCAGTAATACTAGGTATGGTCCGGTCCACCTGGGCAGGAGTTTCTCCTCCTTCCAATTCTTGACCAGTACCCAGTCACCGGCCTTTACTGCATGTATTGGAAAGTCGAGTGGTGGGCTTTGAGCCAATAATCCTTTAGCTTTTAATTCTGTAAGGGAACGAGACACTGCCAGTAAATAGTTCCTCCAAACGTCAATTTCCTACTTTCCTCCACTAACACTGCTGTTGCCGCTACCGCTTGAATACATACTGGCCATCCCCGCGATACTGGATCCAAGAGTTTGGAGAGGAACACGACGGGCTGCCGCTTCCCTCCTTTCTCTTGGGTTAGTACTCCCAGCGCAATTCCATTTTCTGCATTCACAAAAAGATTGAATGGCTGGTCAATAGACGGGAGAGCCAGTACAGGGGCAGTGATTAAACTGTTCTTTAGTTTCCTAAACTGGTGTTCGTCCCCGGATTCCCACTTTACTTTGTCGTTTTCTTCACCTAATTTATCATATAGAAACCTAACCTGTCGGGTATAGTCATCTATCCATAATCTACAATATCCAATCAGTCCAAGAAACTTCCTAATCTCCTTCTTATTCTTCGGCACTGGCAGTCCGGTAATTCCCGCTATCCTTTCCGGGCTTATTCTCCTTTTCCCATCGCTTATCGGGTGTCCTAGATATTTAACTTCTCGTTCTACAAACTGTAATTTACTTTTAGACACTCTCAACCCCTTTTCCACCAGAAAGTTCAGGAGGGTTATTGTTGCGTCCCTAACTGCCTCCACTTCTTCCCCTGATAGTAATAGGTCGTCCACATACTGCAACAGCTGTGTCTCATCAGTCCTCGGGACGTCCTCTAATACTTGTTCTAATATCTGTCCAAACAGGTTCGGGGACTCTGTAAATCCCTAAGGGAGCACAGTCCACCGATACTGCTGTTTCCTTTGGGTCTCTGGGTTTTCCCATTCAAACGCAAAAAGGTCCCTGCTCTCTTCAGCCAGGGGACAGCTCCAAAAAGCGTCTTTTAAATCTACCACACTGAACCACTTGTGATTCGGGGGTATCCGTCCCATTATGGTATACGGGTTCGGGACTACCGGGTGTCGCGTTCTAACTACCTTATTTAATTCCCTGAGATCCTGGACCAATCTGAACGTCCCGTCGGTCTTCCTTACGGGGAGTACGGGGGTGTTATATGGGGACATACAACTCTCTAATATACCGTCCTTCAGTAAGTTCTCTATAATTGGCTGAAGTCCTCTCCTTCCTTCCATAGAAATTGGATATTGCCTTACCCGTACTGCCTCACTTTCTTTTTTTTTAGAGCTATTTTCAAGGGTGGGATCTGCAGCCCTCCCCGGTTTCCTTCCTTGGCCCACACCTGCGGGACTATTCTTCCCTCGTCCTCTGTGGTCAATTTATACAATTGGACTATTATCTGTCCCCCTACGGGGGCTGTTCCCATTCCTAATTGGATTTGTAAATCTCTCCCCATCAAATTTATCCCTGCCTGGGGTACCAAGATTAAATCTTCCGTAGTTTCCCGATTCTCATATTTTACCACCACCCCTTCTACCTCGGGTAATGTCATCACTTTCCCTTCTACCCCTGAGATTCTAACCTGCTTTTTTTACCCAATCTCATTCCTTCTGGTACCTTAGTTACACTCGATCTCTCTGCTTCCGAATCTACCATAAATATCATATCCTCTCCCTGGGGTTCTAATCTCAAGTTTACCAGAGGTTCCCGTGTGTATCCCATACACCCCAGGGAGCGGAAACCCTGACTTCCCTATTCTTCCTCCATGAATACGCACGACTGCACCTCCCATAGAAACATAGAAACATAGAAATTAGGTGCAGGAGTAGGCCATTCAGCCCTTCGAGCCTGCACCGCCATTCAATATGATCATGGCTGATCATCCAACTCAGTATCCCGTACCTGCCTTCTCTCCATACCCTCTGACCCCTTAGCCACAAGGGCCACATCCAACTCACTCTTAAATATAGCCAATGAACTGGCCTCAACTACCCTCTGTGGCAGAGAGTTCCAGAGACTCACCACTCTCTGTGTGAAGAAAGTCTTTCTCCCGTCGTCGCTTGGGACATTCCCTCCTGAAATGACCCTCCTCTTTACAATAATAACACCAGGGTGGCCCCGTGTACCATCTTCTTGATTCTTGTTCCTTGTTTTCCCGGGGACCCCAACTTTGGTCCCCCCATTCACCTCTTCCTTGTCCTCTAATACTACCGCTTCCCCTTCCCCGGTCTCCATGAGCACCCGGCCTTCTATCACCTTCGATTCCCCCCTTCTGTACTCCTTGCTGTACTGCTTGCAACATCATTTTTGCCTTTCCCTTCTGTTTCTCCTCATCCCGTCTTACATATACCTTTTGAGCCTCTTAACAATTGATTCAATGGTTTTTCATTCCAATCTTCCAATTTTTCCAATTTCTTTCTAATATCTGGCCATGATTTTGTTACAAAATTAACCTTTAGCAACTGCTGACCTGCGTCTGAATCAGGGTCTATCCCCGAATACTGCTGGACATTCCTCCTTAACCTTTGTAAGAACACTGTCGGAGGTTCGTCCTTGTTCTGCTGATTCTCAAAAGCCCGTTCGAAATTCTGTCCCTTGGGAACGGCTTCTCTGATTCCCTTGATTATTATCTCCCTGAGATCTCTCATAATTCTTCTGTTTGGTTACACCAATCCGGCGCAGTAATGGGATATTTTACTGCTCCCGCTTGAGCCTGTAACCCCTTCTCCTGCCTGTCTGACCATCTGTCTTTCTTCTGAAGTAAACAAACTTCCCCTTATTGACATCATTGTCTGCCAACTCCTTTTTTTTTTTCCCTGGGCCCCATTAATTTATTACCCTTCTCCAACCAGAATGTTTATCTAAACAAACCATAAAAGCTGCTTGTTGTTCAGCAATTAACTTATTTCTAATTTTGTTCAAACCATTCCCCCTACAATTCCCAAATTCCAATTCCTAGTTTAAATACATACGACTAACAATTTTCCAAATTAACTTTACTGAAAAGAAATCTATAGAAGCCAAGCAACCTACATTTTCCAACTTCCCCTTTTTAAGTTGCGATGATACAAAGCGTTGTCCGTTACCTTACAATAACCTCCCCCATTGCTTACAATTTCTTAAAGGAACACACACACATACCCTTACAACATGTGGCCCACAGCAAACAAACCTATCACATATACAAACTTCCTCATTCATACAAATCCGGTTTTTACACACACCTCACATTAGTTCCATTCTTACTTCAATGAGATTGTTTGAAACAACTCAATATTTTTCATAAAAACATTTTTGGCCCTAGGAACTGATCTATTTGTTCAGCCAGTCCCAAGGGGTCTTCCAATAAACTTTCCATCTCCTTTTTAAAGTTCCTCACCCCCATACTGGTGAGAGGCACATTTACAAATCCCATCCCCCCCGGCATTTCCCCCTAACGGGACCTCCCTGAGGGGCTTCATTTGAACAGATCGGTCTAATCTCTGTTCCGCTGCCCTCGTTTGAGATCGCGTCCTCCGACTACTGCCTGGGACACCCGTCCCATCCTTGTCCTCACTTTTTATTTTCTCTTCCTTATCTGACTGGCTCTCTCTCCTTCACATTCTACTTTCTGTAATTCTCTATTATCTGTCTCTTCTGAGACAAGAGCGGACAGGTTTTACTGCCGATCCGCTCTGGCTTAGTGGGACCTCCTGGGCAGATGCAGCCGGCGCTGATGGGGATATATTTGGGGGCTGGGATTCATATGGCGGGGGCAGTCTCCGTAGGTGATCATCACCAATTGGTGCCAGTCAGGTTCATCCTGCTCTCTTTCCGTCTTTAACGGAAACATCCCATTATTGGGTTCTTCTTCTTCTTCTTGCGTTTGAGGCAACAGAAGTCCGCAGCAGGGTGATGCCATCCGGTTCGACATCCGTAGGTGCCCGCCCTAAAAAGGGCACATGCTTCGGGTTGGCGCCAAGCTACGGCGCTGCTGCTGTCTCCGTTTGTTGTCGTTCGCCTGACTGAAGTCAGTTGACAGGGCTCACCACGGGGAGGTCGACAACATGAGCCCCATTATTGGGTTTCCAGCACTGGGCATATTCCTTTTCTATTTGATTCGGCGTTTGTCTTTCATTCACAAAAACATTCAACGCCTGTCCCACCCAGTCCTCATTTGAACCCAACCACGGCCACCACACTGCGCTCCCTCGAATAGGCTCCTTTGGCCACTCAAAGTAACAAAACTTTATCATAGTTTCCTTACTCTTACCCCGGGTGTTCCCTTCACCCCATCCAACATTCGCCCCATCAGACTATTGGGCGGAATGTTAGGCTCCATATCAGTATGAGCCTCATCCAGGTTCCTCGGACCCTTACTTTTCCCGTTCCGGTTTCCCATCCAGGTTCCCCGGACCCTTACTTTTCCCGTTCCGGTTTCCCATCGTCTCGTCGGACTATTCCCGTCCGACAGACCCCGGTCGCCCAGGCAATACTTAATAGTCGCTTTTCTTACCTGGGTCCTGTGCACAAGAATCGCTCGACCGTCCCGTACGTATTTACCTTACACCCCCTCTTGCTTCCCGAGTCTTTTCAACCGAATATCACTCGCTCAAACTGCTGATGGCAAGCAAGGAGATCAGAGACTGCTGAAATCAGCAGGGTGCACCTTCCCCTCCTTCTTTGCCTCCACCAAGCAGCCGGAGTGGCGATCCCGGACGAGCCCCCAATTTGTGAGATACGCTTTATGCTCACAATTAATGCTCAAAGACTAAATCCTGGAAGCAAGAGATTCTTTATTTTATGAGTCTGCAGACCGGGTGCCTCTCCAATTCAAGACACACCGAAGCCAAAGAAGTCATCCCCCTTTATACACAGAATCTTACATTCAACCTCCCCTCCGGACCCTTCTCCAATCAGGGTCGGAGGTGCACAATCTGTAGGTACATCCCACCGTACATCCCCGCGCACCTCCCATATCATACATTGCATGTTCAAACATGTTCATGGTAATGAGCAATTTCTTGACCAGGGGTGTGTTGTAATATTCATTTATTCTATTAAGCATGCTCAGTTGCTCATGGCCTACCCTAGTTTTACTCACCTCCTAGTGAACCCTCTCAGTTCTCCTATATCAGTACTAAAGCTAAGCTATAGTGACAAGGGTCCCATCTATCACTCCATTCCACTGATAGGGATCTCTCTACATCACTCCCTTCTACCGCTATACAATGCTATTACTTCTTACTCAAGGACTCAAGGATGGGTCTGGCAACCTTCAGACACAGCTGTGTCAGAATCCTCTCTCCAGCCCCTCTCAGTTCGAATTCTCTTTAAAACTCCTTACTTTAATGGGGTTTAATCACTTTATCCCTCACAAAGATGCATTAGAAAGATTATATTTATTTGTAATAGATCTTTACTTACCTCTCGATCTCGATCTCTCTCCCCTCCCCCTCCCCGCTCTTCTCTATCTCTCTCTCTCTCCACTCTCTCCTCTCGATCTCTTTCTATCCCCTCTCTTCTCCCAATTTCTCTCTCCCCTCTCAATCTCTTTCTCTCCCCTCCGGATCTCTCTCTCTCCCATCTCGATCTCTCTCTATCCCCCTCTTCTCTTGATCCCTCTCTCCCCTCTCTTCTCTCTCTCCCCCTCTCCCTCCCTTCCCTCTCCCTCCCTCTCTCTCTCCTTCCCTTCCCTCTCTCTCTTTCCCTTCCCTCTCTCCCTCCTTCCCTCTCTCCCTCCTTCCCTCTCTCTCTCCCAACTTCCCTCTCTCTCCCTCTCTCCCTCCTTCCCCCCGTTCCCCCATTTCCCTCCCATCTTTCCTCCCCAGCCCCACCTTTGCGTAGTTTCTCTTGCATTGTATTGTGCAGCTTCCCTTGTATTGCTTTCACACATACTGTGCACAAAATTACAGGCACACAAAAACACACATTCATATAAATATATGGTGGGACAGGCCCTTGAGAGATAAATACATTTCCTTCTCATGGATCAGAAGAAACTTAGATTTTAATCGTCACTTTTGTCAGATGATGTACATAAACCATATATGCATAAATACATATGCATATACATACATACATAGGCATATATATATATATATATATATATATATATATACACACATATACACATATATATAAACACACACACACACATATATATATATATATATACACACACATATGCATACACATATACACATACATATACATGCAGATATACCCATACATATATACATATGATCATTTTCCAATGTTCAGATTTAGGATCAGTTCCTGTGGATTGGAGGATAGCTAATGTTATCCCACTTTTCAAGAAAGGAGCGAGGGAGAAAACGGAATTACAGACCAGTAAGCCTGGCTTCGGTGGTGGAAAAGATGCTGGAGTCAATTATTGAAGATGTAATAATGGGGCATTTGGATAGCAGTAAAAGGATCAGTCCAAGTCAGCATGGATTTATGAAAGGAAAATCATGTTTGACTAATCCTCTGGAATTTTTTGCCACAATGCTTGGTGTTGGGGCCACAACTGTTTACCATAGAATCATAGAAAATAGGTGCAGGAGTACGCCATTCGGCCCTTCGAGCCTGCACCGCCATTCAATATGATCATGGCTGATCATCCAACTCAGTATCCCGTACCTGTCTTCTCTCCATACCCCCTGATCCCTTTAGCCACAAGGGCCACATCTAACTCCCTCTTAAATATAGCCAATGAACTGGCCTCAACTACCTTCTGTAGCAGAGAATTCCACAGACTCACCACTCTCCGTGTGAAAAAAGATCTTCCCATCTCAGTCCTAAAAGACTTCCCCCTTATCCTTAAACTGTGACCCCTTGTTCTGGAGTTCCCCAACATCGGGAACAATCTTCCTGCATCTAGCCTGTCCAACCCCTTAAGAATTTTGTAAGTCTCTATAAGATCCCCCCTCAATCTCCTAAATTCCAGCGAGTACAAGCCGAGTCTATCCAGTCAAGCTTCATATGGAAGTCCTGCCATCCCATGAATCAGTCTGGTGAACCTTCTCTGTACTCCCTCTATGGCAAGAATGTCTTTCCTCAGATTAGGACACCAACACGGTACGCAATACTCCAGTTGAGGCCTCACCAAGACCCTGTACAACTGCAGTAGAACCTCCCTGCTCTTGTACTCAAATCCTTTTACTATGAATGCCAACAGACCATTCGCTTTCTTCACAGCCTGTTGCACCTGCATGCCTACTTTCAATGACTGGTGTACCATGACACCCAGGACTCGTTGCATCTCCCCTTTTCCTAATCGGCCACCATTCAGATAATAATTTACTCTCCTGTTTTTGCCGCCAAATTGGATAACCTCACATTTATCCACATTATACTGCATCTGCCATGCATTTGCCCACTCACCAAACCTATCCAAGTCACCTTGCAGCCTCCTAGCATTCTCCTCACAGCTAACACTGCCCCCCAACTTTGTGTCATCTGCAAACTTGGAGTTGTTGCATTCAATTCCCTCATCCAGATCATTATTATATATTGTAAATAGCTAGGGTCCCAGCACTGAGCCTTGCGGTACCCCACTAGTCACTGCCTGCCATTCTGAAAATGACCCGTTTAGTCTTACACTTAGCTTCCTGTCTGCCAGCCAGTTCTCTATCCACATCAATACTGAACCCGCAATAGCGTGTGCTTTAAGTTTGTATGCTAATCTCTTATGTGGGACCTTGTCGAAAGCCTTCTGAAAATCCATATATAACACCATATATATTAATGATTTGGAAGAGGGAATTAGGAGCAACACTAGCAAGTTTGCGGATGACACAAAGTTGGGTGGTAGTGTGAACTGTGAAGAGGATGTTAGGAGGTTGCAGGGTGACCTGGACAGGTTGAGTGAGTGGCCAGATGCGTGGCAGATGCAGTGTAATATAGATAAATGTGAGGTTATCCACTTTGGTGGCAAAAACAAGGGGGCAGATTATTACCCCAATGGAGTTAGGTTAGGTAAGGGGGAGGTGCAGCGAGACCTGGGTGTCCTTGTAAAGGTTGGCATGCAGGTACAGCAGGCAATGAGGAATCGTGTTGCACGGGGAGCCAAATGCAACGGAATTTTGTTTGGAATTGCATATATCGATGTATTTCTAAATGACAATAAAGTTTATTTGATGATGATTTGATTGAAAACTAATGGAATGTTGACCTTCATAACAAGAGGATTTCAGTATAGGAGGTTCTTCTGCAGCTGTATGAGGCTCTGATGAGACGACATCTGGAGTATTGTGTACAGATTTGGTCTCCTAATTTGAGGAAGGACATCCTTGTGATTGAGGCAGTGCAACGTAGGTTCACGAGATTGATCCCTGGGATGGCGGGACTGTCATATGAGGAAAGAATGAAAAGACTAGGCTTGTATTCACTGGAGTTTAGAAGGCTGAGGGGGAATCTTATAGAAACATAAAATTATAAAAGGACTGGACAAGCTAGATGCAGGAAAAATGTTCCCAATGTTAGCCGAGTCCAGAACCAGGGGCCACAGTGTTAGAATAAGGGGGAGGTCATTTAGGACTGAGGTGATAAAAAACCATACTCTGTGTTTTTCGCAGGAGTGGTCCATCTTGCTCCGCAATAGGATCTTTGCTCTTAGTGGCTCTCCCACAGAGTATCCATTCCTGCCCATTAGGTTCCCATTGTGATGAAGAACACGTAGGCATGAAAAGTGGAAAAAGGATTTATTAAAGTTTAAAATGTGAATAACTCTTAAAATGTAAGAACAATTTAAATGTCAAAGATGAGAATTATTGTTATTTCTTGTTGTGTCTCTTGTTGCTGCCCACAGCGTCTTTATGTCGCTTTGCCGCGGTCAAATTTTAACCAAGATAATCTGATAATATATCTCAGAAGTCATCATTCAACGAAGCACGCTTTTATATAGGCACACATATATACACACACACACGCACACACACAGATCCACACACAGAGACTTGCACACATATATACTCACACACACTGACTCTCTCACACACACAGACTCACTCAAACGTTTAAAGCCTCCTGTAGAGGCTGCTGCTGCAGAAGCAAAAGTCCCGTTTATATCAACGGGTCGATGGTTGAAAGGGTCAAGAGCTTCAAATTCGTGGGTGTGCACACCTCTGAAGATCTTTCCTGGTCCGAGAACACGGATGCAAATATTAAGAAAGCACATCAGCGCCTCTACTTCCTGATAAGATTACGGAGAGTCGGTTTGTCAAGGAGGACTCTAACTTCTACAGGTGCACAGTAAAGAGCATGCTGACCGGTTGCATCGTGGCTTGGTTCGGTAACTTGAGCGCCCAGAAGAGGAAAAGACTACAAAAAGAGTAAACGCTGCCCAGTCCATCATCGGCTCTGACCTCCCTTCCATCGAGGGGATCTATCGCAGTCGTTGCCTCAAAAAGGCTGGCAGTATCAAGGACCCACACCATCCTGGCCGCACACTCATCTCCCTGCTACCTTCAGGTAGAAGGTACAGGAGCCCGAAGACTGCAACGTCCAGGTTCAGGAATAGCTACTTCCCCACAGCCATCAGGCTATTAAACTTGGATCGGACAAAACTTTGAACATTAATACCCCTTTATCTGTTATTTGTACTTTATCAGTTTATTTATTCATGTGTGTATATATTTATATAATGGTATATGGACACACTGATCTGTTCTGTAGTCAATGCCTACTATGTTCTGTTGTGCTGAAACAAAGTCAAAAATTGTACCATCAGGGACACATGACAAAAAACTCACTTGGATTTGAACTTGAATAGTATTACTTAAAATAAATAAATTTTGAAAATTATGCACTTTACTTATGTTCCACTTTTTGAGGTTTTTTACATTTCCTTTTAACAGTTTAACATGTTATGCATTTTTCTATTCTTGAATTTGAGTCCATAGTGCATGTGGATACTCACAAAGATTGCTACAATTCTAACCTTGACTCTATTGCAGCACAAGTTCATGTCTTTGTATTGCTGTGTGTTATGTATTGCTGTGTTTATTAGATGGGAAAGATAGAAGAGCTTATTAAAATCTTCTTACAAAGACCATTAAGTGCTTTCTTTCTATCCTCTTTTGGACCTAAGGCATAGCAGGGCTGCCAACTCTCACACAGAGGGAAGGGAGGGAGAGAGGGACGGAGGGGGAGAGAGAGGGAAGAGAGAGGAGAGAGAGAGAGAGAGAGAGAGAGAGAGAGAGAGAGAGAGAGAGGGGGAAGGAGAGAGAGAGGGAAGGGAGGGGGAGATGGGAGGGAGAGAGGGAGTGGGAGGAGAGTAGGAGGGAGGGAGAGAGGGGAGGGAGGGGGGAGAGAGAGGGAGGGAAGGGAGGGAGGGAGAGAGAGAGAGAGGAGAGAGAGGGGAGGGACAGAGGGGAGGGAGGGAGAGGGAAGGGTGGGAGAGAGGGAAGGGGGGATCGAGAGAAGAGAGGGGAGAGAGAGAGATCGAGAGGGGAGAGATCGAGATAAGAGAGAGATCGAGAGAAGAGGAGAGAGATCAAGAGGGGAGAGAGAGATTGAGAGAAAAGAGGGGATAGAGGGGAGAGAGAGAGATCGAGAGAGGAGAGAAAGGGATCGAGAGGGGAGAAACAGATCGAGAGAAGAGGGGAGAGAGCGATCGAGTGAAGAGAGGGGAGAGAGAGATAGAGAGGGATCGAGAGAAGAGCGGGGAGAGAGATAGATCGAGAGATCGAGAGAAGAAAGGGAGATCAAGAGAAGAGAGGGGAGAGAGAAAGATAGAGAGAAGAGAGGGGATAGAGTGTGATCGAAAGGGGAGAGAGATAGAGAGGGGAGAGAGAGAGATCGAGATCGAGAGGTAAGTAAAGATCTATTGCATCTTGCTCCTCTATAAACTTTGCTTGCAACTGCTCTGTAGCTTTGGAGCGGATTACACAGCGGGAGATCGAGAGACAAAGATTATAGAGGAGCATAGTTTCCCAATGATGTAGACGCCATAGTCGACACCATCTTTGGTCCGCTAAAATGGCGTCGACAATCACACATGTGATACTACGCTTTATTCGCTGAGTGGCGCATCTTGCTCCTCTATTATCTTTGCTCTCAATCGATTCTAACCTCTTGTTAAATGAACACCCAGTACCAATTTTTTCCCACACAAACCGTACTTGCAGTCCATTGCTAAATATAATTCCAATGCCACAGCATGATGAACATCCGTTTGAAAAAGAATGCTGGGACGTTTCATTACTTTATTCTCCACAAAGCAATTGCAACAGACGGGGAAATATCCTTGTGTAACTGGAAACACCTGATTCCTAACCAGCCATACAATAGATAATTATGCTTAATATGATAGAACAAAACACATCTTTAAATGCCTTGCTAGATGAAAATGCTGGAGAAACTCAGCAGGTGAGGCAGCATCTATGGAGTGAAGTAATAGGCAATGTTTCGGGTGGAGACCCTTCTTCAGACCGATGTGGGGGGGTCGGAGGCAGAGACATTAGGCTTATGGGAGAGCTGGGAAGGGGAGGGGGAGAAGGGAGAAAGCAAGGAATACCTGAAATTGGATCAGTCAATGTTCATACCGCTGGGGTGTAAACTACCCAAGCGAAATATGAGGTGCTGTTCCTCCAATTTGTGCTGGACCTCACTCTGGCAATGGTGGAGGCCCAGGACAGACAGGTCGGGTTCGGAATGGGAGAGGGAGTTGGAAGTGCTGAGCCTCCGGGAGATCAGGTTGGTTATTGCGAACTGAGTGGAGGTGTTGGGCGAAGCGATCAGCAAGCCTGTGCTTGGTCTCTCCGATGTAGAGGTTGACACCTGGAACAGCGGATGCAGTAAATAAGGTTGGAGGAGGTGCAGGTGAACCTCTGCCTCACCTGGAAAGACTGCTTGGGTCCTTGGATGGAAACGAGGGGGGAGGTATCATCTCCTGGATCCTTGGCCAAATGCCTTGGTCAAATATGCCAAAAATAACATTTCTGCAAAGTTTCGGCAATCTGCATAATCTCATAAATACATATTTAAAAGACATAACTTGCCATTCATATCTATGGCAATGCCAACATCTAACTTTGTGAAGTAAGGTATCAACCCGAAACGTCACCTGTCCATTCTCTCCGCAGATGCTGCCTGACCCACTGAGTTCCTCTAGCGCTTTGTGTTTTACTTATGATTCAGGCACTCGCAGTTGCTCGTGTCCCCTCTCCAACTTATTCACTTCCGATAACTCAGAATCAATTATTATGTATATTGTGGAAACTTGAAGAATAATTTTAAGAATCAGCAAAACATAAGGTTTTTTTTTCTCCAGGATCCAGTACTTTGGGTTCATGTTACAAATCAGCTTCAGAACATGATATGGATGGTTTAAATATACTTCTCAGATGAATCTTTCCAAAATAAAAATGAAAAACATAATAATCCTGGGGTAGAATGAGGGATAAATCCTTGATGCCAATAATCACTGACAGATAAACCATGTACAAGGAAAGGAAAAAAGTAATTTAGCTATACATTAGCCAGATATTAAAACCGAATTAAACAAAAAGTTGCATCATGCTTCCTTGAAGCTATCGCAATGCATTCAAAGAGTCAACCAAATTCTGCACATTGCAAGCATTTTGGGCAGGCTACCTTCAAAAGTTGACGGGCAGAGAAAACAGCAATAATTATTCTGGAATCACAATTTCTTGTTTATGTGAAATCTTGACTTAAAAAATGTCACATCATGCATCGTAGTGAAGGTTCAAAATAATGAGATAGATTGAAAATTTAATTGCAAAAAGGTAATTGGTCTTAGAAACTGAACAATTAATTACAAAAGAGGCCTAGTCTTATATTAAACTTGCATTTTTTTTTAACTCACAAATAGTTACGGGGATCAGCTAACAAACACAAGTAATGCACAGTGAAGGATTTTGATTCAATATCTAATCAAAACAGGAAAGAGGTTTATGAGGAGATGATTCAAAATGTGCAGATGATACAAAAATGGGTGGCTTTGCAAATAGTGAAGATGGTTGTGAAAAATTGCAGCAGGATCTTGATCGATTGGACCAGGTGGGCTGAGGAATGGTTGAAGGAATTTAATACAGAAAAATGTGAGGTGTTGCATTTTGCGAAGTCTAACATGGACGGGACATACTTGTTGAATGGTAGGGCTCTGGGGAATGTTGTAGAGCTGAGGGATCTAGGACTTAAGGGGCATGGTTCCTTGAAGGAGTCACAGCTAGATAGGGTGGTCAAAATGGCTTCATCAGAGTATTGAGTATAGAAGTTGGGAGGTCATGTTGTATAACACATTGGTGAGGCCGCATTTTGAGTATTGTGTTCAGTTCTGGGCACCATGTTATAGGAAACATGTTGTCAAGCTGGAAAAGGTACAGAGAAGATTCACGAGGATGTTGCCAGGACAAGAGGGTCTGAGCTATAGGGAGAGGTTGATTAGGCTAGGACTCTATTCCTTAGAGCTCAGGAGGATGAGGGGTGATCTTATAGAGGTGTATAAAATCAGAAGAGGAATAGATAATGTTGAAGCACAGCATCTCTTGCCCAGAGTAGGTGAATCGAGGGCAAGAATATATAGGTTTAAGGAGAAAAGATTTACGGTAATAGGAATCTGAAGGATAACTTTTTCACACAAATGGAACAAGCTGCCAGCGGAGGTAGTTTTTAGGCAGGGACTATCCCAACGTTTAAGAAACAGTTAGACAGGTACATTGATAGGACAGGTTTGAAGGGATATAGGACAAACGCGGGTGGTATTAGTGCAGCTGGGACATGTTGGTTCTACCCTGTATCACTCTAAGAGGATAAATAAAAATATTGGTAGAATCATAGAAACATGTCAACACAGAAGGAAACCAATGGCCCATTGTGCCTGTGCCATTTGAAAAAGAGCTACTACCTATTCCTGACTGCTACACACGTCTGCTACCAGAAAGGTAATTCCTCTTTAAATACATCAATGTACATTTGAAATGCATCAAACATTTCTGTCCTTTTCACCATTTCAGACAGTGGCCTTTAGACCCTACTATTCTCTAGATGAAAACACAATCATACCTTTTCCATAATATACAGACCAGAAATGGTCAAACTAGTGTAATACATAGTTCTAACATTTCACCCTGTATTTGTAATCTGCTTCAGCTAACAGATGAAAGCATGCAGTATGCGTTTTAATCTATTTTATTGATGAGATGCTATCTTAAATGGATCTGCGGACACAAATTCTAAGCTTCCTTAGTGCTTAGTAATGTTCCTGGACACCATTTGATAACCTCCCATTTAATATCCTCCCATTTGTTATCTCTATGCTTGATGCACCTCTCCAAATCTATTACTCTGTGTTTTTATTCTATGTTTATAAGATATATTCATGACTGACAAGTAGATTGTAGAATTAACTTGATAATGTTGAGATTTGTAAGTTTCTTATGATTTTAGAAAGAGATGCAAGAAACTCTTTTATCTTGTTCAGTAATTCTATTTTATTGGCTAAAATTACGTAAAAATGGTAGAAAGATACTTAGTACCAAAAAAAAAACCTGATGAACCAAATTATCATTAACTTTCTTTCTCTTATGGTTTAATCAAGTCTAGTCAACCTTTAAAGTCAAGTTTATTGTTGTATGCACAATTACAATGAGGTACAGGTGCAGTGGAAAGTGTATTTGCAGCAGCATCACAGGCACATAGACATCACACAAACATAGATTTTACTTCGGAGTCACGTGAGTGACTATGTGAAGAAGGCCCGCCAGAGCACCTGCCCGTCATTACGTATTACGTCCGACGTGTTTGACGCACCGACAGGCTGGAGAGCGCAGCTCCACAAGCGGTAGGTAAAACAGCTGCAGGTAAGTGTTTTAAACTTGCTGCGGTTTACTAGGTCCCGTAAGGCTGGTAACAGGAGCCAGCAGGGACATTAAAATAATGAAAATAAGGCGAATATGTCGCCTATAGAGTAAAACCTGCCTGCGGTCAGTCCGCATGGGGAGGTGGATAGGGGTCGGAGAGAACGCATCCCGGGTCCGTTCTGCTGCTACACCGCCTGCGTGTAATGCAAGGATGGGAAGCAAGCTGACGGAGCAAGGGTTCACTGTATCCCCTCAACAACGGGTGAGAGATATCCCCGCTAGCCATCTGCTCCACCCCGGATCCACAAACACTGAGCATTATTCTATGCTCACCAAGGGATTTTATTTCACTCAAATGAAAGACTGCTGTACAAATGTAAGAAAATGACATTCTGTGCAGAATTATTCCAAAACTGCCGAGCTATAACTGGGAGCCTGGTTAAAAAAACTGGAGGCGGCACTGGAGTAATTAAGAGGGTGTGCGGATAGTGCAAGGTGCCCAGTCCAGATATCGAAAGACGAAGTCCCCTCTTGAAAAATTTACGTAGTCGCTGGACAGGTCCAGCATCCAGTAATTACGCTTTCCAGGGTCATCGTAATGTCGAGGCATTTGACGAAACAGCTTATTAAGGCTGAGGTTGTGGCGGATGGAGTTCTGCCAGCCTTGCTTGTTCTCAAAAGTAGGGGAAATTCCTCATGATGAACTCGTAGGTGCGGTCAGCAGATGACGACGGCTTTGGAGACGCCGACTTTAGAGCCACCGGCAGTTCAGCCAGCAGCAGCAACTCCGGTGCTTTAAAACACTGTGGCCACTCCTGTCTGGAGGCAGGCTAAGAGTAAGTTGTCCAGGTCTGTCAACTCTTGATGAGTGAGGCCAGAAAGACTTTTCCCTAAAAATGAACATTGGGGATGTCTGGACAACGTGAAACACCTCATAGCCGAAAAAATACAACCAGGAGGAGTTCCAGCCGGGGTTTATACCCTAGGGTCTCCAGCAGCTTTCAGTAGCAACCTCTAGCAGAGGTCTGTTAAGCACAAGAGCTGTACACATATGAAGCATAATATGCCTACGAGTCTGCATGGGGACCCAGAACAGCAGCACCTCGTTTAGGGTTGTGTGTGTGACCTCCCATGAGCATGAGCCGGGAGAGCCAGGGCAGGAAGACCCAGTGAGCAACCGTGAGAGCCAGGACATGGGACACAGCACAGCAGCATCTTGTTTAATCCATGAGCTGCCCAGTATTGACCCTGAAGTTTGGTGTCACTGCTTATGTGCATACACCAAAGCACATGAGCTATGCTCCGGGTGTGCCGGATGTGGCCAGCAATTTGCCATATCGGCGGGAACTGGTGAAGCCAGGGATGACAATCTGGCCAGCAATTTAATGGCCTCTCACCAGTTCCAGGACTCCATAATGGAGGAAACTTCGCAAGACATATCAAACACCTGTTAACTGTGCATCGCTCTAAAGGAGCACATAATGAGGGCTCATGAGCTAAGGCTGCAGAAGTCCTAAAAAACTGATTGGAGCAGGAACTATGGCGTATGGGCAAATGGTACAAGGGCACCACTATCTAAACACAGCAGGATATGGACCCTGCTGTGTAATGCCCATTTTTTAGAATTTAATATTCACAAATAACTATCTAGCCTACGCTCAACCCACGGTTCACAGCTTTGCGCAGATCCTCTAATATCCAGGGAAAGACCTGGACGATGAGACAAAAACTGAGACCAGGATGCCACCTCAAAAACCATAACCTTTCAGATCAGGAAGGGGTAATTGAATACTGGACTATATCCGGGGATCTCGAATAAGGTATCTCGGAAGTACATCCACCCGTACAAACAACACCAAGTCGGGTTTTGGAGAAAAAAGGGATAATTGAAAGGACGGCATATCAGCCTTCACAATTTGTGTCCAATATTCCCCAGCCAAAAGAACGATGGTGGTTGTCGAGTCATTCTGGGCCTAATCAGACTTAACTCTTAAGGTCCAGTATAAACGGTTTAAAATAAAAAAAATCAGTATTGCAACTGGGTTCAAAAGGGTGTTATATGGCAGCCATAGATCTGAAAGATGCATAATATTCAGCTACCAAACACCTTTTGAGTGGTTAGGTTCCTCACCCATCTAATTAAATCCAGATTAGTACCATTTAGAATGATTGGCTATTTGGGATTCATCATTGATTTAATTAACATGTCAATACTTTGCCTATGGCCAAAACTCTAACTAATGTCTCGCGATGTACTAGAGACATTCTGGCTCAATAACCTTTAGTTTACAAACTGATGTAAGCGCTTCGGGATGAGGAGCCACTGATATCGAGCCTGGTTGTGGCGGCAGATAGAATGTGAAAGAGGCATTAATCCTGCAGAGGCATGGGGTAAACTGCGTAGAACTGCTGGGTGCATTCCATGGCCTAAAGCATTCTGCTCAACAATGCATGATTTGCATGTGCAGCTTCAGATTGATAATACCACAGCTGTTGCACATCAATCACATGGGTGGAATTAGGTCATTATTCTGTGACAATCTGCCTAACCTCATCTGGCACTGGTGCATTACGAGAAACATCTGGGTCTCAGATATCTACCCATCAGGTAGAGATAATGTGAAAGTGGCAGACACCAGGTCATGTAAATTCAATGACAAACACAGAATGGATGATGAATCCAAAAGTTTCAAAATGATTGTCAGCCGGTATGGATTGCCAGACATAGATCTGTTGCATCCGGGTTAAATCACCAGTTACATAAATACGGCATGGGAACCAGATCTAGGGGCAGTAGCGGAGGATACATTCTCGCTACGTTGGGGACGTACGTTCTTATGCTTTCCCCATTCTGCCTCATCTAATCAATGTCTCACCAAAATAGAGCACAACTACACTTAGGCGTTTGGTAGTTCCTAACTGGTCCACACAGCCATGCTCCGATTAGTTCTGAGACTGATGACACAGCCTTGTTGGTTCACACTGGGACAGGAGGAGAGTTCCCCTTTACATGAGCGTATTAATCTATTGATTTGTATCTTCTGACCAGACTGTTCCAGGGACTCGGACTATCGAGTAGGACCGTCGATGTGATTACAATGGCCTGGAGAGATAGTACTAAAAAACAATATGTATCTCATATTAAGAAATGGGAGATGTTCGGTTTATAGTCAAATATATCTTATCATAAGTTGCAGGCATACCGGATGTATTGGAGTTCCTTGCTACATTGCATTTTTTTGACAAGCAGTTAACCTATAGTGCCATTTATAGTGCTCGAAGTGCTTTGTCCTCTTATTTAGGGCAAGAATCCGGACAACACTCTGTCGGATCTCATCTATTGGTCGCCCGGTTCATAAGAGGTATTTTAACAAAACTCTCCCGGCACTAGATATCCGGAAGTCTGGGATGTGGGTATGTTTCTCTTTGGCAATGGGCTCCAATACATTTCTGCCTTTCCAGAAGTTAACGCTCAAAGTGGTCATGTTCATGGTGCTAGTGGTAGCGCAATCGGTCCAGATATTGCAAAAATTATGACTAGACAACATGCATTCTTATGTAGATAATATTACGTTTTATTTATATGATCTAATCAAACAGAGCAGGCCAGGGATGGTTGGAACCAAAATAAGCTTAAAATATACCCATTGATCTAAGACTGTGTGTAGTTACGCACCTGAGCCAATATATCAAGATCAAGAGTCTCAGAGGCTCCGAAACAGCGATGGTCATCAGCCACATCAAACCTCATACAAAGGTGTCAGTACAAACTATTTCTAGATGGCCGAAACAGGTTTGCATTGTGCTGGGGTAGACACTGATGTGTGTAAATCACTCCACCAGGGCGGCGTCAACGTACGCAGCAAAGGCACAGGACGTGTCATTAGACCAAATCCTCACTGCAGGTTAGTCCAGTGAAGGAACCTTTTTCACGATTTATGATAAACCTGTCCTCGCAATGCAAAGATTTGGGCATGCTGTTTTGGGTTCTGCTTGAGTTCTCCTTTGTGATTTCCCCTGCGGAAGAGGGGTTATTACTGTTCTTTTATTGTTTAAAATGTTCATTGTATAATTTAAACAATGTTCAATGCATTATTTATTTATCCTGTGTCAACCAAGGCAGTGTGTTGTATGGAACTGTATCTACGGCATGAAATCACAGAGCTTTGAAATCTTCATGTAGTCACTCACGTGACTCCGAAGTAAAATAGTAAGATTAAATGCGAACTTACCAGTTTGAGGTTTGATCTTTATTTCATGAGGAGTTACGATGAGGGATTATGTGCCCTCCGCTCCCGACCCTCATAATCGCAAAGATCATTTGGTAGTTCTAGTTTTCTGAGTCTTACTATATCACTTCGACTGTAGTTACTGTGAATTCACGCCACTGCTTTGAAGTATGACGCGCAGGCGCTCTGGCGGGCCTTCTTCACGTAATCCCTCATCGTAACTCCTCATAAAATAAAGATCAAACCTCAAACTTGTAAGTTCTCGTTTAATCTTACTATTATACATCATTTGTACAAGGCAGTGAAAGAGGGATTGCAAAGGCAAGACAATTGTGTAAAAATAAAATATTAGTGTAAAAACACAATTAGAAAGCAAGTCCATGATAGTTCAAGACTTTGTCTACAGTATTCTGTTACTGAGAGAGGATTAGGGTTGTGCAGGTCTGTTCAAGTACCTGATGGTTGTAGGAAAGTAGCTGTTCCTGAACCTGGTGGTGCGGACTTTAGTCTTCGGTACCTGCTGCCCTAAGGAAGCAGCAAGAAGACAGCATGGCTTGTATGGTTGAAATCCTTAATGATAGATACTGCCTTCTAGAAGCAGCATTTAATAATGGGTGGGGCAGTACCTGTGATGGATCAGAATGAGTCGACCACTCTCTTTTTTTCACTTTGGTCTTTATTGCTTTTATGTATACACAATAAAACACTATAAAACACAAATATAACAACGAAACATACAACAATGCAGTGAAATGTACAACAGTGTAGCGGGGGGTTCAGTTTACAATTAATGATGCAATATACAGAACTATTTTCTTATTAAACCATTTTCCAATAACTTACATTATTGTCAATAAAATTATACAGTGTTGATGTCTTTATTTCTATATCTAATCCATTTTTCCCATTTTCTGTTAAACTCGTCTTCTTTCACTCTTAGAGAATATGTCATTTTCTCCATGACAAATATTTCCTGTACTATATCTAACCAATGTCTAAGTCTGGGTGTGTCCGCTGCAAGCCAGTTTCTTGTAGTGGCCTTTTTGCCAGCTGTGAGTAGGACTTTAACCAAGTAATGATGTTCCTTCAGCACCATTGTAGTTATCTTACCCAGGTATAAAATGGAACACTTCTTGGAGACTATATATCCTAATACCTCCTTTAATTCTGAATTCACTCTGTCCCAAAATGGTTCTATTTTTGGGCAACTCCAGAAGATATGTGCATTATTTGCGTCTGTTTGACCACATTGCCTCCAGTGTTTGGTGCCTTAGAATTTGCTTGCTTTTTATGTTAGGCGTAATAAAGAAACAAATCAAAAATTTCCAATTAAATTCTCTCCATTTTTGTGAATTAGTGGATGTCTGTAGTGTTACACACATATGATGCCATTCTTCTTCTGAGATTGTGATGTTCATTTCCTTTCCCCACTTAAATTTTACATAAAATGTAGTTTTAGCTTGGCATTCCATTAAAGTATGATAAAGTTTAGAAATAATCCTTAATGTTTTTTGATGATATGCATTAACTATCACTTCTATCACTGGATTCTTTTCTTCTAGTGCCTCCCTTTTTACTTTTTTATTGTAATAATCTCTCAGTTGGAGGTATCTAAACAAGTCTTGGTTCTGAAGTGCAAATCTATCCTTCAAATCTTGAAAACTTCTTAGATCTCCATTTTCAATAAGAGTACAAAATGCAGTCAATCCTTTCTTCATCCACTCTTTAAATGTTGAGTCATACATCCCTGGTTTAAATTCATTATCCAAAGCTATCCATCTTAAAACTTTTTGTCGTTTATTCAGCTTAAGTTGTCTGGTAAGAGTGAACCAGGTTTCTAAAGTAAATATCGTTATTGGATCGATTATACTCCTCAAGAGTGTTTGGATGTGGAAGTCAGGGCTATATGTCTCAATCTCGTTCCACCTAGCTATATAGCCGTCCTCACACCAATTAATTAATGGTCAAAGTTGGGCTGCATAGAAATATATCCTAAAATTTGGAAGTGCCATTCCACCTTTGTCCTTTGGCAAATGGAGTGTAGTGTATTGAATTCTGGCCTTCTTTCCTCCCCAAATAAATCTAGATATTATTCCGTGAATTGTTTTAATGGTACCTCTATTGGCAGAGATTGAAACAAGTACAATAGCCTTGACAAAATATTCATTTTCACCACATTTATCTTACTATTAAAATCCATTGGGTAGGTGGACCATCTTTCTCTATCCTTTCTTATGTTTTGGTTAATGTGATTATAATTGGCCCCATATAACATTGATATATTTTGTGTTATATGTACCCCTAGGTATTTGATTGATTTTGAATCCCATTTAATATTATACTTTCGTTTGATTTCTTCTGGTGGAGGACAATTAAATTGGAGGGTTTGAGTTTTTGAAATATTCACTTTATATCCTGCATAAAAATTAAATTTCTCTATGATCCCCATCATCCTTGGGAATGAGGTGTTTACTTCCGTGAGATACATCATTACATCATCTGCAAAAAGGCCAATTTTATGTTCTCTGTCTCTTATAGTTACTTCCCTCAGTTCCCTATCTTGACGAATCGCTTAAGCCAATGGTTCAATATGTATAGCAAATAGGGTGGAGCTAAGACAACATCCCTGTCTCGTTCCTCTTCCTAACACAAATCTCTCAGTTAAGGATCCATTCACCTTTACTCTTGCAGTAGGTTGCTGGTAAATTGCGTTAATAACTTGAATCTTCGGTAAAGCCAAATCTTTCTAGTGTTTGATATAAGAATTCCCAATTAACCCTATCAAAAGCCTTTTCTGCATCTAGGCTTCTCAGGACAGCACGCGTACTTTCCTTTTGAATCTTGTGTATTATATGTAGGATTCTTCTAATACTGTCCTGTGTTTGTTGACCACTTTCCACAGCCTCATGCGTTCCTTTGTGTAGGAACTGCCAGACCAGATCATAATGCAACCAGTCAGTATACTTCCTACAGTGCAACGGTAGATGTTTAAGAAACTCCAGTAATATGCTCAATCTCTTTAAACATCTGAGAAAGTAGAGGCACTGGTGTGCATTTTTTGTGAGTTAATGTTAGGCTGTTGAGAACTTGAAGAGTTGCCACCTTTCATTTGAAAGTAGATAGGGACATTTATCAATTACTTTATTTATCAATCATTTTAATTTCTATGAGATATCCTAAGATAATGACAAGAATCTTGGTGCTAAATTTTTGAAAATATTGTATTTGAATAGTGATCAATGATTTATTCAGTTTTTTCAGGACCAAATAATGCAACGTTCTGCTTAATAACTGGTATGATAAAAATTGTTTCATTAAAAAAAACTATTTTCCTCCAGATTAACTACGTTTTACACATTTGTTCACGTGATAAATCTGAATAACTTAAGATGATATATCATTGGCTGTCTTAATTTAACCATGTCAATAAATTGCTGCACATCAGAAATTGCATTGCTGATGGTTGAATACAATTGCATGAATTTATCTCCTATCTTCAGTGTCTAGGTGTCCAATAGTCTAAGAAAATAGTCTGTTAGTAATTGTGGAGGCACTCAATGAGACATTGATGCACAAATGATAGAGAGTAATATGTGATTTCACAGCATCTTTACCCTATGGATACCTGTTTGAAAAGATACCAGCTGCGAGTGTTCTACTTCTGTCAGATGGTAGTTACATTTTTAAATGCTGATATCATCGATCAATTGTGAAATGAGTCTCTCTCTTTAAAATTTTTAAAACTTTAATGGAAGTTTTTAAATTCTAACACAACTCAAATCTCAATTTTTAAACTATATCATGCTTTACTTATGAATTAGTACTTTGTAAACTTTAACAATTTAGCCTTTCTCTTTACAAATTAATCTGTTAAACATGTATTGAAATGAATAATCCTTTATTTTCTGTCATATATGAGACACAGCATGCTCTGAAATACACAGGATCTCAAAGAAGTATCACATATAATGTTACTAAAAACTAAATATACTAATGCAGGAATATATAACGTAACAACATTGCACTCTTTCTCCAAAGTATTCCATATTTCCATAAACGTACAAAGGAAGCCTTGCTTTGCCAAATATCTATCCTATTTCTGGTCACACATTGCTCCCGTTAAAGATTAGAAAGACTGAAACCATAATGTTGGTGGCCTGGGTGTAATTTCCAAATGCATGTTAACTTTAGTAATCATTTCTTCGTACTATTTCCCATGGAATTAGATGGTTTGTTAATGATGGGAGTGCTTTGTCCATAAAATGACCGGCTGATTTTGCTTACTCTCTTTTGCAGAGATCACTTTCTGTCAGTAATAGCACCAGACTCCACTTAGAAGATAAAATAAAGTAGACAGTTGGCATAAATAATTATTTTGCTGGTTGAGGGACCCATTAGAAGCTGCCAAAGGATTGGTATTGTAAAGGATTATTTGAAAATTCAGAATTGTTATATATATTTATTGTAGGGTGGTGGTTTAAAAACATTGCCATTTGCTCTACCATGATGAAAAATTTGCATTTTTAGTATTGTTGATTTGATTGTAAAATATTAGTTTTTCAGTTTCTTCAGTGACATTTTTGACATATATTTACAAATTTTGTTTTTGTTCTGAAAGCAACCAATAGGTTACAGTGAAAAGCAATTAGAAAAACATTTCATGCAAGGCGGTGTTTTACTTGTAATGTGTGAAAAAGATTTTTTGCAAGAAAAGCCAACATTTAATGTTACTTTATAACACATTGTTTAGACTGTAGGGGGAAAGAACCATTTAAAGAAACCCTCATCTTTCGACCCAATGTAGATTTAGAGCCAATATGTATGGAACATATTTTCCTCTGGACATACGAGCAAGTTCCACGCTTTATACGCTAATTTGTATTTCATTAGCAGTAAAATGTAAATATAATGGAAATAATTTAATCGATTGCAGAATTCTTCATGCCTCAATATCTACACAAGGAATTTCATCAGAATTGTTAATTAAGTGACAATAAGAATCTAATATTTTTTTACTAAGAAATTTAGTTATAAGTTAAATGTATTCTGCATGTCATAGTTCAAAGCAGAGTACTTTATTTTTCTACTGGAACTGGAAGCCTGCAATTTCCACCAGATTCCCATCAAAATTCTGCATCTTGCACAGCATCCCTCCCAACTCCCTGCTATATTTATTTATTCCAGCCTAAAATAAAGAGAAAAAATATTACATATATTTAACACTAATGAAAAATTAGATATAGAGGTACAAAGTGTTTGCAAAACTCATGATGCTATGATATTCAATAAACTCTAAAATCGGGAAGATGGGCAGGTGATGTGTGACACAAATAGCACTGTCAAGACTGATGTATAGAAATGACATACTTTCAAAGAACCTAATTGCTTTAAGCCAAGCGGTCTAACAGGAATTGTTCATAGCACGTTCAAAAACGTACTATATTTTGAATAAAACCTTGTAAGGTTGCCTATTTACAATTGCTACACCATGTTTCCATGTGTACCTGTCCAAAATCAGCCAATACATGTCACCGCATGACTTCTGTATTCTCTACCCGGGTACCCATGGGATCCCTAAGGAACTATCTTAAGCTTTCTTCTTTTTCATTTACATTCTTTTGTTCATTGTTATGCTTAGTTTAGTATAGAGGTACAGCACGTAAATAGGCCCTTCGGCCCACTGGGTCCGCGCCGATCAGCGATCCCCGCACATTAACACCATCCTACACTCACTAACGACAGTCTACATTTATACCAAGCCAATTAACCTACAAACCTGCACGTCTTTGGAGGTGCAGAGGAAACCGAAGATCTCGGAGAAAACCCACGCAGGTCACAGGGAGAACGTACAAATTCCTTACATATTCGGGATCGAACCAGGGCCTCCGGCACTGTAAGCGCTGTAAGGCAGCAACTCTACCGCTGCACCACCGTGCCGCCAATGGTTATTCTTTGGGTAAATTAGAAAACCTTGTATGCAATATGATTGTACCCAGTTCTTCTTTTCCATCACTTCCTTCATGCCCACAATCTGCAAGTGCTAAATTGCCTGTCAAAGATGGAGTCAAGAATCAGCCAAACTTTCTTCCAAGTGCATCTCGTGCTGATATAGCTCTCAATTTCCTGACTGTTGTCAGGCCTACCAGTAGCTTCAGTTCCACGCCAACAAGATTGACATGGAACTGATGCATGGAAGCCGCTTAAAAGCAACTTTGTTGTATCCAGGACTGATTCACGTTGGCTGCATAACATCAAATTTTCAAGGCAGTTAGCAATATGTACTGTCTGCAAAGTCAAAACATACAGGGCAAAATTCGCAAGTTTGCTGATTATACAAAAGTTAGTGGTTTTGCAGATAGTGAAGATGGTTGTGAACGATTGCAGAAGGATCTTGATCGATTGGCCAGGTGGGCAGAGGAATGGTTGATGGAATTTAATACAGAGAAGTGTGAGGTGATGCATTTTAGGACAAGGGCAGGACCTACATAGTAAATGGTAGGCCTCTTGATAGTGTTGTACAGCAGAATGATCTAGGAGGACAGGTGCATGGTTCCTTGAAGGTCAAGTCGCAGCTAGATAAGGTGGTCAAAAAGGCTTTTGGCACTTTGGCCTTCATCAATCAGAGTATTGAGTATAGAAGTTGGGAGGTCATGTTGCAGTTGTGTAAGACGTTGGTGAGACCGCATTTAGAGTATTGTGTTCAGTTCTGGGCACCAAGTTATAGGAAAGATATTGTCAAGCTTGAAAGGGTTTAGAAAAGATTTACGAGGATGTTGCCAGGACTAGAGGGTGTGAGCTATCGGGAGACTTTGAGTAGGCTGGGTCTCTATTCCATGGAGCGCAGGAGGAAGAGGGGCATCTTATAGAGGTATACAAAATCATGAGAGGAATAGATCGGGTAGATGCACAGTCTTTTGCCCAGAGTAGGGGAATCGAGGACCACGGGACATAGGTTCAAGATGAAGGGGTAAAGATTTAATAGGAATCTGAGGGTTGACATTTTCACACAAAGGGTGGTCGGTTTATGGAACAAGCTGCCAGAGGAGGTAATTGAGGCTGGGACTATCCCATCGTTTAAGAAACAGTTAGACAGAGATGCTACTGGCAAAAATGTCTACCCGCTTCTTTTAATTCATTGATTCCTGTCAGTCTTTGAAAGGTTTACATGACAGGAAAACGGAGCACCGAGAACGTACAAACTTTGTACAGACAGCACTCGTGGTCAGGACCGAACCCGGGCCTCTGGCGTGGTAAGTCAGCAACTCTACCACTGCATTATTGTCCCGTCCTAATGATTTGAAAGATTTATTTGAAATAATTAAATATTTATCCCTTAAACATATTAATACCAAATAAATCTAATTAATTTGCTCAGTAAATATATTGGCATATATAACATATAGCATATTTGCCATTAATTCCTATTCACCATAAATGTTTGTGTCAAAGGGGATATTTTCTGGATATAATCCAACAATCTCACATTTCTGAATTCTTATACGTGACTTTTCAAAGTTCCAGTCTAACCTCTTCACTGTCCTTTATAATTAAGGTAGATATAATTTACTTGGCTTTTTGGAAGACATTTTGATTACCTTCCATATTATGTGTTTATTGAAAAGGTCATGGCAAAATCATCTAGATTGAAAAAAACATTGGTAATCGGTAGTTGAAAATGTAAAAAAGGTTTTCTAAATTGAGTCAGTTATCGACAGTTCAAAAAGCCCTGTTAATCATATCATATCCATTTAACTATTAAAACTCTCATCTTGGGTGTGGGTGTGGGAGGGGTTGGGGGGGGGGGGTGGGGTGTGTGTGTGTGTGTGTGTGTGTGTGTGTGTGTGTGTGTGTGTGTGTGCGTGTGTGGCTTTCGCTGATGACGTCACAATTGATCTGCGTACCGCCGTCTTGGGTCTACGTGCTGCCGTCTTGGATCTGCGCACTGCAAGTGGCGTCGCCCCCACCTCTCCTCCTCTCTCCCGCTATGCAAAAGAAGCATCCCTCTCACCCCCCTCTGCCTTTGCCCCTCTCTCTCTGTCTCTGCCCCTCTCTCTCTGTCTCCGCCACTCTCTCTGTGTCTCTGCCCCTCTCTCTGTCTCTGCCGCTCTCTCTCTATCTGCCCCCTTTCTCTCTAGATGTGCCTGCGAGTTCTGGGCTATGCGTCAGTGGATAGGGCAGGGATGGGGTTAAAGAGCCAATGAATGATATTAATATAATAACAAGGGGGGTGGTTAGTGTGTGTGTGTGTGGGGGGGGGTTAGTGTGTGTGTGTGATGCCGCAGGCCACCCTCCCCCACCCAACAGGTAACTATTAAAACTCTGATCATGTATGTGGATGTGTGTGCGTGTGCGTTTGTGTATAATCACATTTCCTCGAAAAATTGACGCGCTAACGGTAACATTTTTGCATACTCCAATATAGATTTATCCCGTGGAGTCCAAAAGCGCCTTA
Source organism: Okamejei kenojei (assembly GCA_035221665.1). Classification (NCBI taxonomy): domain Eukaryota; kingdom Metazoa; phylum Chordata; class Chondrichthyes; order Rajiformes; family Rajidae; genus Okamejei; species Okamejei kenojei. The sequence goes on from CM069145.1 coordinate 31,173,903, forward strand.
TCTAAAACATTCATGCATTATTTCTCGAGTTATTTATCAAAATGTTCAAAAATCTGAAAAAACTTTGGGAAAAAAACCCGGCTGGCTTTTGCTGATGACGTCACAATGGGCCTGCATGCTGCCGTATTGGATCAGCGCACTGCAAGTGATGTCCCCCACAACTATCCTATCTTTCCCGTTATTCAAAAGATGCAGTCCTCTCATAGAAACATAGAAAATAGGTGTAGGAGTAGGCCATTCGGCCCTTCGAGCCTGCACCGCCATTCAATATGATCATGGCTGATCATCCAACTCAGTATCCCTTACCTGCCTTCTCTCCATACCCCTTGATCCCTTTAGCCACAAGGGCCATATCTAACTTCCTCTTAAATATAGCCAATGAACTGGCCTCAACTACCTTCTGTGGCAGAGAATTCCAGAGATTCACCACTCTGTGTGAAAAATGTTTTTCTCATCTCGGTCCTAAAAGATTTCCCCCTTATCCTTAAACTGTGACCCCTTGTCCTGGACTTCCCCAACATCGGGAACAATCTTCCTGCATTTAGCCTGTCCAACCCCTTAAGGATTTAGTAAGTTTCTATAAGATCCCCCCTCAATCTTCGAAATTCTAGCGAGTACAAGCCGAGTCTATCCAATCTTTCTTCATATGAAAGTCCTGGCATCCCAGGAATCAGTCTGATGAACCTTCTCTGTACTCCCTCTATGGCAAGAATGTCTTTCCTCAGATTTGGAGACCAAAACTGTACGCAATACTTCAGGTGTGGTCTCACCAAGACCCTGTACAACTGCAGTAGAACCTCACTGCTCCTATACTCAAATCCTTTTGCTATGAATGCTAACATACCATTCGCTTTCTTCACTGCCTGCTGCACCTGCATGCCTAATTTCAATGACTGGTGTACCATGGCACCCAGGTATCGTTGCATCTCCCCTTTTCCTAATCGACCACCATTCAAATGGTCTACTTTCCTGTTTTTGCCACCAAAGTGGATAACCTCACATTTATCCACATTATACTGCATCTGCCATGCATTTGCCCACTCACCCAGCCTATCCAAGTCACCTTGCAGCCTCCTAGCATCCTCCTCACAGCTGACACTGCCCACCAGCTTCGTGTCATCCGCAAACTTGGAGATGTTGCATTCAATTCCCTCGTCCAAATCATTAATATATATTGTAAATAGCTGGGGTCCCAGCAATGAGCCTTGCGGCACCCCACTAGGCACTGCCTGCCATCCTGAAAAGGACCCGTTCACTCCTACTCTTTGCTTCCTGACCTGCCAGCCAGTTCTCTATCCACATCAACACTGAACCGCCAATACCGTGTGCTTTAAATTTGTATACTAATCTCTTGTGTGGGACCTTGTCGAAAGCCTTCTGAAAGTCCAGATATAACACATCCACTGGTTTTCCCTCTACTAGTTTCATCCTCAAAAAATTCAATAAGATTCGTCAGACATGATTTACCTTTCGTAAATCCATGCTGTCTTTGTCCAATGATTTCACCACTTTCCAAATGTGCTGCTATCCCATCTTTAATAACTGACTCTAGCAGTTTTCCTACTACCTTCTGTGGCAGAGAATTTTGCCACATTTTGCATGCCTACTAACTGGTCTGTAATTCCCCGTTTTCTCTCCCCCAACCTTTTTAAAAAGTGGGGTTACATTAGGTACCCTCCAATCCTCAGGAACTACTCCAGAATCTAAAGAGTTTTGAAAAATTATCACTAAGGCATCCACTATTTCTGGGGCTACTTCTTTAAGTATTCTGGGATGCAGCCTATCTGGCCCTGGGGATTTATCGTCCTTTAATCCATTCAATTTACCCAACACCACTTCCCGGCTAACCTGTATTTCACTCAGTTCCTCCATCTCATTTGACCCGCGATCCCCTGCTATTTCCGGCAGATTATTTATGTCTTCCTTAGTGAAGACAGAACCAAAGTAGCTATTCAATTGGTCTACCATGTCCTTGTTCCCCATGATCAATTCACCTGTTTCTGACTGCAAGGGACCTACATTTGTTTTATCTAATCATCCCCCCAACTCTCCCTCCTCCCCCTCCTCTTCCCCCCCAACTCCACTCCCTCATCTCCCCCATCCTCCTCGCCCCCCTCTCTGCCCCCCCCGCCCCCCCAATTCTCCCCAGTTATTTAAAAGACGCTCGGGGGTCGCTTTCTCTTGGTAATTGCTTTCTCTCGGCTCCTCGGTCAGCTCCTCCCTCTACCCCCACCCTCCATCAGCCTCTCGATTCCTTCCCCTTCCCCCTACCTCACCACCCCCGCTACATCCTCCCTTTCCCCCCTTCTCTCTTCAAACTGCCCTCTCCCGCTCCCGCTTACCTCCCCCCCCCCTTCAACCACCCCGCCCCCCACCACCCTGGCCTCTCTTCCACCCCCCTCCCCCCGGCCTCTCTTCCACCCCCTGCCCCCCTCCCCCCGGCCTCTCTTCCACCCCCTCTCCCCCCTGCCTCCCCCCTCTCTCCCCCTCTGCCCCTTTCCCCACCCCTCTGCCCCCCTCCCTCCCATACTCCCCATCCCCTTCTCTCTTCCCCCACCTCTCCTCTCTCTCTCCCCACCCCCTCTACCCCCTGCCTCTCTTCCACCCCCTCTCCCCCCTCTGCTCCCCTCCCTCCCCTCTCTCCCCCAGCCTCTCTCTTCCTCCCACGGCCTCCCTCTTTCTACCCCTCTCTCCACCCGGCTCCTCCTTCCCCTCCCTGGCACGCTTCCCCACCTTCGTTCCCCCCTTCCCCCCTCTCTCTCCCCCCCTTTCCACTCCCCCACCCTTCCCCCACTTCCCCCCTCGATACAAAGTTGCAAGATAGGAACAAATGCAGCATCGCTGAACTTTTCAGCTCAATGGCATCTCACAGCAAGTGCACATTTGCAACAATGTTGCAATCATAGCTCCTGGCAGGACAGGAGGGGGAGGGTCACATGGCATTGCAATTGGGAAGATACTATTGGGATTTTTTTTTCGATTCCAGTGCTGAGGGAGGGTCACGAGCTATGATCTTTGTTGAGGAGTGCTCGAATCTTACCTTCGGCAACGGGTTGAGTTGGAGGACCATGCCTCCGTTGGTGGCTACAGGTAGGGGACGGGTGCGTTGGGAGAGCAGACCCAATGACCCAACTAGACCAAGTCTGCACTTGGTCTAGTAGCTTACAAAAAAGAACATTTATAAACATTGTCAAGCTATTTCTCTAATGCCTGCACATATTAGTTAACATGGCCAATTTCCTGTTTATTCTTTGATATAAATTTCTTCACACCTGCTCCCTTCACATGAAATGCTCAATCATTTTTCTTAAGGTATTTTTAACAACAAAAATGGAGTTCTGTTCTTCTTTCAGTCAACTAAAACTCTAATATATTATTTACGACATTTTGCATGTCAGTTCTTAAGTGGCAGAACAACACTTGCCCAATTGCTGTATTTTGCTCCAGGTCTAACTTCATTGGAATTATCAAGCTGCATGCTGGAATTATCAATGCAAATTGGGCATCATCAAAATATCTCTATTACACTAAAACTCTTCCTTTGGTCTCAACATTCTAAATGTCTGTGTGAGACAGGGTTGTGTTGACGTTCTTTTAATATCCTTAATTTGTATCTTCTTCCAAACGCTTGGCCACAGCCTTCCCATTTTCACACATGCTACTCACATTTTCTCCCTTGACCGGATACATATCTTCCCGTCGCATTTCAACCGTTTATTTCTCAAGTTATTAACCTTTTAAAAACAACTTCAAAATATTAAAGTTCTCTAATTTTGAAGAAAAAAAATGCCGGCTGATGTCACAATACATTCACACACTCCGGGCATGAGGGGCACTACAACATTCCAACCCACTCGGCCCAGCAGGGATCCCTCGCCCTTTCCATCTCTACCCACCCTCCCCCCAGTCTACCTTCCTCTCTAACCCCCTCCCTCTCTGCCCCTCTCCCTCTCTACCCCCCTCATCTCCTTCTCCCTCTCTACTCCCTCCCCCTCCAGCATTCCAACCCGCTCGGCCCCGCTGGGACCCGATCGGCCCCGCACGCTCGGGTCCACGCACACAAGGAGGGTTCCAAGCACTGGATTCGGGACAAGGAGACCATCGTGGAGAGTTACATCAGCTTCAGTGAAAGTTACCGTCACCCCTATGGCTCCAGAGGGGAGTTTGAAGGGTTTGTGGCGGTTGGAACAAGGACATGAGTGCCTCAGCTACCCTGTCTCCAGCTCTTTGAGAAGGACCGAATCCTCAAGCACGACCTCACCTCCCTCGACGTGCTCACCTTCGCTGGCATCCCAGCCGGCATCAATATCCCCAACTATGACAACATCCGTCAGACGGTGGGGTTTAAAAACGACTCGCTCGGTAATGTGCTGGCAGTGGCCTACTACACCCAGAAGGAGAAACACACCTTCCTGGAGGATTACGACAAGGACCTGTACGTCAAGTGGAAAGGCCCCTCCTTCGAAGAGCAGGTCAGCCTTCACGAGCTGCTGGGTCGCAGCAGCAGGAAGCTCTTCGTCCAGGACAACAAGGGCAAATCCGACTTTGACACCAGCCTGATGAATCCGGAGACGGGCCAGGAGATCAAGAACTGATATAAGTAGGGCGAGACCTGGGACAGCATTTGTCCAAAATCACTGTGCCTTTGCAAAAATCACTAATATTTTGTCTTTTCTTGCTACATCACCTCCTCCTTGCAACTTAAACACATTTATTTGTTTTCACTTTCCCACTTTTGATGACCTAAAACGTAAACTCTCCCTAATGTTTCAGAGTGACTTGCTGAGTGACAATAGACAATAGACAATAGTTGCAGGAGTAGGCCATTCGGCCCTTCGAGCCACCACCGTCACTCAATGAGATCATGGCTGATCATCCCCAATCAGTACCCCGGTCCTGCCTTCTCCCCATATCCCCTGACTCTGCTATTTTTAAGAGCCCTATCTAGCTCTCTCTTGAAAGCATCGAGAGAACCTGCCTCCACCGCCCTCTGAGGCAGTGAATTCCACAGACTCATCACTCTCTGTGAGAAAAGTGTTTCCTCGTCTCCGTTCTAAATGGCTTGCTCCTTATTCTCAAACTGTGGCCCCTGGTTCTAGACTCCCCCAACATCAGGAACATGTCCAAACCCTTAACAATCTTATATATTTTAATGAGATCCCCTTTCATCCTTCTAAACTCCAGAGTATAAGTAAGTAAGTTTATTGGCCAAGTATTCACATACAAGGAATTTGCCTTGGTGCTCCGCCCACAAGTAACAATACGGCATACAGTGACAGTTACGAATGACTCAGAAAACACTAAACATTAATAATAATAAAACATTAATGATAAAACACCATTGATCAAGCATGTGAACCAACAAAATACCAGATCAAAGTAAGGCTACAGATTTTTGGCTGTTGAGTAGAGTAACTACTCGTGGATAAAAACTGTTTTTATGTCTGGCTGTGGCAGCTTTGACAGTCCGGAGTCGCCTTCCAGAGGGAAGTGATTCAGAGTTTGTGGCCAGGGTGAGAGGGGTCAGAGCTGATCTTGCCCGCTCGTTTCCTGGCCCTTGCAGTGTACAGTTCATCAATGGAGGGAAGGTTGCAGCCAATATTCTTCGCTGCTGATCGGACGATTCGCTGCAGCCTCCAGGTGTCGTGCTTGGTGGCTGAGCCAAACCAGACCATGATGGAGAAGGTGAGAACAGACTCTACGATGGCCGTGTAGAATTGGACCTTCATTACCTGTGGCAGATTGTGCTTCCTCAGCTGCCGGAGGAAGTACATCCGCTGTTGTGGCTTTTTGACTACGGAGTCGACGGTCGCCCCCCACTTAAGGTCCTTGGAGATGATGGTTCCCAGGAACTTAAAAGACTCCACAGATGTGACTGTGGTGTTGTTGATGGTGAGTGGGGTGAGGGGAGGGGGAGCTCTCCTAAAGTCTACAATCAATTCCACTGTCTTAAGAGCATTGAGCTCTAGGTTGTTGCGATGGCACCTGGACGCCAGCAGTGACACTTCCTGTCTGTAGGCAGATTCCTCCCCAACCTGGATCAATCCAATCAATATACAAGCCCAGCCGCTCCATTCTCTCAGCATATGACAGTCCCGCCATCCCGGGAATTAACCTTGTAAAGCTACGCTGCACTCCCTCAATAGCAAGAATGTCCTTCCTCAATTTAGGGGACCAAAACTGCACACAATACTACAGGTGTGGTCTCACTAGGGCTCTGTACAACTGCAGAAGGACCTCTTTGCTCCTATATTCGATTCCTCTTCTTATAAAGACCAACATGCCATTCACTTTCTTCACTGCCTGCTGTACCTGCATGCTTACTTTCATAGACTGATGAACAAGGACTCCAGATCCCGTTGTACTTCCCCTTTTCACAACTTGACGCCATATAGTAATCTGCCTTCCTGTTTTTGCTACCAAAGTGGATAACCTCACATTTATCTGCATTAAACTTCATCTGCCATGCATCTGCCCACCCCCAACCTGTCCATGTCACCCTGCATTCTCATAGCATCCTCCTCATAGTTCACACTGCCAGCAGTGTGAACTGTGTCCAGAATTTTATACTGTTTCTATATTTGGTAAACACAGAGGAATAGCATCTTATATTCCACTTGCGTAGTTTAAAAACCAACAGTATGATGTTAACTCTCCATTTTTAGGCAACTAAACAAACCACCGCCAACCTTTTTTTCTCCCTCCTCTCTACCCTGTTCCCCACCAGGATGTGCACCCATTTCTCCCACTATCCCACCAACCTTTCCCCTCCCACCTTACATCCCTTCCTCTGACCTCACAATTTATGCCTTTTCTCACAGCCTTTTGTCTCCTTTTTTTCCTTTGAACTTTGTCCATCCGTCTGTTAAATAACTCCCCTCACATCTACTTATCAATTCCCTGGCTTTGTCCAGCCCCCACCTCTCTTTCAGCTTTCTCTCCTGCGCCCCCCTCCCCCCACTATAGGGAGGTTGCACGGCAGTCGAGGTCGCGACCCGTGACCCGTACTGTTGCCACCCAACGCCTCCTGGCGATGAACATCTAGGATCTTTGGTACTTACTATGGCTGCGAGTGCAGCGAGCCCGTCTTCTGTCCCAGCATCCGGAATCCACGCTGACTGGTTCCACACTCGCGGACCCCGGGCCATCTGTCCCTGCAGCCAGTGTTTGGTGGGTGAAAATCACCTCGTGTGGTGGTGGGGGTCCGGGGGTCGGGTGGGGGTGAATCGGGAGGGGGGGGGGGAGTGAATCGGGAGGGGGGATGAATCACCCCGGTGCGGGGGTCGGGGTCCATTTCCGGTGCTGCGCAGTCAGTGTCTGGGTTTATGGCCCCGTGTGTCCGCTGCCCGGAGCTGCGCCCCGCTCCATCCGACCCCATGGGGTGGTGGGCGGCCGTGGTTGGACATCGCTGACCCCGGGGGGAGAGTGGAGGCTGTCCCGAGGGATCCGCTCCTTCGGCCGCTTGCACCTTGGTGCTTGGGTTCAGCCCCAGGCGATCGTGGGCCGGGACTTGCCCTCAATCTGCCAGCATGCTGTTCTTTCGCAAGTCAGTGAGCAGCAGTGATTTTGCCGATTTTATCTCACGGTTACCCCTATTTCCACAATAGTTTACAGCGCAAAAAGTGATGATTTTAGTGGTTTCTAACAGGTAAGAACGTACGTGTTTTGTGTGTTACTTGTGTGTGCCAGAAGCTGCCATGTACTCCAGAAGGATTGAACTACGTGTGTCAAGCCCTTTGACCTGCTGACTTTACGTGCAACCCACCCTATAACCAGTCTGAAGAAGGGTTCCCTCTCAAAACATTGCCAGAGATGATGCTCGACCTGAGTTATTCCAAGACTTTGCGCTTTTTGCTCAAAATGGCAGTATCTGCAGTTCCTTGTGTCTATATTTGGTAATGTTAGACTAAGGATAAACGTTGTGCTGAACACAAATGTTATCCTGAACAATCCAGCGCTGTTATTCTAGCAATTCATGGAATCTCTTACAACCATCCAAGCAAGACATTGGAGGTTTGATTTTTGGTTTGATCTGTCACCTAAATGACAGCACCACTAACTAGGTATGTTACAATACTTACCTTTAGCGGCGCTGCAGTTCTGCCACTCCCCGTGTGCGCGACTTTGGCACCTTTCCAGAGGGGGGCGGGTTTAAAATGCCGTTTTTCTCCAGACAATTCAAGTCGATTCATCTCAGGGGATTTTGTCGCTAAAGAGAAATCGCTCCGACATTTGTTTTATGAAGGTATTTTTAAACTACACTAGATCATTTATTAGCTAGAGTAATTTAAAACATCATCTTCTAAAGCCGTGAGCGCCGACAACGGGAAGGATTTTACGTAGGGGAGAAAAGAAGGTACACAGTTTACTTTTACATAAAAACATAGTTCTTAGGAAGCATTTAATCAAATTTTCATGTTGCGAAATGGGGACAAAAAATATATACGAACCGGTAGAATTTTTCCTGCCGACCGTGGGTTAAATTCACTGCAAACCGCAACATTCCAATCCACCACATTCCACTAAAACCCACTCGCGTTGATTTAAATGGCCATTAATTTACTGGAATTAAACACTAAATTCCTTCCATTTGGCCTATAAATTCATGAAAATGAAATTTAAAAATCATGTTATATTGTGAATTATTGTGTGAATGTTATTTGGACACTTAGGCAATTTAAAGATGTTTATCTTTTCTTAAGAAATGGATAGATGTTTAGATCTAGTAATTGAATTTTGTAATTAGCTACAATTAGGTAACTAACTAATTATACGCTTTAATTTCAGGTCATCCAAGTAAGATTGTTTCATATTTGTTTCAGAATGCTTCAATCTATAATAACTGAAAATGTCATTGAGTTCTCTTAATTTTTAAGAAAGTTATGGGCTTTTGACTGTCCTCGATCACAGCTTTTGAGTTAAATCAATGGAAAGACAATGGAGAAAAGACAAGATGCTAATTTCCGAGTATGAAAATGGCCATAACTTTTTTAATACTAAAGAAAGTGAATTAGGTGTCAAATTAAACTTCTCTTTATGCTTTATCTGATGGGATAAATTTCAGACTTAATTTTTAAAATCTCAAAATTTTGTAACATTGCTACACTAACTAGCACGTTGGCAGCCTTTCAGTCCTACAATGCAGAGCCAACCCAGATGACATGGACATGAGAATTAAGGGACAGAAGTTTAGGGGTAACTTCTTTACTCAGAGGGTGGTGGCAGTGTGGAATGAGCTTCCAGCAGAAGTGGTGGAGGCAGGATCGATTTTAACATTTAAAAGTAAAGTGGATAGGTATATGGACGTGAAGGGAATGGAGGGAATGGAGCAGGTAGATGGGACTAGGGGAAAACAAATGGTCGGCACGGACTGGGAGAGCCGAGAGGGCCTGTTTCCGTGCTGTAATTGTTATATGGATATATGGTTACATGTTGGAGGTTGCCTCCTCCACAGAGGCTGCCTGACCCGCTGAGGTTCCCTGGGCTTTTTTTGCAAAAAGTATAATTAAACTTTTTATGTCGAAAAAAATAGATCCTCCTTGAGGCTTCCCCCCCGTCCTAACATGATAGCCCCATACTACGAGCTGACCTGGGCTGCAGTTCTCTCCTGCGGCGCTCGATGCCGCGTCGCCGTTGTCTCCTGGCGCGGGTTCGCGACCGCCTGGTCGCCCGGCAACCAGAGGGCAAGCGAGCGGAGTTGACGCAGACTCTGCAGGCCCCAAAGGGACCAGCTTCGTGCAACAACGACAGAAGCGAAGAAGGGACGACGTTTGTGTGTTATTTTAACCCCCCAGGGTGAGGACCCGTTGGACTTCAGCGAGGGTGAGCGATGTCAGTGAGCGGAGACCCGGCCCCGAGCGGCCGCCGCAGCAGCAGCTCCCTGGAGGCTCGCGATTTCTACCAACTGAAGCAACGCGCGGCCGAGTATTACCGGAGCAACGCGGTGCCGCAGAGGATGCAGCAAGTGCTCAACACCATGTTCTACGAGAAACCCGACGATATGTACGGCCATCTGGTATGTCGCTTCCGCAGAAGGGGTAGGGAGGGAAAATGGAAACTTTTTCAAATGCAAAATACTATATATGCTCCAAAAAAACCGAAAAAAAATAAACCAGATAATACTCAGCAGGCCAGGTTGTATTCACACTTGTCCTACTTGCAGTTTGTTCCCTCCTTCTGAACTTGTTAGTGTAAATCCCAAAAGTCTGGGCGCGGCTTGGCAAAGGTCACCCTCTGGCTGAAAGCGTGCAGTCTCTCAGCACGTATAGATTATTGGTAAGATTCCTGAAGTTTGTTAAATCAAGATCTTTGATTACTGGAGACAGAAGAGACTGCTGCTGTTGGCATCTGAAGCCGCAGACCATCTGATCTGTTGGAGGAAGGTAGTGAATCCAGAGGATGGGGTGGGGGAAGGAAAGCAAAGGAATTGTTGACATTTGGGGATGAAACCCCAGCATCAGGACCACGTGTGGAGCGGGAAGATAATTTAATAAAACATAGGATTGGGGGAGCGGTTGTGAGAGGAGCCAGTAAGATGGGTGAAGGATAAGGGGCAGATCAAGTCTGGAGAGGGGAAAAGATGGAATTGGAAGACACAAGCAGGTGGAATATAGATGAAAGCAAACAAAAAAAAATACAGATGGAGCCAGGTAGTGAGAGGGGAGGATGAAGATGGAGACAACAAGATAAGCAGGAACACAAAAGCCACCTTCGTAGCAGGTCGTTGAAAAATCAGCAACTGGAATGGCGACTGTCAGAGTGGAACACACACACACACACATACACACACACACATACGCTCATCGCTTCCTTCACCAGGCAGTTATGCAGGCAGGGACAGGGCAAGCGGGGGGAGCACTGTCTGAGTGAAATTCACACGGTGCAAAGCCAATGTGATACAGACAAACACCACAATGAACAGGAAGGTTGGCGCTGTAATTAAGACGGTGAAAGCACAGTGTAGGGCAAAATGTACATGTTGAAAAATTAGCGGCGACCAGAATGCCTTTGCGAGTCTGAGGGCACTACTCACGATCATGAAGGAGACTCCCCGGCAACCACCCGCGGACATGTAATGACCACATAGTCTCCTGTAGTCGCCTAAGTGGGACAGATCCATAAGGCAGAGCCCTCGCTGTAATGAAGATTGACGCAAAATGCTGGAGTAACTCAGACTAAGTCTGAGGAAGGGTCTCAACCCGAAACATCACCCATTCCTTCTCTTCAGAGATGCTGCCTGTCCCGCTGAGTTACTCCAGCATTTTGTGTCTATCTTCAGTGTAAACCAGCATCTACAGTTCGTTCCTACAACCTCCCTGTAGCCATTTTGTGTCCTTCTAATAATCTGCCTTGAAGTCTGAATTTTAAACATTGGCAAGAAGCCCTTCAAAATGAATATACAAGAGTTCAGAAGCATGAAAAACTGATTTTATATCCATTACATATTGCTAAATGTTGAAGGCAAGAACTTCTTCAGCATAGTAGCGAGGTGGCTAACCAACTTCCTCTCCAGCGATGGCTACATTGACAGCTCAGTGCAAAAGGGAGGCTTATCTGGAGTGCTGGGGTGTCCAGAGCACATGGGAGTGGTGACCCAAATCATCAGAGAAGCCAGGGAGAACAAGGGAGACCTGACAGTGCCCTGGCTTCACCTGGCCAACGCCTAGGGCTCCATCCCACACAAGCTGATCCAGACAGTCATGGCCAAGCATCATGTGCCGGGCAAAGTGGCAGATCTCAGCCTGGGCTATTACAACCAGTTCAGCATGAGAGTCTCATCAGGTCAGTAACATCAGAGTGGCACAGACTGGAGGTTGGAATCATCACAGGCCTTTGATCCTTTTTGCCTTGGTGATGAACATGATCGTCAAGTCTGCTGAGCCAGAGTGTCGGGGCCCTCGGACCAAGTCAGGAGTGCGCCAACCACCAATCAGAGCCTTCATGGACGACTTGACTGTCACCACTGAGTCAGTGCCAGGTGGATCCTGCAGAGGTTGGAGAAACTGTTTGGATGGGCAAGGATGAGGTTTAAGCCAGAAAAATCAAGGTCACTGGTGCTGAAGAAGGGCAAAGTCATGGACAGGTTCCGCTTCAGCATCAAAGGGACACCAATCCCAACTGTCTCCGAAAGGCCAGTGAAGTCTTGGCAAGGTGTTTAACAGCAGCCTGACGGATACAGCATTACTCCAGGCAACCCGAAGGGAGCTGGTTGAGAGCTGTGGACCGGTCAGGGCTTCCCAGCGAGTTCAAGGCATGGAGTTACCAGCATGGTATCCTGCCAAGTATACTCTGGCCATTGCTTGCCTACGAAGTCCCAATTTCCATTGTAGAGAGATTGGAGAGGAAAGGCAGCAGCTTCCTCAGGAGGTGGCTGGGACTGCCAAGTCTTAGCAGCATTGACCTCTACGGAAATAACACGAAGCTCCAGTTGCCTCTGAAGTCTCTGGAGGAGGAGTTTAAGGTAACTCGGGCCAGAGAGGTGATGCTGTACAGGGACTCCAGTGACCCCAAGGTGGCTCAGGCAGGGGTGGAGGTGAAATCGGGAGGAAGTGGAGAGCCGGCGAAGTCGTGCTGCAAGCAGAGTCTCGGATATGCCACAGAGTCCTGGCATGAGGTCAGCGGTGGAGGAGGCGAGGTCTACTAGAGCGGTTGGCTTGAGGTAGCATGGGGCAAAACAAGGTGGGAGCAGGCCATGGACCGAAAAGTCACATGGACTGAGCTCTGGCAGGCTGAACCATACATATCAAGTTCCTGGTCCAGGCAGTGTACGATGTTCTGCCCAGCCCATTGAACCTCTTCATCTGGGGCAAAACAGAATCTCCGGATTGCTCGCAATGCTCAGGCAAGGGGACGTTGGAACACATCCTGAGCTGCTGCTCAAAGGCTCTGCAGGGCCGGTACACCTGGCGTCACGACCAGGTTCAGGAGAGATTCAAGATTCAAGAGACATTTATTGTCACATGCACCAATTGATACAGTGAAAGGCCGGCGTGCAGCTGCCAAGGACCACAGCAGCCAGAAATTTGTCAGGAATCCTGGCGACTGCAGGACTGGCAGCTTTCTGTAAACCTGGTGAAACAGCTGAAGTTCCCATAGTACATTGCCACGACCACCCTGAGGCCAGACATTCTCCTGGTCTCAGAGACGACCAAAAACATTGTCTTGTTGGAACTGACAGTGCCGTGGGAGGACCATCTGGAGGAGGCCCACGAGAGGAAGATGACCAAGTATGAAGAGCTGGTGATAGACTGCCGTAAGCAGGGCTGGAAGGCAAGGTGTATGCCCATCGAGGGCAATCGCTCTACAAAACCTTGAGTGCACTGGGCATCAATGGAATGGAGAGGAGAAGAGCCGTCAAGACACCGCAGAGGCAGCGGAGAAGGCCTCGAGACGGCTCTGGATCAGGAGAGAAGGTCCATGGGGAGGAGCGAATGCCACCTGAACATAAGTCGTGGTCGGATCAATCACGGCTGGGTCGCCTGGGTGAGGGTGTCTGATGTTGAAAAACCCGAAACACCCAATGACCCCAGGTTACATCACTGCTCTTTTACCTATTTTGAGAGCATTTCATCTCAATTCAAGTTGGAATTCACTTGAATAAGGACAGCATTTCCCTCCTGTGTTTTCTTGTCCATTCCCTCAAGCTCTCCCTCTTATTTATGCAGAGTTATAATGTGGAGCTTGGAGTACACACGCAGTTCCCATTTGGTCACCCAGATTTGATAATGGTGTGCAGCATATATTCGATTTCCAGATGATGCTAACAGGAGTTCTATTACCTCTGAGAATTACTGCAACATTTTCAGAAATATTTGAAAGAACAGTCGAAGGCCATCCCATTTGATGGCAAATAACACACACCTAACAAGGACATTGCACAGGAGTGACAGCCATGAACGATCATAGTCTCACACCTCCATAAAATCAATAACTTTTTTTGTCTAATCCTATATAGGCTTTGGACACTTTGTTAATTTATGACACCATGTTGGAAATCAAAATAACAACATCTTCCTGACTCTTACATCTTGTGCCTTATAGGAAGTCAAAACCCACTATTTCTACTCATTGCTCATATGTGTAACACACAAACTTGTTTCTTTTGATTGTTGTATTGTATTCCAAGATACAAAATAATCAAAAATGGCCTGAGCTGCTCTTATCAAAGGGCTTGCTCAGTAGTTTTTGCGCTTACCTCAATCCCTCTTCTCACGTCAAGACCACACCTGCAGCTTTCAGCCCTGAGGAAATGCATGCCTCGTATGGAATATTATTTAGCAGCCTCAGACAGGGAGTTATTAAATGTTAGCGGAACTGTAAGTGTTCTCCAAGACTAATCTTACTTCACCTTTGGTACCAACTAGTGTAGCCCTTTGGAATTCAGTCTGGATGCAAGTAACATGTCACGTTGCTATTGGGAGTTCAATGTGGAGTCTAATTCCTTTCATTAACCAGATTTTTAAAGAAATTAAATCTGTTATATCGTCCACATATTAACCAGATACCGATGCAATATCTTTACCAGTGATCGCAGGTCACAGTAATACCCTAAAACATGAAAATGCTTTCACATATCTGTTGGAGATCACAAATTTGACACTGACTATAATCTACTGCAGGTTTGGACAATAGTAAAGCAATTTAAAACAATTTATGCGAGTGGCAAAAAATGATTTTGTGTTGGTGTGGTGATGGGCGATGGGAAAGGAGGATTTCACATTTAAAGCTGCAGCTGTTCCAGCATGAGACTTTCAACAATCTGAAACATTTACCTGAGAATCAAAGGTTGGAACAAAAGGAGCCAAGGAGGGGTCCAGTCTTGTGAATGTTCACAATTCTTTAATCTCAATATACTTGTACTAATGTGGATATTGTATGCAGAACAAATCCTACCTGCTTATGATTTCTATCACTATTGAAAGACCAGACAGTAATCATGATAAATAGTATCATCGGAAAGATGACACTATCATAGTTGAAAACTCTCCAGCATGAATTGTTATTGATAAAGAAAAGTTAGATTGTTGTTTTGGGAAGGGAGCATTGTGATACTTCTATTAAGATAATTGTGTCATTTATAATATTTGTTGTTTTGCCTGGAATTTAATTGAAGATGCTTTTTTGTTGGAAGAAATAATTTTGGTTACATTGTCCAATTTAACTTTGTAATAATCACAATTTTTTAATGTCATGAATTATTTGAGTTTTGTTTTTAAATTAGTCTGTTCACGCCTTCCATTTGTTAATTTATTAGAGAAAGACCAATAACAAAAACAGTTGACTGTGCTAATGCGCAAATAATTCAGTGTAATGCTTTAAATAAGCACCATTGATATCAATCAGCCATTTCACAACGACAGCACAAATATTTTGAAATGCCAAAGTTTATATAATTAGTTCCACAATTTCTAACATTGAAATATGGTTCACTCTTACAAAAGTGTAACAATTCTTACAGTTGAAATGATTCATATTTAAAATATATTAAAATTACCTTTGGTTAATGCAGAGATAACCTATGTATTGAATTATCTGCATGACTAAGATTAGCAAAGGTTTTTCTATTTTGGATAGGTAGATCTAAAAGCATATTTTTTTATATATATAGGCAAACTATTTTGCTAGCTTTGCAAAGCCAGCTGCAATTAGCAGAATTATTGGAAGAGAAATACTGGATACGAACAGCCAATCGACAATAGAGGTGGAGGTATTATGCACTATAAAGAATTTTGAGAAGGTATCAATATTTCTTTTCAAAATTTGGATGTTCCAAATTTATCTGTGATGATGATATATCACTGATATACATGATTGCTTGTAATACTTTTTTATATAGAATATCAACAAAGATTACTTTGTGGACTTTCATAATATTGTGCGATCTTCATAGCTCAGGATTGGAGTGTGTTTTTAAATGATTCTTTATCTATGAAATTTGCTCCCATTTCACAATTTGTTGTGACAGAGATTATATCAAACTGCGTCAAAGCGTCTCTGATTTAAAGAGGGCAACATGACTGAAATGTTCATTCCTGATCCTAACACAGCATTACCTAGTACATGGACAGTTACCATTCAAGGACAGCATTTAACATCCTCAGTCAATATAATAGTGCCCCAACACAACCACAGCATATAGCATGGAAGAGGCCTCAGTGTGTCTATGTCTATCTCCCATGAATTGCATAGCACAACTCCCTGATACTTTCCTTCATGCTCCCCCATACAGTCTTCCTGTCCTCACATGAAATGGGTCTCCAATGTCACTCTGCAACCACTTTGTCTCTTCATTTGTCATATCCAGCCCAGCATACCAGGGCTGGTGGCTGGGTGATTGTATGATCTCTAATGCCTAAACCCACCACTCTGATAGTTGTTCTCCAACCCCTCTCTCAATCAAGTTCCGATGACTCATCTTTCTCCAATGCAGAACCAGGCCATAAACAACCCTCTGACCACTATCAACACAGTATAGGCTTGAATGCTTTTTATTCACATTCTCAAAAAGTACAGGTCTTTAATGCTTCACTCTCTTTTCCTTCTATAGCAAGCACTGGCGCTGATGCCCTCACCATCCTGCTCCCGCCCATTACCAATAGGCGTTTCACTTGAACTTCAGCCACAAATTTTGTAACTTCAAGTCTGTGCAGTATATATGGAGATTTTTACTTTGAGATATTGTTGAAGACTAGAAAATTTGACAAATTTTATGAATACATTTAATATTTCTCCTTTTAAAGTTGGGAGGGCATGTTGCAGTTATATAAGACGTTGGTGAGGTTTCATTGAGAGGATTGTGTTCATTTCTGGGCACCGTATATTGGAAAGATGTTAGAAAGGGTACTGAAAAGATAAGTTTTACGAGGATGTTGCCAGGACTCAAGGGTCTGAGCTATAGGGAGAGGTTGAGCAGGCTGGGACATCATTCCTTGGAGCGCAAGAGGATGAGAGATGATCTTATAGAGGTGTATTAAATCATGAGAGGAATAGGTAAGGTAGATGCACAGAGTCTTTGCTCCGAGTAGGGGAATTTAGAACCAGAGGACATAGGTTTCTGGTGAAGGGGAAAAGATTTAACAGGAATCTGAGGGATAACATTTTCAAAGGGTGGTGGGTGTATGAAATGAGCTGCCAGAGGAGGTAGTTGAGGCATTGTCTATCACAACATTTAAGAAACAATTAGACAGGAACATGGATAGGAGGGATATGGGTCAAACGCAGACAGATGGGATTGGTGTAGATGGGACATGTTTGTTGGTGTGGGCAAGTTGGGCTGAAGAGCCTGTTTCCACGCTATGACTCTAATCACTGTTTCTCTTGTTCTCAACCTAGACATTTTCTCCCTCTCTATTTCCTTTGCTAATTTTAATTTAGCATTAAATTCATTCACTTTGATATTTTTGGCTCAGTTTTCACATTCTTTATTTTGCAATCCCCCATTGACAATTCGGAGTTTGTGCAACTTGAAAACCAGTTATAAAACATAAAGAAAAACCTGCATATGCTCATCATCTTTGACAACCTCATGACATTGTTGAATACTATATAATCAATTATGTACTCTTGTGGTGGCATCGTTGGCAGTGCAATTCAACTTACCATTTGCTCTCAAAGATTATACATTGCAAAGTAATACATAACACTTCAATCTGTATAAATGGAATAAAAGAGTATGTGCAGAACATTTTTAAACATCAAGGCATAAGCCATATGATTTTAGAAGAAAAGCTGTTTTGTAAAAATACCCTGTGTTATTCTTCAATGTTGATGAGATGAAAGCTTGAAAGTTATCCTTGGTCACCAGACCTAGACTTGCAATATAGTTGCTAATCTCTTAATCCACTTTTTCTAGTACACATTAACACTGGAATTTAGTACAAGTGTATTTTGGAAGCAGGATACGAATCCATATTGGTTATTTGGTGCAACCAACCAACTTCAATGCATTTATTCTTTCCCTCAAACACTTGCAATATTTATTATTGCAAGTAATTTAATACTTATCACATAGTTTTTTTGCTAAGTCATCAGGTGCCTAGTGAAACAAAGCATTCCCAATCAAATTAATTATTATATTTATCAACTGGTTTGGTTTCCTGTGGTCATTTTCTATTTTGATGCTTATAAATTGTGGTCTCTATAGTAAATGATTATCACCAAAACATGGCAGCTGTAATTTCTTTCACAAGGTTTTCAGGTGTACATCTGAAAAGCTTCGAGGACCTATCTTATCATTACTGTTAACAATAACAGTTCATGAAAAAAACTAGATAAAGCAGAATCCTGGACTGTGAAATTATTTTCAAGTGTTTAATTTATATATCATTTTGTAACAGTAACTCTAAATCAGCACCCTTTTCAAATTAATTGAAAATGCATTTCTGTACAATAAGCTGTAGACATAAATACTAACAATTTTTTTTTTGCACTATCATGGCTATTATAGTATAGTAAGAGAAAGTCAATTTCATTTTTTTTTTAAAGTAGGGATTTCAAGGGCACAATGGAGAGCAATCGATTTGATTATTTTTTTCTGAAATTGCCTCCAGCAAAATCCTGACCAACTACTTTATGACATCTCTAAGAAACTGAACAAGATCAACAAGTCAAGAGGAAAGTGCATGTAGAAGATTAACTGCAGCAAAACAGGAAAGGCACTCCGCCTTTTGTTAAATGCTCATCAATTCTAGTGTCACAGTCCCATTCACGCAGCATTAATTAATTCCTCAAGAATTGCATTCATTTAATTTTTTAAATGGTATAATGTACATATTATTGTACTTAAATTCATACTGCCCCTTTGAACCATTTACACCAGCGGTAGCGAATGAATTAGCAGAAGTTACTTCCCTAAATCTTACTTTTTTGCCAATTTTCCTAATTATTTTCCCCATCTTTGCTTAGACCTTAAATTACATAGGATGTAGAATGGTTATATAGGATGTGATAGGTCATAAAAGTGGCAGATGGATGTACTTGGTGGGGAAAAACAAAAATATCCTGCTTGGTAGGAAGAAAGAAAAAATAATTTGTTTTTAATTGACAAACTAGTATATGTTGCTCGAAAGAAAAACTTGAGGTTCTTATGATGAGAAACAGTAGGTTAGCTTTGACAGGACTTGGGATGGCAGGGCTCTCACTTAACTTTTTTTCTCTGTTGCCAGCCGGGAAGCCTTAAGGAGCTTTTTAGGTTGCCAAATGACAGTTTAGGTGGTCAATTAAGACGGCTTGCATGATGCGTGCGATAATGTACTCGGACGAAGTGCGTAGTTACCAGTCGGAATTATGCTCAGTGAAGCATTCACATACTATTTCTGCTACAAATAAAGTCACAAACGAAACATAGTTACCAATCAAGACATGATATATATCACAATGACATACAGCAAAATAGTAAGATTAAACGAGAACTTACCAGTTTAAAGTTTGATCTTTATTTTATGAGGAGTTACAATGAGGGATTACGTGAAGAAGCCCGCCAGTCCGCATGCGCATCAATCTTCAAAGCAGCGGTGTGAAATCACAGATAACAGTAGTTGAAGTAAACATAGTAAAATTAGAGAAATTACCGAACGACAATGTCGTTAAAGACTTCATGATTCAACATCCATTCTTTTTTTTTTTGTTAAATATTTTTATTATAGAAACATATTTATGAAAATTACAATGTTTTACATAAACAAAACTACATCATTATATACTTTCATAATATTAATAATATTGATATTATTACTAATATTAACATTTAGGACTGTATGCTTCTATACGCTTTTTTAATTATTTTTTATAAAGTGAGAAAAGATAGAGCTAAATAATGAAGAAAATATGAAAGCGAATGGAGTATTAATCATTAATCCATCATTGGAGATATAGGCATGATTTATTATATATATTTCTTCATCCATTCTAATATTCAGGCCTCAGTCAAGCCCTCGACTGATGAGGCAAAAAAGGGGGAAACACATACAAGAACTTCCCACCCCAGTGTAGCAAGAATGCATCTACTGCTACTGCCCCTGTTTCTGGTTCCCATGAAATGTAATTTGGTAACTGATGATTTAGCCTAGATGCAAATAGATCAATGTCCGGTATGACTCTGTAAATATTCAATATATGGAGACCATATTGCTCTGAAGAGATCTAACCTGCCCATTAGGACAAGCCTCAATCTCTCCAGATGAAGAGTCTCCGACATTTCTGTATTCCACATTTTGATTGTAGGGGATGTAGGGCCTTTCCAAAATGTTAATATTAATTTTTTCCCAATTATTAACCCATAATCAATAAAAATTCTTTGATTTGTTGTTACTAATTGTTCTGTTTCCAGTATTCCTAGTATTATTAGCTTTGAATCAGGTATCAAAGTTATATTAACAACTTTCGAAATTATCCTAAATATTTCAATCCAGAATTTTGTAATTTTTATACAGTTTATAAATGAATGTGACAAATTGGCTTCTAAATGTTGACATTTATCACATATAGGAGATACTTTTGGGAACATATTATGTAATTTGAATTTGGAATAATATAGTCTATGTAATATTTTAAACTGTATAAGAGAGTGTTTAGCATTTAGCGAACAATGATGTATATGTTGTAAACTATCATCCCATACTTCTGGTCTAATAGTTTGGCATAATTCATTTTCCCAAGATTGTTTATGTATTTCTGTTGATGGATGGATCTTCCAATAAGATGTTATATATATATGAAATCATTTTTTCTGTATTCGGATGTTTATTCAAACATTCATCTAATATTTCTCTCTTTCTATTTCTGAGTTCTTGCGTATTTGCTTTAACATAATCTCTAATTTGTAAATATCTAAATTAATCTTTAGAGTGTAGTCCATAAATTTGTTGTACGTCTTGAAATGAAAGGAAAGAGTTTTCCCTATAGAGATCACCGATCTTAATGATTCCATTATTTTTCCATTGTAAAAAAGCTTTATCCATCATTGAAGGTTTAAACGTAACATTATTTACAATGCTAAGAGATAGTGGTATAGATTTTAGTTTTAATGTTTTCTTTATTTGTTTCCAAATACGTATTCCACTTCCTATTATTGGGTTATCACTATAAGTTTTCTTAGCTAGATTAATATTAGCGAATATTATAGAACTAATTTCAAAAGGAAAACAATCTTCTTTTTCCATATTTAACCAAGTTGGTTGGTTATCTATTTCTTCTAATCAACAATTCATATTTTTAATGTTAACTGCCCAATAATAAAACATAAATTTTGGTAGAGCTAGACCTCCATTTATTTTTGATTTACATAAATGTTTTTTATTTATACTATGGCACTTATAATCCCAAATGAAGTTAGTGACTAAGGAGTCCACCTTTTTAAAGAATTTTTTAGGGAGATATATCGGGATTGATTGGAAAAGGTATAATAATTGTGGAAGAAACACCATTTTTATTATATTAATTTTGCCTATCATTGAAATAGGTAACGTTTTCCAATATAAAATATTATTATTTAATTTGTTCAATAATAATGGGAAATTAGCTTTAAATAATGAGTCAAATCTTTTTGTTACGAAAATTCCAAGATATTTAATTTTTTCATGTGTTATCTTAAAAGGGAATTGTTGTAATATGTGTAAATTGTTTACCGTTATTGGCATAAGTTCACTTTTATTCCAGTTAATACTATATCCTGAATAGGATCCAAATTCAGTTATTAATTTTAACAAATTACGAATACTAGTTTCTGGTTTTGTGATTTAAGTAACACATCATCCGCATATAAAGAAATTTTATTTTTAGTGTCTCTAGTATCGTATCCATATATTTCCGGATGTGATCTAACCCTCAGAGCTAGCGGTTCTATTGCCAGTGCAAACAATAAAGGGGATAAAGGGTAACCTTGTCTACAACCTCGAGATAAATTGAATTTAGGTGATAACATTTGGTTTGTTATTATTCTAGCTGTCGGATTTGTATATAGCAATTTGATCCAGGTAATAAACTTTTCTCCCAATTTAAAAGCTTCCATAACCGAGAACAAATAAGGCCATTCCACTTGATCAAAGGCTTTCTCTGCATCTAACGAAATAACTACTAGATCTTTATTAATATCTCTTTTCGAGTATATAATATTGAGTAACCGTCTCAAATTATATGAAGAGTATCGTTTTGGTATAAATCCTGTTTGATCAGGGTGAACTAATTTATTAACAACTGAACTTAACCTTTGTGCTAATATTTTAGTTAATATCTTTTGATCAGTATTTAGAAGAGCTATTGCTCTAAATGACCCTGGTTCATCCAAGTCTTTGTTTGTTTTAGGTAAAAGTGTTATAGTGGATTCATTTAATGTTTCTGGTAGTTTTTGCTGTATATATATATATGTTCATATAATAATTTCAAACGTGGTACAATCTGATCATAAAATATTTTATAAAATTCCGAGCCAATGCCGTCTGGTCCCGGTGTTTTACTCTTTTTTAATGATCTGATAGATTCTTGGATTTCTTTTATCGTGATATCAGCATTCAGTAACTCTATATTTTGTGAATCCAACCCTTTCAGGTTACATTTTTTAAAGAATGCTTCAATTCCTATTTTATTATCAGTTGTTTTCGCAGTGTATAAGTTTTTATAATATTGCATAAATCTTTCATTAATATCTTTAGGCTGTGTTAACAATTCGCCATTATGTGATTTAATCCTATGGATTATTTTTTCAGCTTCCATTTTCCTTAGTTGACGAGCCAATAATTTTTGAGGTTTATCACCGAATTCAAACTGTAATTGTTTAGTATGTTGATAAAGTTTAACGACTTGGTCTGTAAATATTTTATTTAATTTATATTTCAATGCTGCAATTTTATTATGTAATATAGTAGTTGGATTCATTGCATTCTGTATATCTAATTGTTTAATCTCCTTTTCCAAATCTTGCTGATCCTTACGATTCTTTTTATTATGAAATGCTTGAGAGGAAATCATGATTCCCCGTAAGTATGCTTTAAATGTTTCCCATAATAAGGAACAGGATATTTCCGGTTTATCATTTATTTCGAAAAAAATCTTAATTTGTTCTGTGATATATTCCTGAGTAATTTTATTTTCTAATATTTTTGTGGGTTAAATCTCCACTGTTCTGATTTTTGTAGTTTACCATTTATTTTAATCTTGAATGTTAATGGTGCATGATCTGAAATTATAATATTATGATAATTGGATTTATAAGTAAGTGAGATAAGTTTAGCGTCCACCAAAAAATAATCTATTCTTGAGTAAGTTTTATGTACTGACGAGTAAAAAGAGTATTCTCGTCCAGAAGGGTTTTCAATTCTCCAAACATCTTTGATATTAGTAGTTTCCATATATGCATTTAATAAATCACTAGAATGTGATTTAGTTTTCTTTTGCCTTGTAGATCTATCTAAATATGTATCTAGTGTACAATTAAAGTCTCCTCCAATTATTAGATTGTGTTGTGTTAATTCCGGGATATTATTAAATACCTTCTTAAAAACAATGGGCTATCGAAATTTTGTCCATATACATTAACAAAAATCATTTTTTGTGTATTTAATTCTCCTATGACAATAATGTATCTTCCATCTTTATCAGTTATAGTTGATGTATGGTTAAATAAAATACCTTTACGAAATAATATTGCTACGCCTCTTGATTTATGCGTAAAAGAAGAGTGATACATTTTATCTATCCATTTAGCTTTCAATCTATGTTCAGCATCTTTTTTTAGATGGGTTTCTTGAATAAAAATTACATCAGCTTTATTTGCCTTTAAATGTGCAAAAACTTTTCCTCTCTTAATCGGTTCATTAATACCTTTAACATTCCAACTACAAAACGTTATTCCCTCATTCCCTATATTTATTTTTGAGTCTTGCATCTTTTGACTATGGAGGTCTGCAATAGAGTCTATGGTTCAGCACATCAGACCCGACCTTACACCCGAACATCGAATAGATGAATTTTAAGTCTCGTGCTTGTCTCTCACATATATATCTCCATTGATCCAATATATAACTCCATTCAAATTGAAAAAGACCATAATAGATTATATGAGAAAAGAACAAAGGGTAGATTAAGAGGTTAGTAATGTGCAAAAAGGGAGGAAAAACTACATCTAGAGTTGTTGCAGTTAGTGCTAGCCATACTAGCATGGCTAACCATCTACCAACTTCCGTCGTTGATGTTGGTAACTTAACCAGCTCCCAAGTTTTTGGAATTGTTATTCCATAAAAATATTTTACCAGGGGTATAGCATTAGAAAAAAAAAGAAAGGGAAAAAAGAGGAGTAAAAATAAAGACTTATTTAGTAAAGGCATATTTAAATTATAACAATTAAAGGTATAGAAATACAATATTTAAGACTTATTTAAACATCTAATTATTATAAACAAGAGGAACAACAAAAAAAAAGAAAATATCAAAATACATATTTTGAACTTAATTAAAAATCTAACAATTTTAAACAGAAAAAACAAAAACAAAAAAAAAAAAATTAAATAAAAAGAGGAAAGATCCATCCAACAAAAAGAAAACAGAAATTAAGAATGAAAATGAAAAATTGCTGGCAAAAAAGAAAAATCTCAAAATAAAATCAATCCCTAATTTTAACCCTATTCATTCCAACATAGAAAATCATTAATTATTAGTAATAGTGATTAATATTAATTAGTAAAAATGGTGTTAGTAAAAATACCGCGGTGAGTCTGTAATATGTGTTAGTTATTTATATTAGTAGTGTAATGATGTTAGTTATTAGTATCCAAATGAAGTTTTCAGATCCACTTCTTTCTCCGACTTCCATCCAACGTTGCCCAGTTCAGTCCAGTCCTGCATTGTTTTATGGAGTCTTGCGAAGTCTTGGAGATTCTTGTAGCATTCTTAAGAGTCAATATATTTGAAAGTAGCTGCTTCTCAGGTCTGGATCTGGCGCGCAAATTCCATTGCTGTTGCTGGGTTGGAAAAAAAATGCTCCTCGTTTTTGAAGGTAACTCTTAGAGTAGCTGGATAATTCAGGCCGTATCTTAGGTATGCCACTCCTCTCATAAGACTTTTAGCCTCGTTGAATGCTTTTCGTTTCCTGGAAACTTCTGCAGGATAATCTTGGTAGATACTGATCCTATGACCTTCAAATTCCAGTTTTCTATTTCTCGAGGATTTCCGCATTATCTCATCCAAGACAAAGTCGTATTGTAACTTTATAATCATTTGTCTTGGAGGGGCATTTGCTCTTGTCTGACGTCTTCTGACTCTGTGGGCACGGGCTAATAAAGGCTTTTGTTCCAGAGATAAAACCTGTTGTAATAGGTTCGCAGTGAATTCTCGAGGATCTTCATCTTTCTCTCGTCCTTCAGGAATACCTGCAATTCTTAGGTTTTGTCTTCTCTGGCGACCTTCTAGCTCAGTACATTTTTCAGATATTTTAGTCAATAAGTTCGTTAGACGTTCGTTTTCTGTAATCAGCTTTGCTGTAGTCAAAGCACTGGTAGCAGCTAGTTCTTCAAGGCCTTTTATACCGACCGTCTGTTGTTCCAGTACCTCTTCCATAGGATTCAGCCTTTTTTCAAAGTCATTTTTGACCTTTTAAATTTTATTATCCATCTCCTTTCTCATTTCGTTCATCATTTATGTAATTTCCTTCTTCAAATCTTCCGATATTTTCTTGGTCTTATTATTAATATTTAAATTTGTTTCCTGTTGAAATTCTTTCATTTGAGTATTGATCTTGTTCATTTGAGTATTCATCTGGTTTATTTCTTCCCTTAAACCAACAATCTCGTGAGAAATGAAAGCTTTCAATTCTTCACTTTCCGCTTTTTTCCCTGTTCTTTTCGATACATCTTCCTGGGATGAGGTCCTACCTGAGTCCGAGGCTTTGGTTAGGCCTTCTGCCTGTCTCTGCCGGGTTAGTCGACTTTTCTGTTTATCGGTAGGGCTGCGTGTTGTAGCCATAACTAGTCGCGCGCCTGATGACGTCTCTCACAACAATCGGTGCAGAAACGGCAGGCAGCAAGCAGCAGGCAGCAGGCAGCAGGTAGGTCCGTTAATCCCCCGTTTTTTCCCGTTTTTTTCACGGAGCTGGCTGGCGTTGTCCTCTAGCCCTCCATAGCGCCACCGGAAGTCTCAACATCCATTCTTTGTTGTCATTGAATTCTCGTGACCTAATGTCTGCCACCATGTTATATCTACCTGGCAAGTAGATAGCTGAAACCCAGATCTTTCTTATAATACACCAGTGCCAAATGAGGTTAGACAATTTAACACAGGATACAGACTTACTCCCACCCATGTGATTACTGTATGCCACTGCTGTAGTGTTGTCAACCTGAAGTTGAACATGCACATGATGCATATTGGTACAATTAGCCTTTAACCCATAGAGTGCTCCCAACAACTCTAGGTAGTTTATACCATGTGCAGAGATGCCAAGTATCCCGGATTCGCCGTATTTTGTCCCGGCGAAATAACCTTTTTACGGTGTTCCGGCAGCCAAACATGCTGTTACGGAACACCGCCGCGCCGGTGTTCGTCCCGTGGTGAACGCCGTCGCCATGTGCCCCCGGTTTGCCAGCCCGGCAGCTCGCAGCCACGCCCGGCCCAGAGCCCGGGCGGCGCCGGCCCGCGCGATCAGCGGCACTTTCTTGCCGCCAGCCGGCCGCTCGCGGCAGCCCCATCACCGGGCCTCCCCCCCACCCAGTGCGTAGGCGCAGACCCGCCGGCAACCTTGCCAAGTGCGCATGTGCCGCACCCGCCCGCCGGCAGCCCGCTGATCTGCACCAGTGCGCAGGCGCATAGCCGCCGGCAACAACCCCAAGTGAGTATGTTACGGAGAGAAATGCATTTAACCCCATTTGTTACGGACAAATGGGTTGAATGTTACTGTGAACTAAATTTAGGGTTGGCATCTCTGCATGTGACTAAAGCATCGACGATTCCTGCAGATTTCATCTGCCACCGCAGCTTGAGACGGTGTTGGTAGCACCCCAACCTAGAGCACTGGCATCGGTTTGCAGGATAACTGATGGTGTATCAACTAAAATAGTACTAGAGAAAAACCGAATATTGGTCACCCACCATTGTAATTCAGCAATGGCTTCAGCTGGCAACTGCATGGGTCTGTCAAAGTGATCTCTATGAATTTTGTTACATGATACATGCCATGTAACATCCCTTGGAAACCAGTTGTTTGGCAGTAACAAAGTTTTCCATTTTGAAGTATTTATACTGCACAAAGGTGCACAAAGCTCAGTCAAATCAAGGATGATTTGGCAACCTCCATCCTTCTTTTGCCTAGTAAATACTTTGGACACACATTGGCGAGACTCATGACTCGACTTCTCAATTATTCCCTTTCTTGAATAAAGATACAATTTCAGCTTGTGCATTCGCACATTCCTGTTGCGAAAGAATAAAAGTGCGACTCAGTGTATGCTGTGTGGGTGGAGGCGAATTGGAAAATAACTCAACTTGGAAACCTTGTATATTGTGCAGTATAAATGGATCAGATGTTATCCAATGCCATTCATGTAAGAAAAATTGTAATCTCCCCCCAACTTGTAACTGATCCATCGAAAATGAGTTACACAAACAACCAGACTCACTTACCTCAGTGGTTATCGGCGGTAAGGTGTTTGCTTCTGCCCCGAGGTCTGGAGGGTAGGGCTGTTGGAGGGCGCCATCCGCGCATCTTGAACATGGCCCGGCTTGGGGCCCTGCCTGAAAAAAGGCCTCTGTGCCTGATGCTCATGATGCCCACCATATCCGGCGAACCGTCTGGTGTAGAGAGGAGGGTAGGGGTACTGCCGCCGGAAGACATGGAAGGTGTTGGGGCATTCATAAGGCTGGCCGTTTTAGCCTCATCATCCAGCTCCCCGAGCTGTTTAGGAAGGTATTTGGACAGACCTGCAAATTTCGGGTTCAGAGCAGGACGGGTGACATTCTTACGAAGGAAATTGATCTCAAAATGTGCATTGCACATTAATTCCAATCGGTCCTGCAGAAAATCAGAGAGGGCCCCCCATCCATCGACCTGGCAAAGGGCGTGATGCCGGAGGCAAGTAATTTTAACATCTTTTGTAATTTTACCTCCTGGGCTCTGACGCCCCATCCAATGTGTCCCCAGATGGAGCTATTCACTGCCGGGACATTCAATGAGACACAGTTTTCTGGGGTATGGTATTTGGACATGGCTCCTTCCTTGGCCTGATCTTGGAGTTGGTGAGAGGCCATATAATTAATGCTCATGGGCAATTCCTCTCCCAATGGTTCCCCAGAATGGGAAATAATGGCAAATTTGGATGCCTTGGGGGGGTACTCCCGGCGTTAGCCCCTCATGCATTGATGCATGCTCCCCAGCTGTGCCTCCATAAACTGAGTCAGTATAAAACTGGCCTCGTACGCTCCCCTCCTCAGAGAGGGAGACATTATGCAGCCCTGAACAGGTGCCGCTGCCACGGGTTCGCCATAATACCCAGGCTCGGATAGCTCCCTTTGGGGCATATCTCTTTGGAGCAACCTCTCCATTAGCTGCTCCATGTGGGTCAGTCTGCCAAAAACACTATCCATAGAAGGAGGAGAATCCTCCTGGTCTGACTCATCCGAGCCCAGGGCGCTGACAGACTTTCCGGTGGCCAAGGTACTTTTTGTCGGCACCAAGTCTGTAGCCGCTGGCTCCACTGCCAGTGACCCCGAAGGCGAAATCGGCGGCCGCCCGCTACCCGCAGGCCCGCGGTCTTCAGTAGCCAGCTTCGCTGCGGCCTGCATCCTCACTTTGGTCATAATCTCCACAAGTTCAATACTCTGTAAAGAAAGTAACCGAACTGGGAGCAATGACCTCAGATAAGTAAAAGCACTTACCTGAGCGCTTGAAACTTACCACTGGAAGGAGTTAAGCACCCGTCCAGTCAGTCGTTGCGCATATGTCAGACGTAATTGATGTGCATGCGGACTGGCGGGCTTCTTCACGGAATCACTCACGTGACTCCGAAGTATAACTACAATACAGTATCTCAACCCTTTTTACACCTTGCAATGAATGCAATTTCTATTATTTCTTTCCACTTCCAAAGAAGTGTGGTTGGATTATTCAGCGTATGATCAACCTCAGTGAGACCAAGCGCAGGCTTGGCAATCGCTTCACACAACACCTCCACTCAGTTAGCAATAACCAACCTGATCTCCCAGTGGCTCAGCACTTCAACTGCCCCTCCCATTCCAAATCCGATTTTTCTGTCGTGGGCCTCCTCCAGAGCCAGAGTGAGACCCAGCACAAATTGGAGGATCAGCACCTCATATTTCGCTTGGGTAGTTTACACCCCATCGTAATGAACATCGGCTTCTCCAATTTCAGGTAGTCCTTGCTTTCTTGCTCCTTCCCCTCCCATTCCCAGCTCTCCCACAGTCCACTGTCTCCTCTTCTTCCTTTCTTTTTCTAGCCCCCCCCCCCCCAACATCAGTCTGAAGAAGGGTCTCGACCTGAAACATCGCCTATTCTTTCGATCCATAGATGCTGCCTCACCCGCTGTCTTTGGACAGTGCGTCTTTGGAGGAAACCCACACGCTTGCAGGGAGAATGTGCAAATTCAACACAGACCGTGCCCGGGGACAGGATCGAACACAGATCTCTGGTGTGTGAGGCAGCAAGACTACCAGCTGTGCCACTATATTTTGTTTTCCAACACACAAAAAAATTATACATTGATAACTTTGATTACTAAAAAAATGAAACAATCCATTTTCAGTCTTAAATCTCTAAGTGAAGCTATGTCCCCCTTTACAGCTCCTGTGTGTTTTAATTCAGTTCAAGACTATGGGGCAGTACATTGGCCATAAAGTTGCTGTGTAAAAGTGCCAGAGACCCAGAATTGATCCTGAATATGTGTGCTGTCTGCATGGAGTTTGCTCCCTTTCCCTTTGTTTGCATGTGTTTTCTCTGGGTGCTCTTGTTTCCTTCCACATTCCAAAGGTGTGCAGGAACCTTTTTCAGACCCAACCCAAAACGTAATATTTTCCTTTTGTCCTGAGATTCTATCTGACCTGTTGAGTTACTCCGGCTTTTTGTGTCTATCTTCAGTTTAAACCAGCATCTGCAGTTTCTTCGTACACACACGATACTAAACGATAGAACTTTATTAATCCCAGGAGGGAAATTATATATATAGAGAGAGAGAGAGAGAGAGAGAGAGAGGAGAGAGAGAGAGTGTGTGTATATATATATATATATATATACACACTAGACCAAGTGCAGACCCGTTGGGTCTGTTCCCCCCCCTGACTAAAATTATTACATAGTAATTACTAAATATGAATAGTAAAGGCATGGAAGAATTATGCCTATGTAAGAGATCGATCTCCTAGGTAGGCATAATTCTCCGTGCCTTTCATCCACAGCGCTTGTAACACGGGAAGGTCTGTGCAGTCCACGTGCCGTCAGCGCTGCTTCAAGCCGTCAAAGACAAGCGGGGCTGAAGGCAGCTGAAATTCTGCCTTTGCAGCACTGCGCATGCGCAGCGCTAGTTTCTTGGCAGGGTTTTCAAATATGGATTGCCATTATCTGAAGAGTATCCTAGGAAAGAAAGAGAGAAGAATGGAGCTTGTGTACCAATAAAGTTGCTAAGTACATTTCTTGGTGATGTTTTTATTTGGTGGTATGTATTTCCCGGGGTGTGGGGGTGGGGGGAGAGATCCTTTCACAGCATTTGGGGAGTCTGGCCCGGGGTAAAGTTGCGGGGAGGGCATGAATGTTGTGAAGGAATCGGGATAATGCCACTTGCGACGCTCCTTGCACGGAGACGTGCAATGCCACCGCATTGAGGTCGGGGTGAGAACTAGCTTGGGTGGTTGTGAGCGGCCGCCGGGCCGAACAGCGGAACCAGCCGCCACCTCAGCTCCTTCTGCCGGTACCCGCTCACCTCTGGCAACTCTCCCTCTAAAAACCTCTCTTCTGCCGCTCGCCGGCCTCACTCATGTCCCGCAAATCTTAAATTCCGGCAGCGCGATTGAGGGTACTCGGCTGTGGGAGTTTAAGGCTTTGCGGGAAGCCGCTGACATGAGCGAAGTCGGCAAACGGCAGGTGAGAGGTGTTCAGACGGAGAGCACTGCCAGAGGTGAGTGGGCCGGCAGAAGGCGCTGAAGTGGCGGCCAGTTCTGCCGTCGGGTCCCGGCGGCCGCTCGCAGATCCCCAAGCTGCTTCTATCCCCGGCTACAGTGCATGGCTTCGCGCCCGGAGAGCTGCGGTAGCGGTGAGTGAGTGAGTTACTGGCATTATTCCCGACCCCCTCCTTCTCAACACTCCTGCCCTCCCCACAACTTTACCCCTGGCACAGACTCTCCACACGCTGTGAAAGGAACTCTCCCCCCAATTGGTCCCTTGAACAAGTGTTGTCATTCAATAAGATGACAACTGATTCAACTTTTCCCTGTACTCCCGTTTTTCCCACCATCTCTCCACCTGCCATCACCCTTCATCCCCCCCACCCATTCAGCAATTCAGAATTTAGGAAACAAGGAAGCCTTGGGCAAATTGAATTGTTACTGTCTTTATTTTTATTTTTTATTTTTACGTAGGGAACAATCTGCGCATGCGTGGCGTAATTTTTTTTAAAAAGCCGACTGAGTGCCTACCCTGAGTAATTACTCACGGCACGTGCCTGTGACACCTAGAGCAGTGGGTGCAATAGATGAGGTTGGAGGAGGTGCAGAAGAACCTCTGCCGCACCTGGAAAGACTGCTTGGGTCCTTGCATGGAGTCAAGGGGGGAGGTAAAGCAACAAGTGTAGCATTTCCTGCGGTTGCGAGGGAAAGTGCCAGGGTGGGAAGGGATGAATTGACCAGGGAGTTACAGAGGGAGTGATCCCTGCAGAAAGCCAAAAGGGGAGGAGATGGGAAGATGTGGCCAGTGGTGGGATATCCTTGGAGGTGGGGAAATGTTGGAGGATTATCTGTTGTACGTGACGGCTGGTAGGGTGGAAGGGGAGGACAAGTGGCACTCTGCCCTTGTTACGATGGGGGGGGGGGGGGGGGAGTGTGAGCAGAGTTATGGGATATAGAAAAGACCCTGGTGAGAGCCTCATCTATAGTGGAAGCGGGGAACCCCCGTTCCCTAAAGAATGAGGACATCTCCAATGCCCTGGTTTGGAAGCCAGTGGTGCGAAATTTAAGGTAGCTTTTTTTTCCCCAACAACCCTTTTTTGCTTATGTCCACCCTCCACCACCTCCAGTTTAAATTTCATTTGGAATATTTTTGGGTTTGCTCTGGATGCTCCTGTTTCTTTGCACATTCCAAAGATGTACAGGTTTATAGATCAGTTAGCGTCTGTAAATTTCCCTTGGTGTGTAGAATACAAAACTGGGATAACATAGAACTAGTGCACAGGTGGGCTCGGTTGGCCGAAGGGTATGTTTCCATGCTGTATCTCGAAACTAAATGAAAGAGTTTCCAGGATGTTTGACAGAGTTAATTTGAGAGGGTGTTTCCCTTGTAGGATGGTCATAGGTTTAAGGTGAGCGGGAAAGATTTAAAACAAAGCTGAGTGTCAATTTTTTTACACTGTGTGTGGTATGTATATGGAATGAACTGCCAAAGGAGGTGTGTGAGACAGGTACAATAACAACATTGAAAAGACATTTAGATTGGTCCATGGATAGGAAAGTTTACTAATATCTTAAAAACACATTGGAAAATATGCATGACATTCAGGAGAGGCTAAATATTATGGTTAGCATTTTAAAATTAATCAGAAATTATTTTAAATCCATTGAATTTTCAATGATTTATCCAAGGAAATGACAATCTACACATGTAAAATTACATTTTCTCAGCTGGGGAAGTTATTAAGCAGTTATTTAGCTGACTTAAAAGTTGACTTGCACGTCATGCGATAAGGCTTGCTATTATCAAAGACATTCCACTTAAAAACATAGAAAAATAGGTGCGGGAGTAGGCCATTCGGCCCTTCGAGCCATCACTGCCATTCAATATGATCATGGTTGATCATCTAAAATCAGTACCCCGTTCCTGCTTTTTCTCCATATTCCTTGATTCTTTTAGCCCTAAGAGCTGAATCTAACTCTCTCTTGAAAACATCCAGTGAATTGGCCTCCACTGCCTCCTGCGGCAGAGAATTCCACAGATTTACAACTCTGGGTGAAAAAGTGTTTCCTCATCTCAGTCTAAATGGCCTACCCCTTATTCTTAAACTGTGACCTCTAGTTCTGGACTCCCCCAGAACTAAGGGGAGAAAATTCAGCATCGAGCCTGTCCAATCCTTTAAGAATGTTATATTTTACTAGACCAACAGCGACCCGTTGGGTCCTAGTCACATGGTAGTCCCCCAATGCAACCCATCCCCCAATGCAATATTCCACCACTGACCCGTAGCCCTCACAGGAGGTGTGGTTCCATAACTCAACCTGTTTACCAACGTAAGATTCCAGCACTCCCTTGCCTCGCCCAGAGGTGGACTAATAAAAATTGCAATTGCATTTCCCCCAATTGCAATATCAATTCACCTTCCCCCTCCTGCCTGCCAGGAGCTGTAATGTGTTGTATGATGGCAACATTGTTGCAAATGTCAGGTGGACTGTGATATCCCACTCAGGTGCAAAATTGGTGGAAGCACAGAGTGTTCCAGTATTGCAACTATGTATTGAAGTTTGTTGGAACTTTGGCTGTAAACATTCTGTGAAAGTTGGCTTTTTTTAAACCTTGAAATATCAATAACGTGAAATATAACATCAAATGTAAAGAAACCTGAAACAAACGACTCCGGGAAAAGCTGAGTAAGATTGTACAAAAAAACGTCTCGCTTTGTGGGACTTGTAATAGTAGACTAGACCAAGTGCAGACCCGTTGGGTCTGTTCCCCCAACGCGCATTTGCGGGGTGGGGGACATGCGGCGTCACACACATTAACCACCCCCACACTAACTACCCCCTTGATATTATATTAATATTTTTAATTAGATCCTTTTACCCCATAACCACCCTAGCCACTGACGCATAGCCTCCAACTTGCAGGCGTGTCTAGAGAGGGAGAGGGGGGTAGAGAGTGAGGGCAGAGAGAGAATGGGGAGAGACACTGAGAGAGGCAGAGACAGAAGGGAAAGAGACAGAGGGAGAGGGGGGGGGGTGGAGGAGAGGAGGAAGAGAGGGAGGGTGGGGGAGGAGGGGAGAGAGAGATGGGAGGAGAGAGGGGGGGGAGAGAGCGGCTGAGAGGGTGGGGAAGGGAAGGGGGCGATGGAGTGAGAAGGGAAGGGGAGAGGTGGGGGAAGGGAGGGAGAGAGGTGGGGGAAGGGAGGGGGAGGGGGGGAGGGGTGGAGGGAAGGGGTAGGTGAGAGGGGGGAGGGGTGGTGTGAAGGGGGTAGGGGAGGGGTGGAGGGGGAGGGTGTGGATGGATGGGTTTAGGGGAGGGCAGGGGTGAAGAAAGGGGGAGAGAGAGGGAGGGGAGAGAGGGGGAGGGGAGAGAGAGAGAGAGAGAGAGAGAGAGTGGGGGAGAGAGAAAGGGGGGAGAGAGAGAGAGAGAGAGAGAGAGAGAGAGTGGGGGAGAGAGAAAGGGGGGGTGAGGGAGAGAGACGGGGAGGGAGAGAGGAGGGAGGGAGATAGAGAGGGGGGAAGGAGAGAGGGGGGAAGGAGAGAGAGAGTGACGGGGCGAGGGAGAGAGAGAGGAGGAGGGAGAGAGGGGGGAGAGAGAGAGGGGGAGGAGAGAGAGCGAGGGGGTGAGGGAGGAGCAGAGAGGGGGAGGGGAGAAAGAGAGAGAGAGAGGGGGGGGAGAGAGAGAGAGGGGGGTTAGAGAGTGAGAGCAGAGAGAGAATGGGGAGAGAGAAAGAGTAAGGGCCAGAGACATAAGGGCAAGAGACTGAGGGAGAAGGGGAGGAGGAGGGGGAGGTTGGTTGAGGGAGGGAGAGTAGATGAGGGGGGAGGAGGAGGGGTGAGAGAAATGGGGAGGGGAGAGAGGGGGCTGAGAGGGGGGGAAGGGAAGGGGGGGGGGGGCAAGGAAGGTGGGGGTGATGGGAGGGTGGGTAGGGGATGGGGCAGGGGAGAGAGGGGGAAGGGTGGGGAGCGAGGAGGAGATGGAGTAGGGGAGAGAGGGTGAGAGGGGTAGGGGAGAGAGGGTGAGAGGGGTAGGGAAGAGAGGGGGAAGAGTCGGGAGGGAGGGGGGGGGGGCAGTCCATCTATTCCCCACTCCCTATCACCCACACTCCTCTCTCTCTATTCCCATACTCTCCCTCCTCACCTCCCCCATTCCCCCTCTCTCCCTCCCTACTCTCCCTCAATCCCCCGGCTCCCCGTCTTCAACTCTCCAGGATCGGGCCTTACCCCGCCCGTCGACTTATCTCTACTCGCGATCTGCAGAGCATGCTGGCATGAGAGCGGAAGTGATGCCTTATCTCTCCTCTACTCGCGATTTGCAGAGCATTTTGAGAACGCGGGGGGGGGGGGGGGGTTTGAGCGGGCGCACGCATGGGCGATTCTAGCCAAAGGAATCTTTGATTCCAGCTGCGGGAGGCGCGAGCGTAGTTGGAGGGGGGAGAGGGGAGGGAGGGAGGGTGAGCCGGACTGGCAGGCAAATGAAGAGAGAGAAGCAGCTTGGGATTGGTCGACATGTGTGATTGTGACGTAAGCAGCTCGTAAGGTGCCGTTTCGATTTTAAAATGAGTGAGTGTGTGGGGGGGGATGATTTTATTTAAAAATGTGTACATAAAAATGTCTAAATGTAATGAGTACATCTGTGCATGTAGAAGCGAAATCGCTAGCGAAATGGAAAAAAATAATGGCGTTTTCGTGCCTGGTTTTGGCGGACCATGGAATGAATCAAAGGCCAAAGATCTTACCTGAAAAAAAAATGTCATGTGACATACACCCGCACACACCGCCGACACACACACAGAGTTTTAAAAGTATATAGATAGATGGATAGATATCTATACAATTAAAATTCTTCAATTTGTGCCCACGAAGTTTCAAAAAAGCGAAATGGTATGCGTTGGGGGAACGGGTGTGTGTTGGAATTTTGCATTGGGGGATCAGGACCAACAGGTCTGCACTTGGTCTAGTGTTTCTATAAAATAGTTGAAATAGTCTGAGAATAGTTAATTAATAACTTAGTGCTTGACGGATCACTAATTTTAGTAGCTTTAACGAAAGTAATTTGCATCGCAGCTAGTAATTTCTAGATTGAAATATTTACATGTATGAGCCTGTCCTCCAGCAAGTTGACATCAGTTTCATAGTGCAATGAGGGCAAGAGATGGCAGTTTTGCCATTGTCACAGCTTCAAAATTGAAGCTAGCAATTGCTATTTCTTATATCTCAAGCACATTATTTTTATAATAACAACATTCTCAATATTACTATATACAAACTGAAATATGATCAGTGAAGATAAATGGAGTATGGAAATCCCCATATTTGGAAAATGACTACATTTATTGATTTGTCCTCATTTATTTTAAGTGAAAAGGACAAAATAATAAATTACTGGAAAAACTCAATGATATACTGTGATGTTATTTCACAGATATTAAAATCCTCTGTAATTTGTCTTCCACATATTGAACCAGAATTAATTACTTAATTAAGCTTAACTCCAGCTTAATTATATTTATTCAGAGCCTTCAAGAAAACACATTTTAGTAATAACTGCTGTATGTCTGTAGAACAGCATACAATATAAACTGCATAATTGAATTTTCAAATTCAAAACATTTTTAATAGCTGGATTCAACACAATGGAAAGAAATGTTCTGATATTCCCCAAACCTTTCCAATATTGAGATAAAATTCCACATTTTGACAATAATATCTTTTTAATTATTTCTCCAAACATTATTTTCTATTTCTTCCCTTCCTTCCACTGTTGCTGATTTTGATTTCCACATTGATGCCAATTACCTTATCCGTGGCATTATTTCAAGTGTATTATCCAAATACTGCCCAATCCCTGCTCTCCATATCTGCCTCTGTGCTATTGATATCCCTGTCAGAGAAGCAGGATACAGTGGCTTGCAAAAGTTTTCATACCCCTTGAACTTTTCCACAATTTGTCATGTTACAACCACAAACGTAAATGCATTTTATTTGGATTTTATGTGATAGACCAACACAAAGTGGCGCATAATTGTGAATTGGAATGAAAATGATACATGGTTTTCAAATTTTTTTACAAATAAAAAACTGGAAATTGTGGCGTGCAAAAGTATTCAGCCCCCTTTACTCTGATACCCCTAAATAAAATCCAGTGCCTTCAGAAGTCACCTAATTAGTAAATAGAGTCCACTTGTGTGTAATCTAATCTCAGTATAAATACAGCTGTTCTGTGAAGGCCTCAGAGGTTTGTTAGAGAACATTAGTGAACAAACAGCATCATGAAGCCCAAGGAACACACCAGACAGGTCAGGAATAAAGTTGTGGAGAAGTTTAAAGCAGGGTTAGGTTATAAAAAAAATCCCATCTCACGGAGCTTTGAACATCTCACGGAGCACTGTCCATCATCCATCAATCATCATCCGAAAATGGAAAGAGTATCGCAAAAATGCAAACCAACCAAGACATGGCCGTCCACCTAAACTGACAGGCCGGGCAAGGAGAGCATTGATCAGAGAAGCAGCCAAGAGGCCCATGGTAACTCTGGAGGAGCTGCAGAGATCCACAGCTCAAGTGGGAGAATCTGTCCACAGGACAACTATTGGGCGTGCACTCCACAAATCGGGCCTTTATGGAAGAGTGGCAAGAAGAAAGCCATTGTAGAAACAAAACCATAAGAAGTCCCGTTTGCAGTTTGCCACAAGCCGTGTGGGGGACACAGCAAACATGTGGAGGAAGGTGCTCTGGTCTGAAGGGACCAAAATTGAAGTTTTTGGCCTAAATGCAAAACGGTATGTGTGGTGGAAAACTAACACTGCACATCACCCTGAACACACCATCCCCACTGTGAAACATGGTGGTGGCAGCATCATGCTGTGGGGATCTTTTCTTCAACAGGGACAGGGAAGCTGGTCAGAGTTGATGGTAAGATGGATGGAGCCAAATTCAGGGCAATCTTGGAAGAAAACCTGTTAGAGTCTGCAAAAGACTTGAGACTGGGGCGGAGGTTCACCTTCCAGCAGGACAATGACTAAACATACAGCCAGAGCTACAATGGAATGGTTTAGATCAAAGCATAATCATGTGTTGGAATGACCCAGTCAAAGTCCAGACTAAATCCAATTGAGAATCTCTGGCAAGACTTGAAAATTGCTGTTCACAGACTGAGCTTGAGCTATTTTGCAAAGAAGAATGGGCAAAAATTTCAGTCTCTAGATGTGCAAAGCTGGTAGAGGCATACCCCAAAAGACTTGCAGCTGTAATTGCAGCGAAAGGTGGTTCTACAAAGTATTGACTCAGGGGCAGAATACTTTTGTACACCACACTTTTCAGTTTTCTATTTGTAATAAAATTTGGAAACCATGTATCATTTTCCTTCCATTTCACAATTATGCACCACTTTGTGTTGGTCTATCACATAAAATCCCAATAAAATACATTTATGTTTGTGGTTGTAACGTGAAAATGTGGAAAAGTTCAAGGGGTATGAAAACTTTTGCAAGCCACTGTATGTCAGCCATTCCTCCAGCCATTGCACCCATCCATTCTGCAATGTCGTAGCAGTTGCAGTTGAGCCTCAAAGGTTAAACCATTATGCTGGGTTGCTTATGTGCACGATGCTTGTGAAGATATTTTCAAAATGGTACTGGGAGAAAAACTGGCAATGAAGCATGCATGTTAGGAATAGAAATCCATTTCAAGAAACAGAAACCGCGGCTACTGTAAATAAACACAGAAAATACTGGAAATACACAGCAGGTTAGATGGCATCTGTGAAAGGAAGAACATCTTTCATGTCCATGAACTTTCATCAGAACTGGGAAAGGATATAATTGATCTAAATTTTAAGTTGCAGTCCCACTGGTCAATGTCTTTCCACAGAACTGATGGGGGGAAGAATTCTAGGATTTGAACACAGGAATAATGAAGAACCAACAATATTCAAGGCAAGGCAAAGGCAAGAAGACACAAATTGGTGTTACCTACAGACCCCCAAATAGTAGCCCGGATGTAGGGTGTAAGTTGCAGCAGGAGTTAAAACTGGCATGTAACAAAGGTAACGCCACTGTGGTGATGGGGGATTTCAATATGCAGGTAGACTGGGAAAAGCAGGTTGGTTCAGGGGCCCCAAGAAAGAGAGTTTGTAGAATGGCTCCGAGATGGATTCTTAGAGCAGCTTATAATGGAGCCGACCAGAGAAAAGGCAATTCTGGAATTAGTGTTGTCCAATGAACCAGATATGATAAGAGAACACGAGGTAAAGGAACCGCTTGGAGGTAGTGATCATAATATGGTTAGTTTTAATCTGCAATTTGAGAAGGAGAACGTTAAATCGAAAGTGTCAGTGATGCAGTTGAACAAAGGGGACTATGAAGGCATGAGAGGGGAGCTGGCCAAGGTAGACTGGAAAGGGATCCTAGCAGGAATGATGGTGGAACAGCAATGGCAGGAAGTTCTGGGCATAATCCAGAAAACGCAGAATAATTTCAATCCAAAAAGGAAGAAAGATTCTAAGGGGAGTAGGAGGCAACCGTGGCTGACAAGAGAAGTTAGGGATAGAATAAAACTAAAATAAAAGATGTATAACACAGCAAAGAGTAGCCGGATGCCAGAGGATTGGGAAACTTTCATAGGACAACAGAAGGAAACAAAACGGGCAATAAGGGCTGAAAAGATGAAGTACAAGGGGAAGCTGGCCAGGAATATAAAGAAGGACAGTAAAAGTTTCTTTTGATATGTTAAGGGAAAAAGAGTAGCAAAGTCAAATGTGGGTCCCTTGAAGGCAGACAATTATTATGGGCAACAAGGAAATGGCAGAAGAGTTGAATAGGTACTTCGGATCTGTCTTCACTCAGGAAGATACAAACAATCACCCAGATGTACTGGAGGACAGAGGATCTAAGGGGGTAAAGGAACTGAAATACATTTTCATTAGGCGGGAAATAGTATTGGGTAAGCTAATGGGACTGAAGGATGATAAATCCCCTGGGCCTGATGGTCTGCATCCCAGGGTCCTCAGGGAGGTGGCTCTACAAATAGTGGACGCATTGGTGATCATTTTCCAGTGTTCAATAGATTCAGGATCAGTTCCTATGGATTGGAGGATAGCTAATGTTATCCCACTTTTCAAAAAAGGAGCGAGAGAGAAAACGGGGAATTACAGACCAGTTAGCCTGACTTCGGTGGTGGGAAAGATGCTGGAGTCAATTATTAAAGAGGTAATAATAGTAAGATTACATGAGAGCTTACCAGTTTGAAGTTTGATAATTATTTTATGAGGAGTTATGTTGAGTGATTACGTGAAGAAGCCCCGCCAGTGCGCATGCTCTTCAATCTTCAAAGCAGCAGTGTGAAATCACAGTAACTACAGTCGAAGTGATATAGTAAGACTCAGAAGACTAGAACTACCAGATGATCTTTGGATTATGAGGGCTGGGAGCAGAGGGCACGTAATCGCTCACCGTAACTCCTCATAAAATAAAGATCAAACTTCAAACTGGTAAGTTCTTGTTTAATCTTACTATTTTACTTAGGAGTCACGTGAGTGATTCCATGACGATTTCAAAGTTCTGTGATTTCATGCCGTAGATCCAGTTCCATATGACACACTGCTTCGGTTGACACAGGATAAACAAATAATATATTGAACATTGTTTAAATTGTACAATGAACATTTTTTAATAATAAAAGAACAGTAATAACCCCTCTCTCCCAGGGGAAATTACAAATTAAAACTCTATTACAAATTAAAACCAAACAGCATGTCCAAATCCTTCCACTGTGAGGACAGGTTTATCATAGAATCATGAAAAAGCTCCTTCACTAGACCATCCTGCGGCTCCGAGGATTTGGTCTAGAGGCACGTCCTGCACCAGATTAATACGATCGTGTATAGGGTGACTATCTCCTGTTACAGGGTGAACCAACAATTGCTGCATTTGGGGATAGTCATGAAAGGCTGTGACATCAGTCTCAGGACCAATGGCTGTGTGGGCCAGTCAGGAACTACCAAAATGCCTGAAGCGGAGTCCTGCTCTATTTTGGTGAGACATTGACCGATGATGCAGAATGGGGGGAAAGCGTCAAAGAACGTATGTCCCCAATGTAGCGAGAATGCATCCACCGCTACTGCCCCTGGATCCGGTTCCCATGAGGCATATTTAGGTAACTGGTGATTTTACCTGGATGCAAACAGATCTATGTCTGACAATCCATACCGGCTGACAATCATTTTGAAAATATTCGGATTCAGCATCCATTCTGTGTTGTCATTAAATTTGCGTGACCTGGTGTCTGCCACCACGTTATCTCTACCTGGTAGGTAGATAGCTGAGACCCAGATGTTTCTCGTAATGAACCAGTTACAAATGAGGTTAGCCTGATTATCCCATGATACTGACCTAATTCCTCCCATGTGATTGATATATGCAACAGCTGTGGTATTGTCAATCTGGAGCTGAACATGTAAATCATTCATTGTTGAACAATATGCTTTTAGGCCATAGAATGCACACAGCAATTCTAAGTAGTTTATCCCATGCCTCTGCAGGATTAATGCCTCTTGCACACTCCATCTGCCGCCACAGCTAGACTCAGTATCAGTGGCTCCCCATCCCGAAGCACTCACATCAGTTTATAAAATAACTGAGGGTTGTTGAGTCAGAATGTCTCTAGTACATCGTAAGACATTAATTATCCACCATTGCAACGCGGCGATAGCTTCGGCTGGCAACTGCATTGGTCTATCGAAATGACCTGCATGTTCTTTCAGTGCTTGTTCTCTAACTCGTTGCACATTCTGATAGTGCAGAGGTCCAAACTGCACTCCAGGGAAAGCCACCACTAATTTTCCAATAACACTGGCTACTCGCCGGATGAAGGGTTGTTGTTCATCTACCAGATTGCTACAGGCCTCCATAATTTCGACAGTTTTGGCTGTAAGCAAAGTCACTGACATGTTAGTTGAATCAATGACGAACCCCAAATAGTCAATCATTCTAGATGGTACTAATTTGGATTTAGTTGGGTGGATGAGGAAACCTAACCTCTCAAACAAGTGTTTGGTCACTGAAACCCATTCCTCTGCTGCCTCCTGAGTTTTGCCTATGATCAGAACATCATCCATGTATGCCATCACAATGTGATTCTTGGCGCGGAGTAGCCCTAATACTGGATTCAACAATTTTGTAAATAACCTAGGGGCTGAGGTTAATCCATTGGGCAAAGCTTTAAATTGCCACAGCTGTCCCATCCAACTAAATTTCAAGTATCTACGGTACTGGTAATGAATTGGTACTGAATAATATGCATATTTCAGATCAATATAACACCCTTTTGATACCAGTTGCTTAGCAGTACTGAAAGTTTCCATTTTAAAATGTCTATACTGGACATAAGAGTTAAGTCGGGTTAGGTCCAGAATGACTCGACACCCACCATCCTTCTTTTGCCTGGGGAATATATTGAACACAAATTGTTGAGGCTGATATGCCGTCCTTTCAATTACCCCTTTTTGGAATAAAATCCCAATTTCATCATTGACCTGTAAAGTTTCTGGTCTTGAAAAAAACAATACCCGACTAGGTGTATTTTGTGCGGGTGGATGTACTTCTGAAATAAACTCGATTCGAGACCCCCAGATACTGTCCAGTATGAATAGATCTGATGTTATGCAGCACCATTCATCAAAGAACAATTGCCACCTACCCCTGACCGGTGGCTGATCCCCAGAGGATATATCCTGGACTAGACCAGTTACTCGTACCTCCATGGTTGCTCTTGAATTCCTCAGTCTTCTGGCCATGTTTGGGGTGTGCAGTGGTGCGTGCCAGCGGCGTGTAGCTGGAAACCCCCGGCTCGGTCCTTGACCTGCTCGAGCGTCTGCAGCTCGCCTGAAAGGGTATGGCTTGCAAGGCGGCATCCTGCCCCCGGGATAAGTTTTGATGAGGCCGATTGTTTTCACCTCCTCATCCAGTTCTTTTACTTGCTTCGCCAGATCCTCCCCAAATAGCAAGTTTGGTGTCTGGACATTAGAGGATCTGCACAATGCCACAAAGCGTGGGTTGAGGGTTGGTTTGATGGCTATCTTCCGTTTGCAATTAAGCTCAAAATGAGCATTGCACAGCAGGGCCAGCATATCCTGCTGTGTACGTGATGGCCCCTTGGACCATTCACCCAAGCGCCATTATTCCTGCACCCACCAATTTGAGGACTTTCTGAAACCTCAACTCCTGCCCCTGCATGGATGCGTTCATTTGCCCCCAGATGGCCGAGTTCACGGTGGTCATTTTGAGCGACGCACAGTTAACAGGTGTTTGATATCGTAGAGAAGTTTCCTCCATTATGGAGTCCTGGAGCTGATGAGAGGCCATTTAGTTAATATTGCTGGCCAGATTTTCATCCATCGCATCACTAGTGCCAGCCAGTATGGCAAAATTTCTGGCCACATCCGGCACACCTGGAGCATAGCTCATGTGCTTTGGTGCATGCTCTTCTGCAGTGAGCAACCTCAGGGTCAGATTCCTACTGCCCTGGCTCTCCCGAGTCATGCTCAAGGGAGGTATCATGCAGCCCTTGAAAAGGTGCTGCTGTTATGGGTTCCCATTCATACTCATAGGCATATTGTTGTTCGTGCCTGTACTGCTCCTCGCCATACGGACCTCTTTTTGAGGTTGCTCCTGGGAGCTGTTGGGGACCCCTGGGGGTATGAAACCCCGACTGGAACACCTCATGGTTGAGCATTTGTTCTATGAGGTGTTCCATCTTGTCAAGACGTCCCCGAACCTTTTTATTGGAAGGAGGGGAGTCTTCCAGAGTCGACAGGCCTGGCCGTTTTTATCTTGGCCTTCCTCCCGACAGGAGTGGCCACAGTGCTCTGAAGCACCGGAGTTGCTGCTATTAGCTGAACTGCCGGCGGCTCTGCAGTCGGCGTCTTTGGAGCCGGCGTCTCTGAAGCCGACGTTTCTGAAGCTGGCATACGTTCGCTGACTGCGGTCCAGCGGGTAAGTTTTTTACTTTTAACGGAAGCAGCTTTTTTTGTTA
Organism: Okamejei kenojei; assembly: GCA_035221665.1. NCBI lineage: Eukaryota > Metazoa > Chordata > Chondrichthyes > Rajiformes > Rajidae > Okamejei > Okamejei kenojei. The sequence continues at coordinate 31,218,024 of CM069145.1, forward strand.
ATTTTTCCATCTCCTGCTGGTTCCTGTAACCAGCCTTATGGAAGCCAATTAAACCGCAGTAAAGTTTTAAATCACTAACCTGCTGGTTTATAACTTACCGCTGGTGGAGCTGTGCTCTCCAGCCCGTCGGTGCGGCATGCGTCTGACGTAATAACGCGCATGCGCACTGGCGGGGCTTCTTCATGGAATCACTCATGTGACTCCAAAGTAAAATAGCGCATTTGGATATCAGTAAAAGGATTAGTCCAAGTCAACATGGATTTATGAAAGGGAAATCATGCTTGACTAATCTTCTGGAGTTTTTTGAGGATGTGACAAGTAAAATGGATGAAGGGGTGCCAGTGGATGTAGTATATCTAGTCTTTCAGAAAGCCTTTGATAAGGTCCTGCATGGGAGACTGGTGACTAAAATTAGAGCACATGGTATTGGGGGTAGGGTGTTGACATGGATAGAAAATTGGTTGACAGACTGGAAGCAAAGAGTACAAGTGAACGGGACCTTTTCAGAATGGCAGGCAGTGGTGAGTGGAGTGCCGCAAGGCTCGGTGTTGGGGCCGCAACTGTTTACCATATATATTAATGATTTGGAAGAGGGAATTAGGAGCAACACTAGCGAGTTTGCGGATGACACAAAGCTGGGTGGCAGTGTGAATTGTGAAGAGGATGTTAGGAGGTTGCAGGGTGACCTGGACAGATTGAGTGAGTGGGCAGAAGCATGGCAGATGCAGTATAATATAGAGAAATGTGAGGTTTTCCACTTTGGGGGCAGATTATTATCTCATTGGGGTTAGGTTAGGTAAGGGGGAGGTACAGCAAGACCTGGGTGTCCTTGAACACCGGTCACTGAAGGTTGGCGTGCAGGTACAGCAGACTGTGAAGAAAGCTCATGGAATGTTGGCCTTCATAACAAGAGGTTCTTCTGCAGTTGTATAGGGCTCTGGTGAGACCCCATCCGGAGTATTGTGTACAGTTTTGGTCTCCTAATTTGAGGAAGGACATCCTTGTGATTGAGGCAATGCCGCATAGGTTCCTGGGATGGCGGGACTGTCATATGAGGAAATTGAAAAGACTAGGCTTGTATTCACTGGAGTTTAGAAGGATGAGGGGGAATCTTATAGAAACATATACAATTATAAAAGGACTGGACAAGCTAGATGCAGGAAAAATGTTCCCAATGTTGGGCGAGTCCAGAACCAGGGGCCACAGTCTCAGAATAAAGGGGAGGTCATTTAAGACAGGTGAGAAAAAACTTTTTCACCCAGAGAGTTGTGAATTTATGGAATTCCCTGCCACAGAGGGCAGTGGAGGCCAAATCACGGGATGGATTTAAAAGAGGGTTAGATAGAGCTCTAGGGGCTAGTGGAGTAAAGGGATATGGGGAGAAGACAGGCACGGGTTATTGATAGGGGACTATCAGCCATGATCACAATGAATGGCGGTACTGGCTCGAAGGGCCGAATGGCCTCCTCCTGCACCTATTTTCTATGTTTCTATGTTTCTAATATATTTCCAAGTCAATTGGTACATGACCTGAACGCCAACCTGCAGATGAAGATGTTGCCACCCTTGTTCTTCTTGGTGGTAGGGACCATAGGCTTGGAAAATGCCATTGAAATAACCTGGGTATTAGCTGTAACAAATTTTGTAGATGGGTGCACTATGCAGCCGCTGTTGGTGCAGGTGGAGGACATGCGTTTAGTGTGATTGATAGGGTGCCATTTCAAGTGGGCTGCTTTATCCTGGATAATCCTGTTTATCCTGGAGTTGGATAGAGCTCTAGGTGCTGGTGGAATCAAGGGATATGGGGAGAAGGCAGATGGGGGTTATTGATAGCGGACGATCAGCCATGATCACAATGTATGGCGGTGCTGGCTCGAAGGGCCGAATGGCCTCCTCCTGCACCTATTTTCTATGTTTCTATAATGTTAGGCTTCTTCACTGCTGTTGAAACTGCACTCATACAAGGCAAGTACAAGAACACATGAAACTAGGAGCAGGATTAGGTCTCCATTTAAATATGATCATGATTGTTTTACGTTGGCCTTTTCTCAGTCAGTTTCGATAACCCTCCATAACCCTCAATTCCTCAATCTTTCAAATATTTATCCATCACCACTTAAATATATCAAATGATCTGACCTTCACCACCCTCGAGGATAAAGAATTCCAGAGATCCACTAACCTCTGAGAGAAGAAATTTCTTTGCACCTCAGTTTTCAATTGCCCTGCCCCTTATTTTGAAGCAATGTACCCTTCATCAGGAGGTGAGTTATACAGCACAGGAAGTGTAGTCTCTAATTTAGACAATAGGTGCGGGAGTTGGCCATTTGGCCCTTCGAGCCAGCACCTCCAATCAATGTGATCATGGCTGATCATCCCCAATCACTACCCTGTTCCTACCTTCTCCCCATATCCCGACTCCGCTATTTTTAAGAGCCCTATCTAGCTCTCTCTTGAAAGCATGAAGAGAACCTGCCTCCACCGCCCTCTGAAGTAGAGAATTCCACAGACTCACCACTCTCTGTGAGAAAACGTGTTTCCTCGTCTCCGTTCTAAATGGATTACACCTTATTCTTAAACTGTGGCCCCTGGTTCTGGACTCCCCCAACATCGGGAACATGTTTCCTGCCTCTAGCGTGTCCAAACCCTTAACAATCTTATATGTGTTAATGAGATCCCCTCTCATCCTTCTAAACTCCAGAGTGTACAAGCCCAGCTGCTCCATTCTCTCAGCATATGACAGTCCCGCCATCCCGGGAATTAACCTTGTAAACCTACACTGCACTCCCTCAATAGCAAGAATGTCCTTCCTAAAATTAGGGGACCAAAACTGTAGATGATATGTGTTAACACCTTTAATTGATAGTAACGATGTCCATGCTAACCACTCCCCCACCAGTTAGTATAATTGTAACCCACACGCCCCTAGCTCTCTCTCTAGTGTTCGTGACAGACCACGTACAGCCAGGGCTATGTATAATGTGTGCTTAATAAAGTACTGACGACTTTAAGGTGTCTGTGTACCTCCTCTAAATGGCGTCAGAAGTGCTTCTTTCTGCGTCTCCAGTCTATCGCGTTTTATTTTCTTAGTCCCAGTACCCCCTGCCTGTGCCGTGATGGCTTCTGCCTGTCGTAAACCTGATATCCTAGTCTTTGACGCAGACATCACTCATCGCTGCAGTGTGTTCCGACGGGACTTTGAGCATTATGTTACCATCGCCCACCCTGCTGTGGCCCCCACTGTCAAGGCTTCCCTGCTGCTTAACCTGGCTGGTCCAGAAGCGCTCGAGCGTTCGGAGTCGTTCGTCTATGGACATGGTGAGAGTATCCAGGACCCCGATTGCCTGCTTGCTAAATTTACGGCGCTGTGTGACCTTCCCACTAACCACATCTTAGAGCGTTTCAAACTGTTCTCCAGACGCCAGAACCCTGGGGAATCTATTGACAATTTCGTGGCCGCGCTGCGCCAACTGGCTCGCCGATGTGACCTGCATGTTCTGACCCCTGATACTTTGACCCGTGACATCTTGGTCTTTGGTCTGCGGGATGATAAGCTGCGCTCTGAGCTGCTGCGTAAGCCTGATCTGACATTTGATGAGGCGCTGCATGCCTCTCGTTTAGCTGAGGCTGTCTCCTCCGCTGTACCTGACCCTGTGGTCCACACAGCCAGTCTCGCTGGTCCCCAGTACAATGCTCCCCGGCGACAGAGGGTAAGACCACTGCAGGGCTTCAGACCGCCTCAACGATGTCCAAATTGTAACTTTGTCTCACACCGTTTTAATGTGTGTCCGGCGTTGAGGAAAACCTGTAATTACTGCAACAGGCCCAACCACTTCTCGGCTGCATGCTGTTCCCATGGGATCCCTGCACAGCCACACCAGAAACCGTCTCGCTACCTGACACGTGATGATTCGGCGTCTGGTTCCCATCTCCAGCACGATGATCTTCCCCCGTCTGACCCTGACTCTTCTCAGAGTGAGCTGAGTGTGTTTTCCTTGCGAGGTGCAGCTGGACTGATAACGGACCCGACCGTCCGAGTCACAGTGAATGGCATGGCCTTCTCTGCCAAGGTCGACACGGGGGCAGCTGCCAACGTTATGTCAACAAGCCTGTTCAGGAAGATAAGAAATAATGAGCCCGTTTCCACAGACAGTGCTGTTTTGCGTGCCTATGGGGGTGGCGTACTTGTTCCTGTGGGGAGGGCCCCTCTCCACTGCAAGGTGCTGACGACCACTCGGCCCCTCTCTTTCTTCCTGCTAGACGGTAAATGTGACCCCCTGCTCGGCGTGGAGGCCTGCCAGGACCTCGGATTGGTGAGCTTCCACAGTGATGTCCACCTGGTGGAGGCACCCCTGAACCCGCTGGCCGAATTCCCGGACCGGTTTGACTCGAAGCTGGGGAAGTTGCCCTGCAGCTACAGGATTGCCCTCAATCCCGACATCACGCCGGTCGTCCGTCCCCCGCACCGTGTGTCCTTTGCCATGAGGGGCAAAGTCGAGTCTGCTCTTCGCGAGATGGTGGCCACGGGCATCCTGAAGCCAGTCACGGACTCCACCCGGTGGGTTTCTACTATGGTTGTCGCTGCGAAGAAAGACAAGAGCGAAATACGGATCTGCATCAACCCTAAGGACTTGAACTTGGCCATCAGGCGCCCGCACTATCCCATGCGGACGGTGGAGGATGTTGCTGCACAGGTCGGCCCTGCCACCGTGTTCTCGGTTCTTGATGCCAAGAGTTTGTTCTGGCAGATACCTCTAGACGAGCGATCCTCGCACCTGACGACCTTCAGCACACCCTTCGGCAGGTATCGCTTCCTCCGCATGCCGTTTGGGATCAATTCTGCCAGCGAGGTGTTCCAAAGGACCATGGAACAACTGTTTGCTGGACTTCCGTGTGCCATCATTGTCGACGACATCCTGGTTTATGGGAAGAATGTCGCTGAGCACGACCACCACCTTCGCCAGGTGCTGCAGCGGGCCCGGGAGGTCAACCTGAAGCTCAACCCGAAGAAGTGCCGATTCCGGGTCCCTGAGGTCACCTACGTGGGGCATGTTTTCACGGCATCGGGGCTGAAGCCCGACCAGCAGAAGACGGCCGCAATATCCGAGATGCCTGCACCTGCTGACGTGCCTGGCCTGCAGCGCTTCTTGGGCATGGTCAACTACCTGGGAAAGTTCATCCCCGACCTGAGCGAACTGAGTGCCCCTCTGCGGGATCTGCTGAAAAAGGACACTGCCTGGGCCTGGTTCCCGCAACACCAGCGTGCATTCGACACCCTTAAATCTAAGCTGATCAGCATGCCAACGCTGAAGTACTTCGACCTCCAGCGCCCCATCGTTCTCACGTGTGATGCATCTATGTTTGGCCTCGGGGCCGCCTGCCTGCAGATCCATGACGGGGTGCAACTGCCTGTGTCCTACGCATCCCGCACAATGACGACCGCTGAACAACACTATGCCCAGATTGAGAAAGAACTGCTGGCGGTTGTCTTTGCCTGCTCCAAATTCAAAGACTATATCCTGGGCAACTGCTTCACTGTCGAGACGGACCACCAGCCTCTGGTCACCATCCTCAACAAGCCGATACACATGGCCTCCTCCCGGCTCCAGCGCATGATGCTCCAGCTACAACGCTTCACTTTCACAGTGGTTTATCGCAAGGGCAAGGACATGTTTGTTGCTGACACGCTGTCTCGGGCGCCTCTCTCATCCACAACCCAGCATCCGTACGAGACGTCCGATCTGATAGTCCTGGGCGTGAACTTCGTGCCCTCCGGTCAGTTGAAGTCCCTGGCCGAGCACACGGCAGCAGACGCTTCGCTACAGCAGCTGGCCGCGATCATCAAGCAGGGTTGGCCAGACCGCCGTTCTTCCCTGCCGGCCGCAGCGGTGCCTTCTTGGTTCGTGACGAGTTGGTGCTGCGTGATGGTGTGATTGTGAAATGGCACAAGGTGGTGGTGCCCGAAGCACTACGAGAACAATACTTCGAAACCGCTCATCGTGGCCATCCCGGGGCCGAGGCGACCCTTTCTGTCGCTCAGAGCCAGTTTGTCTGGCCTGACATGCCTCACTACTTCCGGGATAGGGTCTCCGCGTGCCCTACCTGTAACAGCCTCGCTCCACAGCAACAGCGGCAGCCGCTCCTGCAGCAGCCAGCTGCTGACCTGCCATGGTCTGCGCTAGCAACCGACATCTTCGAGTGGCACGGAAAGCACTTCCTGGTGCTTGTCGACTTACTCCAGCTGGTTTGAAGTTGACCAGCTCCACTCCCTCTCTTCCTCCGCGGTCATCGAGAAGTTGCGCCGCCACTTTGCCACCTTCGGGTCCCCCGTCAGCCTGCAGTCGGACAACGGCAGCCAGTTCACCAGTGCCGAGTTCCGCGCTTTTGCTGAACGATGGAACTTTCGTCATTACACCAGCATCCCGGAATACCCACAGAGCAATGGACTGGCCGAGCGCGCGGTCCGCAGTGCTAAAGGATTGTTAGAGCGTTGTCGCCTATCCCGCTCCGACATCTACCTGGCCCTGCTGAACCTCCGAAACATCTCCCGCGACCATGCCCTGGGCTCCCCGGCTCAGCGACTCATGTCCCGAGTCACGAGGCCCACGGTCCCAGTGTCTCAGCAGTCCCTGTCCCCCTCCGTCTTTAAACCTGCCTTGGTCCGGGAACGCATTGCCGAAAAACACGGCATCCAGAAGCGTTCCCACAACAGGTCCTGCCGTGTCCTCTGCCCTCTTCTCCCCGGCCAGGTCGTCCGTATGTGGTCCTCTTCTGGCCGTTCCAGGCTGGCCGTGGTCGTCGGTTCTGCCGGTTCCCCTCGTTCGTACCTTGTCAACCACGACGGACGGGTGTACCGCCGGTCCCGCCAGCATCTCCGGCTCGTGAACGAGCCTCTCCCTCCCCCGGCGGCTCCGTATGCCCCCCCGCTGCCACTGTCGCGGCCCTGTGCTTTGCCCGTTCCTCTGGGGCCGACCTCCCCTCGTCCTCCTCCGGAACGCCTCCCGGCTGCGGTCCCGCTTTCTCCGGCTTCCTCGCCCTTCTCTTCGCCGCCCCCCCGATGCCTTCGTCGCCAAGGGGTTCTCCTGTCCGTAGCCCCCACCATGCCCCAGCGTCTCCGCTTGTTCCCGTCGGGGAAGGAGGTGATGGCGAGGTGCGGACCCGGTCTGGTCGCCTGGTCAGGCCGCCGGTCCGTTACGGCGATTACGTGTGATCCTGTATCCCTGTGCTTTACTGTTTGCACTCACCCTGGCGCATGAGACGTGGTCGCCCTGTCACTCACTGTTTGTTTTGGTAGAGGAAGGATGTAGATGATATGTGTGTACACCTTTAATTGATAGTAACGATGTCCATGCTAACCACTCCCCCACCAGTTAGTATAATTGTAACCCACACGCCCCTAGCTCTCTCTCTAGTGTTCGTGACAGACTACGTACAGCCAGGGCTATGTATAATGTATGCTTAATAAAGTACTGACGACTTTAAGGTGTCTGTGTACCTCCTCTAAAAAAACTGCACACAATACTCCAGGTGTGGTCTCACTAGGGCTCTGTACAACTGCAGAACGACCTCTTTGCTCCTATATTCGATTCCTCTTGTTATAACGGCCAACATGCCATTCGCTTTCTTCACTGCCTGCTGTACCTGCTTGCTTATTTTCATAGACTGATGTACAAGGACCCCCAGATCCCATTGTACTTCCTCTTTTCCCAACGTGACGCCATTTAGATAGTAATCTGCCTTCCTGTTTTTGCTACCTAAGTGGAAACCCTCACATTTATCCGCATTAAACTTCATCTGCCATGCATTTGCCCACTCCCCCAACCTGTCCAAGTCACCCTGCATTCTCATATCATCCTCCTCACAGTTCACACTGCCACCCAGCTTTGTGTCATCTGCAAATTTGTAGAGGTCCTATTCTCAAAATATTATTCACCTCAACTAACTGCAGCAACAGAGGTTTCCTTCACCTCCATTGCTGCAGAGAATACAATCCCAGTTATCAAATCTTTCTTCAAATTGAAAAAATAATTCCTGCCCTGCCAACATCTTCATAAATCGACCCTGGATCCTCTCCAGAGCAATTGCACCCTTTCTACAATGTGTCATAGTCTCACAGCATGGAAACAGGCCCTTCATCCAAACTTGTTCATGCAGATCCAGATGCCCCATCTAAACTAGTCCCATTTATCTGCATTTGGCCTATATCCCTTTAAACCTTGTATGTGCCAGTGTGTGTGTGTGAGAGTGTGTGTCAGTGAAGCGACGACAACATCCGGAGTGAGCGGAGACTTGGCAATGCCCGGGGCGTGTTTCCCTCCCCCTCCCCCCCGGGAATGTGGGCCGGCCCAGGTGCTCCTTGACCAGCTGGGGTCTGGGGGAGGTGAGGGTCAGTGACCCGGAGGTTGGGCATCGGAGCGGAGCCTTAGCCTGAGATTCATCCACGCGGCTCTGGATGCGGCACCGACGCCCCCACTCACCAGGTCCGCTCCTAGCCGGGGTTAAAACTCTATGGGGTGTGGACAGGGCGGCCGACGGACCAGCACCTTTATATTATTGAGCGTGAGAAATTTGTGATCAGCGTGAGAGCGTGAGAATTTTGTGAAATGCGTGAGGCTCATGCTCAATGCGTGAGAGTTGGCAACCCTCCTAATAGTGCAAACATTTTATGCAAGTTCCAATTGTTTGGACAATAATCACTTATTACTGCTTTATAACAGTTAAGTTACTTTAAGACCATTTCAGAAATTATGGCAGTCAACTAACAATCAACCAACAAATTAAAGCAAACTAAAAGAAAATAACATGTTCCCTTTCCTGATGGTAATTCTAAGCCCATTCAGATCTGCATAGTCATAGTTATACAACATCTACGTGGCTGGCCCAATTTGTCCATAATGATCAAGTTGGCATTCTGCGTGCCCTGGGACTGGCTGCAGTTCCCAGATCAGCTCGCACCCCAAGAACTGACTGCAGTTCACAGGTCCGCTCGCCTGCCCTGACCCCGCGAAAACGAATTGAAGTAAAACCCCGTGTTTTTTTGGGTTACAGGCTGGATTCGGCTCGTGTGCCATAGGATGCCGAACTCTGCCCTAGATGTTTGGCCTCATTGTGGTTTGTAAAGAAGGTACACAGACACCTTTGGATCTTTACTACTTTAATAAACATACATTATTGCCCTAGCTGTACGTGGTCTGTCATGATCACTAGAGAGAGAGCTAGGGGTGTGAAGGTTACAATTATACTAACTGGTGGGGGAGTGGTTCGTCACTATCAATTAAAGGTTTATACACATATCATCTACATCCTTCCTCTACAAAAACAAACAGTGAGTGACAGGGTGAGAGTCTCATGCGCTAGAGTAAATGCAAACAGTAAGTCACGGGAATACAGAATCACACGTAATCGCCATAACGGACCGGCGGCCTGACCAGGCGACCAGACCGGGACGGAACCTCGCCATCACCTCCTTCCCCGACGGGAACAAGCGGGGAGGACGCCGGGGCATGGTGGGTGCTACGGACAGGAGAACCCCTGGGCGATGACGGCATCGGGGGAGACGGCGAAGAGGAGGGCAAGGAAGCTGGAGAAAGCGAGACCGCAGCCGGGAGACGGACAGGAGAAGGACGATGGGGGGACCCCAGAGGAACGGGCAAGGCACTAGGCCGTGAAAGTGGCAGTGGGGGGGCATACGGAGCCGCCGGGGGAGGGAGAGGCTCGTTCACGAGCCAGAGATGCTGGCGGGACCGGCTGTACACCTTGCCGTCGTGGTTGACAAGGTACGAACGAGGGGAACCGGCAGAACCGACGACCACGGCCAGAAATGGACCTCATACGGACGACCTGGCCGGGGAGAAGAGGGCGGAGGACACGGCAGGACCTGTCGTGGGAACGATTCTGTATACCGTGTTTACGGGCATTGCGATTCCAGACCAGGGCAGGTTTAAGGACAGATGGAGACAGGGACTGTTGAGACACCGGGACCATGGGACGTGTGACATGGGACATGAGGCGCTGAGCCGGGGAACCCAGGGCATGGTCGCGGGAGATGTTGCGTAGGTTCAGCAGAGCCGGGTAGATGTCGGAGCAGGATAGGCGGCAACGTTCCAACAATACTTTAGCACTGTGGACCGCGCGCTCGGCCAGGCTGTTGCTCTGCGGGTATTCCGGGCTGTTGGTGTAGTGACGAAAGTTCCATCGTTCTGCAAAAGCACGGAACTCGGTGCTGGTGAACTGGCTGCCGTTGTCCAACTACAGGCTCACCGGGGACCCGAAGGTGGCAAAGTGGCGGCGTAGCTTCTCGATGACCGCGGAGGAAGAGAGGGAGTGAAGCTGGTCGACTTCAAACCAGCTGTAGTAAGAGTCGACAAGCACCAGGAAGTGCTTTCCGTGCTATTCGAAGATGTCGGTTGCCAGCGCAGACCAGGGCAGGTTAGCAGCTGGCTGCTGCAGGAGCGGCTGCCGCTGTTGCTGCGGAGCGAGGCTGTTGCAGGTAGGGCACGCGGAGACTCTATCCCGGAAGTAGCGAGGCCAGAAGAACTGACTCTGAGCGATAGAAAGGGTCGCTTCGGCGATGATTACGGCCAGCTGCTGTAGCGAGGCGTCAGCCGCCAGGTGCTTGGCCAGGGACTTCAACTGACTGGAGGGCACGAAATTGACGTTTAGGACTATCAGATCGGACGCCTCGTATGGATGTCAGGTTGTGGATGAGAGAGGCGCCCGAAACAGCGTGTCAGCAACAAACATGTCCTTGCCCTTGCGATAAACCACAGTAACAGCTGGAGCATCATGCGCTGGAGCCGGGAGGAGGCCATGTGTATTGGCTTGTTGAGGATGGTGACCAGAGGCTGGTGGTCCGTTTCAATAGTGAAGCAGGTGCTCAGGATATAGTCCTTGAATTTAGAGCAGGCAAAGACAACAGCCAGCAGCTCCTTTTCAATCTGGGCATAGCGTTGTTCAGCGGTCGTCATCGTGCGGGATGCGTAAGACACAGGCAGTTGCACCCCGTCATAGATCTGCAGGCAGGCAGCCCCGAGGCCAAACTTAGATGCATCACATGTGAGAACGATGGGGCGCTGGAGGTCAAAGTACTTCAACGTTGGCATGCTGATCAGCTTGGATTTGAGGATGTCGAATGCTTTCTGGTGTTGCGGGAACCAGACCCAGGCAGTGTCCTTTTTCACCAGGTCCCTCAGAGGGGCGCTCAGTTCACCCGGCTCGTTGATTAACTTTCGCAGCTAGTTGACCATGCCCAGGAAGCGCTGTAGGCCAGGCACATCAGCAGGTGCAGGCATCTCGGATATAGCGGCCACCTTCTGCGGGTCAGGCTTCAGCCCCGATACTGTGAAGACATGCCCCACGTAGGTGACCTCAGGGACCCAAAATCGGCACTTCGGGTTGTGCTTCAGGTTGACTTCTTGGGCCCGCTGCAGCACCTGGCGAAGGTGGCAGTCGGGCTCAGCGACATTCTTCCCGTAAACCAGGATGTCACCGACAATGATGGCACACGGGAGCCCGGCAAACAGTTGTTCCATGGTCCTTTGGAACACCTCGCTGGCAGAATTGATCCCAAACGGGATGCGGAGGAAGCGATACCTGCCGAAAGGCGTGCTGAAGGTCGTCAGGTGCGAGGATTGCTCATCCCGAGGTATCTGCCAGAACGAACTCTTGGCATCGAGAACCGAGAACACAGTGGCAGGGCCGACCTGTGCAGCAACATCCTCCACCGTCTGCATAGGATAATGAGGGCGCTTGATGGCCAAGTTCAAGTCCTTAGGGTTGATGCAGATCTGTAGTTCACTCTTATCCTTCTTCGCAGCGACAACCATAGTAGAGACCCACTGGGTGGGGACCGTTACTGGCCATCATCTCGAGAAGAGTAGATTCGACCTTGCCCCTCATGGCGAAGGATACACAGTGCGGAGGACGGCCAACTGGCGTGATGTCGGGGTTGAGGGCAATCTTGTAGCTGTAGGGCAACTTTCCCAGCTTCGAGTCAAAACGGTCTGGGTATTCGGCCAGCGGGTTCAGGGGTGCCTCCACCAGGTGGACATCACTGTGGAAGCTCACCAATCCGAGGTCCTGGCAGGCCTCCACGCCGAGCAGGGGGGCACATTTACCATCTAGCAGGAAGAAAGAGAGGGGCCGAGAGGTCCTCAGCACCTTGCAGTGGAGAGTAGCCTTCCCCACAGGAAAAAGTACGCCGCCCCCATAGGCACGCAAAACAGCACTGTCTGTGGAAACGAGCTCATTATTCCTTATCTTCTTGAACAGGCTTGTTGACATAACATTAGCAGCAGCCCCCATGTCCACCTTAGCAGAGAAGGCCATGCCATTCACCATGACTCGGACGGTCGGGTCTGTTATCAGAGCAGGTGCACCTCGCAGGGAAAACACACTCAGTTCGCTCTGGGAAGAGCCAGAGTTAGACGGTGAGTTCATCATGCTGGAGATGGGAACCAGACGCGGTATCATCACCTGTCAAGTAGTGAGAGGGTTTCTGCTGTGGCTGTGCAGGGTTCCCACGGGAACGACAGGCCGCCGAGAAATGGTTGGGCTTGTTGCAGAAATTGCAGGTTTTCCCCAACGCCGGGCAGACATTAGAACGGTGCGAAACAAAGATACAATTCGGACAGCGTTGACGCGGTCTGGAGCCTGGCACGAGGCTTGCCCTCTGTCGGCGAGGAGCATAGTACTGGCGCACGGCGAAACCGGCTGCGTGGACTACAGGGTCAGGTGGCTGTACAGCGGAGGAGACAGCCTCAGCTAAACGAGAGGCATGCAACACCTCATTAAATGTCAGATCAGGCTTACGTAGCAGCTCAGAGCGCAGCTTATCATCCCGTAGACCAAAGACCAAGATGTCACAGGTCAAAGTCTCAGGGGTCAAGACATGCAGGTCACATAGGCGAGGCAGTTGGCGCAGCGCGGCCACAAAATTGTCAATAGATTCCCCAGGGTTTTGGCGTCGGGAGAACAGTTTGAAACGCTCTAGAATGTGGTTAGTGGGAAGGTCACACATCGCCGTAAATTTAGCAAGCAGACATACCGGGTCCTGAACACTCTCGCCTGGTCCATAGATGAATAACTCCGATCGCTCAAGCGCTTCGGGACCGGCCAGGTTCAGCAGAAGAGAGGCTTTGACCGCGGGGGCCACAGCAGGGTGAGCGATTGTAACATAATGCTCAAAGTCACGTCGGAACACACTCCAGCACATCCTCCCCCTGCACATGCGCACAACCACGGCCAGCACATCATCGGCGCCCTGCGCATGCGCACTGCCATGGCAACTGGTCGGCGCTGGTCACTTTCTCCCTCGCTTTGAATTGTGGGAGATCTGGCCGCCATTGCTGTCCAGTCGCCGCCTCGCCACGACCGCTGAAAAACAACGCAGAATCACTCCCTGACCCTGGATCTGGAGTAACTCCCTGAAGTAACTCTTGCTTCTGGTTTCCTGGTCCTCCAGAAATATTCTAAATGCAATTTAAACTGGAGGTGGTGGAGGGCTGAACAATAACAGCATATTGCATTTTATCTGTTTATTTCAGTGGCGGAAAACCCGGGGGGCCAGAGAGGACATGTCCCTCCCATGTTTTTGTCATCCGGATTTTAAAATCTCCCCTTTCCGCGAGACAGTGGAGGTGGGACTGCTGATCGAGGGTACCGATTGGGCGAGAGAGACGTCGGTCAGCAGGCAATCGGGGCGGGACATGATGATTCAGAGTGATGATTGGAGGAGGGAGGAGTGGGGGTGGGTGGGTGAGGATTTAGTGAGGTGATTGGAGGAGGGAGACGTGGCACAGACCTGCACCTCATCCGCAGCCTGGATCGATCCCGGCCGGGTCTCCGGCGCTGTCCCATCCCCCCCCCCCCCCCCCCCCCCCCCCCCCCACGGGTGGTCAGAGAGGTCGGGAGTCAGACGCGAGCTGTACCCCCATGCCCACAGCCAGCACAGAGAAGCAGCGCTAAACCCAGTGCAACACTGCCTCTCCCGCCAGGTTAACCTGCCTGGGCTTGCGGGAAAAATGGTCAGCGTGGAGAAGCAGCGCAGGTGTCCCGTCAGTCCCGTCAGGGCTTGTAGGTTGACCCGGCGAGACAGGCAGAGATGAGCTGCATTTAGCGCTGGATTGAGCCTCCGATGCCTCGCGCATGTGTGTGTGAGTGTGCGCATGCGCGCGCGGCCGCCAAAACGTTGTGTGTCCCCTCCATATTTTGATAGCGAGTTCCGTGCCTGGTATATATATATATATATATATATATATATATATGGTCTACGGTATATAAACACACTGAACATTTATCTCTTGTTCTGTATTATGTTTACTTATTCTGTTGTGCTGCATTGTCCTATCTGGGACACACGACAATAAAACTCTCTTGACTCTTGACTTGGACTTAAGGAAAAAAGGGTTCTTGGGGGAAAAAAGAGCTACCTTAAATTTAGTTGGGTCTGGTTGGGTAACTATGGTAGGGTGAAGACTATTCCATGCTTTAATTGTGCGGGGGAACTCCATGGAGCAGCCAGCAAATCTGTATAGAAGAAATTGGGTGACGTTTCAGGTAGAGAACTTTCTTTAGACTCCCTCTGGTTTTAGTGTTTTTAGTTTAATTTAAAGATACAGCGCAGAAACAGGCCATGCCGACCACCGATCATCCATACACTAGTTCTATCCCACACATTAGCAGAAAAAGTCAAGTCAAGAGTGTTTTATTCTGTTACGTCCCAGTGAGAACAATGAAATCCTTACTTGCAGCAGTGCACAGAATATGTAAACATAGTACTCTGTAAACAATGTTATAAACAAGAAAACAAAACGGTGTATCTTTATATGTGAATATATCATATCAATCTATATACTTTTAAAAGTGTGTGTGTGCATCTGTGTGTGTGTTTGTGGGTGTATGTGGGTGTATGTCACATTCCATTTTCAGATTTTTGGTAAAATTTTTGGCCTTTTGATTCCTTGATCCACCAAAACACACACAAAAACTCTGAGATTTTTTCCATTTCGCTAGCGATTCACTTTTACATTCGCAAATCCACTCCTCATTACATTTAGACATTTTTATGTACACATTTTAAAATAAAATCCTTTCCCCCCCCCCCCCCCCACTCACTCATTTTAAAATCTAAACGGGACTCACGAGCTGCTGACGTCACAATCCCACATGTCGACCAATCCAAGCCGCTTCTCTCTCTCTCTCTCTTCATTTGGCAGCCCGGCTCTTTTCCCCCCCTTCCAACTACGCACACTCGCCCACTCCAAACCCCCCCGTTCTCAAAATGCTCTGCCGATCGGGAGTAGAGATAAGGCGACGGGCAGGCGGGGTAAATGCTCTTCCGATCGGGAGAAGAGATAAGGCGTAAATTCCGCTGAACTCACAGCTGATGCAGCTCGCGAAGCCACGCCCCTCCCACCCCCTGCTCGCTCCAGAGTCAGAAGCCCACAGCTCCACTCCCACACCTGCCCGCCCGCCCGCTCCAACCCCCCACCCCTCCCCGTTCTCAAAATGCTCTGGCGATCGGGAGAAGAGATAAGGGGGCGGGTGGGGTAAAGGCCGGACGCTGTCATCGCACTTTCAATCCCGCCCCCCCCCCCAATGCCCGCCCGCCCGCTCCACCCTCCCCTTCCCGTACTCGGGGTCTGAAGCGCCGAGGATGCGAGGCCATGGGGCTGAGGCTCACTCTGAGGCCGGCGGCTGCTGGGCCTCCCTTCTCCACCCCTCCCATTCTCCCCCCCCCCCCTTCTTCCCCCTCCCCTCTCCCCTTCCGCCCTCTCTCTCTCTCTCTCCCCATTCTCTCGATCGGCCGACCCTCTGCTGCTTTTAATCGTCCACTCCTCTCACACCAGCAGGGTCTCCCGCTCAATAGACGCCGCAAATCGGAAACCCCAGCTCCAAAAGGCAGGAAGCTCCCCTGCCTCTGTGTCCCTTTCTGTGCCCCTCTCGGTGAGTCTCTTTCGTTGTGCCTCTCGCGGTGTGTCCCTCTCTGTGTGTCCCTCTCTGTGTTCCTCTGTGACCCTCTCTATGTGTTCCTCCGTGACCCTCTCTGTGTGTGCCTCCGTGTCCCTCTCTGTGTGCCTCCGTGTCCCTCTCTGTATTGCTCAGTGTCCCTCTCTGTGCCTCCGTGTCTCACTCTCTCTGCCTCCGTGTCTCCCTCTCTGTGCCTCCGTCTCCCCCTCCATGCCTGCGAATTGGGGGCTATGTGTGTGGATAGGACAGGGCATGGGGTAAAAGGAGTAAATTTATAATATCAATGGGGGTGGTTGGTGTGCGTGTGAGGAGTAGTGTGTGTGTGTGTGTGAGAGGTTGGTTAGTGTGTGTTGACACTTCCAGCCGCCCCCTCCCCTCGCAACCACGCCTTGGGGGAGCAGACCCAGCGGGTCTAGTATACTTGGTCTAATAATACACTTTTAAAATTGTGTGTGTGTGTGTGTGTGTCAAATTAGATTTTCAGATTAGATTTTTGGTCTTTGATTCGTTGATCCGCCAAAACCACACGCACAAACTCCGAGATTTTTTTCATTTCGCTAGCGATTTCACTTTTACATTCGCATATCCACTCCTCATTAAATGTAGACATTTTTCTGTATACATTTTTAAATCCTTCACCCCCCCCCCACCCCCCCCCCCCACTCACTCAATTTGTCGCCTCCTGCCGGCCACCTACTCATTGCGTCTCCCGCGCGACCATAATGGCTGCTGCCGCCCGGCTCTCCTCCAAAGGCCCCCCCCTTCCCGGCCCGGCCCGGCTCTGTCACGCTGGCTCAAACCAAAGATCGGCTGTTCTCCCGCTGCTTTTCCCCGTCCTCGGACATTAAAGCTGCAGGGGAACAGCCGATCTTTGGCTTGAGCCAGAGTGACAGAGCCGGCGCGTCAACGGCCTGTCGGCCCGCAGGCGCATTGAGGGCATGCGCAGCGTCTCGACGGCGTATGCAGCATCTTGACGGCATACACAACGTCTTGACGGCGTACGCCTGGCCCGCAGGCTCACTCGCCATCACGGCCGCCAGCTCCACCCTCCCCCCCCCCCTCCCCGTACTCGGGGTCCGAAGCGCCGAGGATGCGAGGCCTCACAGAATCTGATGGGGCCACGTTCACATTCTTAAGGCAGGGACAACTTTGAATCCAGCAATAGAGTGGCTCCGTTAATGGATTCATTCCACAGTGAGTTCAGTTCAGTAACAACCCCCCCTCTCCTCCCCCCCCTCGCCCGTTTCTCCCCCCCTTCTCTACCCCCCCATTGCTCCTCCCATCCATACCCCTCCTCACCTCTCACTCCTCCCCCCCACCTCTCACCCCCTCCCTTCCAACCACCTTTCCCCTTCCCTTCCCCCCACCTCTCCCACTCCCTTGCACCCACCTCTCCCCCTCCCCCCCGTCAACCGCACGTTCGGGGAACAGACCCAACGGGTCTGCACTTGGTCTAGTATCTATTAAAAGTCTGTGTGTGTGCGTGCATGCGTGAGTGCGTGTGTGGGTGTATGTCATATTGCCTTTGAAATGTATTTTCTCGAAAACCAGACAAATACGCTGTGATTTTTACATATTTCGGTGAAGATTTAACTTACGATTTCAGAAATCGACTCCTCCGTAAATTTGATCAATTATTTCCCCATAGTTTTAATAAAGTTGTTCACAAAACAGATTGGGTTTTTTTAATCAAACCGTTGTGGCAGCTGCGGACGCCACAATGCCCTTGCTCGCGGCACAGCCCGCTCTCGATTAAAGCAGATGCTCTCAACGCGCAGGCACACTTTCCACCACCCTCACTCCCCCTCAGTCATTTTTTCGCCTCTCGCTGTGCTGCAGACCAAAGATCCAGAGGGAGTAATGGCCACCAGGGCCACCTTCTCATTGCGTGCCCCGTGCGACGATAATGGCTGCTGCCGCCCGGCTCTCCTCCACTCCCCCCCCCCTGCTCTGTCACGCTGGCGGAAGCCACGATCGGCTGGTCCCCCCACTGCTTTTCACCGTCCTCACTCGGGACCATGCCCGCCCACTCCACCCTCCCTCCCTCCACCCCCTTCTCGGGGTCTGAAGCGTTCGGGAATTGGTCCTCTTTGACGACCCGGAGATAACCGGCTGGCTCCGGGGGTACAGAGAGGATGCGCCGAGGATGCAAGGTCAATGAGCTGAGGCTGACTGAGGCCAATGGCTGCTGGGCGACCCTACCCCTCTCCTCCCTCCCTTCTTCCTGCCTCCCTTCTTCCCCCCTTCCCTTCTTCCCGCTTTCCCTCTCTCCCCCTCTCTCTCCCCCTCCCTCTCTCTCTCCCCCCCTCTCTCTCTCCCTCTCTCTCAACCCCTGCCCTCTCTCCCCTAAACACCCTTCCTCCCCTGCCCCCTCTCCCTCCTCCCCTCTCTCCTCCCATCTCTCTCTCCCCACCTCCCTCTCCCCACCTCCCTCTCCTCCTCCCCTCCACCCCCCTCTGTCTCTTGCCCTTCTGTCTCTGCCCCTCTCTCTGTCTCTCCCCATTCTCTCTCTGCCCATTCTCCCTCAGCCCTCACTCTCTACCCACCCTCTCTCTTAATAATATTAATATATCAAGGAGGGGTAGTTAGCGTGTGTGTGGGGGTGGTTAGTGCGTGTGACGCCGCATGCCGCTCCCCCCATCCACCGGGCGTTGGAGGAACAGACCCAACGTGGGGGGTGGGGGGGGTTGTGTGTGACATACCCCCACACACACAATTCCCCTCCTGGGATTAATAAAGTTCTATCGTATAGTATCGTGTGTGGAGGATGGAACTGCAGATGCTGCTTTAAACTGAAGATAGACACAAAAATCTGGAGTAACTCAACAGGTCAGACTGAATCTCTGGACAAAAGGAAAACATTACATTTTGGGTTGGGTTTGAAATAGGTTCCTGCACACCTTTGGAATTTGGAAGCAAACAAGAGCACCCGGAGAAAACCCATGCGATCAAAGGGGAAAGGGGCAAACCATACAGACAACATCCATATTCAGGATCAATTCCGGGTCTTTGGCACTTTTAGGCAGCAATTTTATGGTCAATGTACTGTCCCATAGTCTTGAACATAATTAAAACATACAGCAGCTGTAAAGGGCGACATAGCGTCAATTGGAGATTTAAAACTGAAAATTGATATTTTCATTTTTTTTAGTAACCAAAGTTATCAATGTATCATTTTTTGTGTGTGGAAAAAAATATATAGTGGCACAGCTGGTAGACTTACTGCCTCACACGCC
Organism: Okamejei kenojei; assembly: GCA_035221665.1. Taxonomy (NCBI): domain Eukaryota; kingdom Metazoa; phylum Chordata; class Chondrichthyes; order Rajiformes; family Rajidae; genus Okamejei; species Okamejei kenojei. The sequence goes on from CM069145.1 coordinate 31,237,229, forward strand.
AGAGATCTGTGTTCGATCGTGTCCTCGGGCACTGGCTGTGTTGAATTTGCACATTCTCCCTGCAAGAGTGTGGGTTTCTTCCCACATCCCAAAGACACATTGGCTTTGTAGGTTAACTTGTCTCTGTAAAATTGCCCCAAATGTGTAGGGAGTGGGTGAGGAAAGTGGGATAACAGAACTTGTGTGAATGGGTAGACAACAAAAATGCTGGAGAAACTCAGCGGGTCAGGTAGCATCTATGGAGTGAAGATAATAGGCGACGTTTCAGGTCGAGACCCTTCTTCAGACTGATGTGAGGGTGGGGGGGCGGAAAGAAGAAAGGAAGAGGCGGAGACTGGGCTGAGGGAGAGCTTGGAAGGGGAGTAGAAAACAGGGATTACCTGAAATTGAAGAAGTCAATGTTCGTACCGCTGGGTTGTAAACTGCCCAAGCAAAATATGAGGTGCTGCTCCTCCAATTTACGGTGTGCCTCACTCTGGCCATGGAAGAGGCCCAGGACAGAAAGGTCGGATTCGGAATGGGATCGGGAGTTGAAGTGCTGAGCCATCAGGTTGGTTATTGCGAACTGAGTGGAGGTGTTGTGCGAAGCGATCGCTAAGCCTGCGCTTGGTCTCACCGAGGTTGATCATACACTGAATAATCCAACCACATTTTTGTTTGAAAGTGGAAAGAAATAATAGAAATTGCATTCATTGCAACGTGTTAAAAGAGTTGAGATACCATACTATAATTTTGCTGCATGTCATTGTGGTATATATCATGTCTTGATTGGTGAATATGTTTAGTTTGTGAGATTATTTGAAGCAGAAATAATATGTGAATGCTTCATTGAGCATAATTCCGACTGGTAACTACGCACTTTGTCTGAGCACATTATCGCACGCATCATGCAAGCCGTCTTAAATGACCACCTAAACTGTCATTTGGCAAATTAAAAAGCTGCCTGGCTAAAATTAAACTAGACCCAGATCCAAAATTAATAATATTAGGAGTTCCGGATTCAAATCTAATATTAACAGTAAACCAAAGACATTTCTTGGATTACTGTTTGATAATAGGGAAAAAATTAATATTGAAATTATTGAAGGGAACATTATCCCCCACAATTAAAATGTGGACAGTGGAAATGTTGGAGACGTTGCATTTGGAAAGAATCAGATTTGTCCTAATGGACAAATACGAACTCTTTGAACAGATATGGTCTCCATATACAGAATATTTGAAGGGGTAGCTGTTCTTGGCACCGCAACTCAATGGGTACCCGGCAGGATTAGATGAAAATAACTCTCTGTTTTTTCTTTTTGATTTGTATACATGTCTCCATTGATATCGCTATTTGAAATAGTGTTATTCACTATTAAGATGTATGCTATAATCTCTCTTTTTTTATATATAATACTTTATTTTAATTAAATACATATAACAAGAATACATACATATATATATTTTTTCTCCTCTCTTTTCCCTTTCTCTTTCTTTATAATCAAAATTATTATTTAATCACCATTCTTATTGATTAAAATTATTCTTTTTTCTACTTTAAAAAAAAATAGAAGTTTATAAGAACTATTTGTAACATTCGTATTCTTATTGAAATAAGTTGGTTGTGTATTTGAAAAGTTGTTATACTGTTGTTAGGATGGATTCCTTTTAATAAAAATATTATTACATAAAAAGCGGCCTGGCATACGTATTTGGAAACAGTTAAAGAAAACATTAAAATTATAAAGTATACCACTGGCTCTTCCCATTGCAAATAACATCACTTTTAAACCTTCAATGATGGATAAAGGTTTTTTAAAATGGAAGAACTATGGAATAAATAAGATGGGTGATCTCTACAGGGAAAGTTTATTCCTTTCATTTCACGAATTACAACAAAATTATGGATTACACTCAAAAGAGTACTTTAGATATTTACAAATTAGAGACTGTTAAATCAAACACACAGGATTTTAGAAATAGAAAGACAGAAATTTTAGATGAATGTCTAAATAAATATCCGAATACAGAAAAATTAATATATATTTATAATATTTTACTGGAAAATGATTTACCAAACTCGGAAATATATAGGCAAGCATGGGAAAACAAATTAGGACAAACAATTAGTGTAGAAGTATGGAATGAAAGTTTACAACATATACACCACTGCTCAATAAATGCCAGACACTCCCTGATACAATTTAAAGTTTTACATAGATTACGCTTTTCGAAATCCAAATTAAACAGAATTGTTTCAAATGTTTCTGCTATATGTGATAAATGTCAGCATTTAGAAGCTAATCTAACGCATTCATTCACAAAATGTATAAAAATTATTTTTGGATAGAAATTTTTAACATAATCTCGAAAGTAGTTAATGCAAATCTGACTCCAGACTCAAAATTAATCATATTAGGAATAATAGAAACGGATCATCTACTAACAACACAGCAAATAATTTTTATTGGTTATAGTTTAATAATTGGTAAAAAACTAATACTAAGATTTTGGAAAGGTCCTACATCCCCCACAATCAAAATGTGGATTACAGAAATGTCAGAGACACTTCATCTGGAAAGATTAAGACTTGTCCTTTTGGACAAGCTAGATCAATTCAGAGGAATATGGTCTCCATTTATTGAATACTTAAAGGGTCAAGGAGGTCCGGTTCGAGGGCCTGACTGAAGCCTGAATGAAGGAATGGATGAAGAACTAAATACAATAGATCACGGATATATCTCCAATGAAGAATATCTTGTTTTATACTCCACTCATTTTATCGATTTTCTACTATTTTATTTTATTTCTTTGTATTATTTCTCTTTACTATTTTCTTTCTGTTATAAAATAATAAAAAATATAGAGGTATAAATAAGAACGACTATAAACTTTAAAAATATTAAGAATGTATCTGACGAATAATATGTTTTTTCTTTTTTGATTTTATGTTATTCCTTCTTAATATGTATTTACTTCTAATCAAAATATTTTACAAAAAAAAGCTGCCAAGGTTGTCCGGCTGACGACAGAGAAAAAGAATTGTGACAGCCCTGCAAGGTGTATAATATTTTTGACTCTGTCATAGGCTTTTCTTACATATGCTGTCACAACGCACTGTAGTCTCTAAAGAACCATTCAGTTCCTTGCCCTCCGTTTCAGAATAATAGTGTTTTAAGCCAATAACTCAACACTAACACTGGCAATAAATAAATAAATAAATAAATAAATAACAAGCACAGCTTTCCAGCCCCTTATCTCATTGGCCACGCTTGGCTGCACATAGGTGTAAATCTGGCGGACCATCTTCCTCTAGTATGGGGGTGGGGGATGGGGCTCATAAGTGGAACAGCTTAGGGCCTCCCTTCATCTACAGTGGCTTGCAAAAGTATTCATACCCCTTGAACTTTTTCACATCTTGTCACGTAACAACCACAAACGTAAATTTATTTTATTGGGATTTTATGTGATAGACCAACACAAAGTGGTGCATAATTGCGAAGTGGAAGGAAAATGATACATGGTTTCCAAATTTTATTAGAAATAAAAAACTGAAAAGTGTGGCATGCAAAAGTATTCTGGCCCCCTGGGTCAATACATTGTAGAACCCCCTTTCGCTGCAATTACAGCTGCAAGTCTTTTGGGGTATGTCTCTACCAGCTTTGCACATCCAGATTCTGAAATTTTTGCCCATTCTTCTTTGCAAAATAGCTCAAGCTCAGTTAGATTGGATGGAGAGCGTCTGTGAACAGCAATTTTCAAGTCTTGCCAGAGATTCTCAATTGGATTTAGGTCTGGGCCATTCTAACACATGAATATGCTTTGATCTAAACCATTCCATTGTAGCTCTGGCTGTATGTTTAGGGTCGTTGTCCTGCTGGAAGGTAAACCTCCGCCCCAGTCTCAAGTTTTTTGCAGACTCTAACATGTTTTTTTCCAAGATTGCCCTGTATTTGACTCCATCCATCTTCCCATCAACTCTGACCAGCTTCCCTGTCCCTGCTGAAGAAAAGCATCCCCACAGCATGATGCTGCCACCACCATGTTTCACAGTGGGGATGGTGTGTTCAGGGTGATGTGCAGTGTTAGTTTTCCGCCACACATAGCGTTTTGCATTTAGGCCAAAAACTTCAATTTTGGTGTCATCAGACCAGAGCACTTTCCTCCAAGTGTTTGCTGTGTCCCCCACATGGCTTGTGGCAAACAGCAAACTGGACTTCTTATGGCTTTGTTTCAGAAATGGCTTTCATCTTGCCACTCTTCCATAAAGGCCCGATTTGTGGAGTGCACGACTAATAGTTGTCCTGTGGACAGATTCTCCCACTTGAGCTGTGGATCTCTGCAGCTCCTCCAGAGTTACCATGGGCCTCTTGGCTGCTTCTCTGATTAATGCTCTCCTTGCCCGGCCTGTCAGTTTAGGTGGACGGCCATGTCTTGGTAGGTTTGTGCCATACTCTTTCCATTTTCGGATGATGGATTGAACAGTGCTCTGTGAGATGTTCAAAGCTTGGGATTTTTTTTATAACCCAAACCTGCTTTAAACCTCTCCACAACTTTATCCCTGATCTGTCTGGTGTGTTCCTTGGGCTTCATGATGCTGTTTGTTCACTAATGTTCTCTAACAAACCTCTGAGGCATTCACAGAACACAGCTGTATTTATACTGAGATTAGATTACACATAAGTGGACTCTATTTTCTAATTAGGTGACTTCTGAAGGCAATTGGTTGCACTGGATTTTATTTAGGGGTATCAGAGTAAAGGGGGCTGAATACTTTTGCACGCCACACTTTTCAGTTTTTTATTTGTAAAACAATTTGAAAAGCATGTATCATTTTCCTTCCACTGCACAATTATGCGCCACTTTGTGTTGGTCTATCACATAAAATTCCAATAAAATACATTTAATTGTGTGGTTGTAACGTGACAAAATGTGGAAAAGTTCAAGGGGTATGAATACTTTTGCAAGCCACTGTAAATCCAGCCCTGGCTCTATCTAACGCTCTCTTGAAAGCATCCAGAGAATTGCCCTCCACTGCCTTCAGAGGCAGAGAATTCCACAGATTCACAACTCTGGGTGAAAAAGTTTTTCCTCATTCTGTTCTAAATGGCCTACCCCTTATTCTTAAACTGTGGCCCCTGGTTCCCTTTTTGTTCCAGTCGTCACAGTATTTATGTGGCTGGTCCAGGTGAATTTCTGGTTAATGATAATTCCTAAGATGTGAATGTTGAGGAACTCGGTGATGGTAATGTAATTGAATGACAATGTAAGATGGTTAGGCTCTTTCTAATTGAAGAAGTTGCTACTTTCATGGCAGAAATCTTATTTGCCACATAGTCGTCTGTGCCTGTTATGATAAAAAAACCTTTGACTTTAAAATATTTTAATTAACTGCATTAAATATATATTAAAACAGTCCGTTTCTTTCCAGAGTATATGTTTTGCTGCAATGTCTAATTGCTGTAGCGATCCTAACTACACAACCCATGATACTGGCAATAATGATAATGAAGAAAAAGCTCAATCTGCCAATATTGCCTTGGGGTGGGTCAATGAACCACTGAACTCCTTGCTGAAAGGGCTTTTACCAGCCAACCAGATACATGTGGACAAACTGCTGAGGTACAGGTCATTGAATACTCCATCCCTTCAGTTCTTTTCAGTACAATTATTTGGCCTTCATATTAATATCTTGTAAATACAGCCTTCTTAATCTCCCAGTTTTATTGTTCAATTGGTTAATCATTTCCTTTATTCTTACATTTTGTGTCATTTTATCTTGAGTTGAATCTTACTTCATATTAGTTCTTTGATATTTGGTAATATTTAAGTTTGTTTGTTATCTGAATTTCAGGGTGGTTTGTGATAGATTTGTCTTAATAAATTAACGACTTGGATTAACTTTTCAATTGTAATCATTCTGAAAGTGTTAACTTGTTTCCAGATTGAGTAAGGGTATAGATCTGTGATTTTTAGACCAGGCTACCACTTTTCTGGAATATATTTTGCTGTGAAATCTGTACTTGTGGATTTCTACCCCATTTTGGCCGAACACAGTTTTATAACTATTATAAATCTCCACTATTGTCCCTGTACCCAAAAAGGCAAGGATTACTTGACTAAATGACTACAGGCATGCAAGGCCCGCACTAGGCCGATTGGACCAATTTTTCCAAATTGGCCCCGCGCCTAAGGGGGGGGTCCCGCGTTAATTTTCCATTTTTCAGATGGAATTTCAAATTCGCTTTGTTAAATAAAGATTTTTTAAAAAACATTCGCCATACGGATTTTTTTTTACAAAATGAACATGGATAACAAACGCTGTGAATAATAAACGATGTGTTAACTGCTACTGTAGCGGTTCACAGCCAGTAGTTAACAAGTAGTTATACAATGGGTCATCAATGCACCGATCCACAATCCTCAGTAAATGCGTTAAATTGTGTCACTCGCTGCCACCGGAGCAGCCGAGATTCTGATCTGGACCCGCGGAGTGTGGGAGTCTACAGGGCAGCACCCAGCACCGCAGCGAACTCAGCAGTGAGTATTCAACGCTAAACGCCGGGAGCGGACAGGCGGGCATGTGTGTGCGTGAGAGTGAGGGGGCAAGAAAGGATCAGATTTGTATGAAATCGGCGGAGTCTCTGTGTTTGTGTGTGTGTGTGTGTCTCTGTGTCTGTGTGGCTGTGTTTGTGTGTGTGTGTGTGCGCGTGCCGTGGAGAGACAGAGGGGGGATTTTCAATTGCAAAACACGTTTTCAATTAAGTTGGACACGATTACTGTCAATATGGGCAGCTCACAGAGCAGAGTCAGAATGATAAACACTTCTCGGTTCTCACACACACACTCGTGGAGTGAACTGTAGATATAAACGTGGCTGGGAGTAGAGGAGTGGGGGGGGGGGGGAGAGGGAGAGAGAGAGGAAGAGGGGAGAGAAAGGGAGAGAGAGAGAGGAAATTGGAGAGAAGAGAGAGAGAGGAAGGGGGGAGAGGGAGAGAATTTGAGAGAGCAGAGAGGAAGGGGAGAGAAAGGGAGAGAGAGAGGAAATTGGAGAAGAGAGAGAGAGAAAGAGAGGGGGAGAGAGAGAGGGAGAGATGGGGGGGGAGAGAGATAGAGGGGGAGAGAGAGAAAGGGAGAGAGAAGGGGGAGAGAGAGGTGTGAGGTGATTGGAGACCAAAACCCTTTAGATCTCCCTCTCACTACCTCCCTCCCCCTCCTTCTTTAGAGGGGAGGGGGGATGAGGGAAGGAAGGGGGGAGAGGGTGGAGGGGAGAGAGGAGTGTGCCTTGCTTGGTGGAGAAGAGGGATGTGGGAACGCTGTATGCAGATGGTGACTCACTCTCACACTGGGATCCCCCCCCCCCCCCCGCCCCCTCTATGGAGCGAAGGAAATATGCAACGTTTTGGGTCGAAACCCTTCTTCAGACCCGGCCCGAAACATTGGCTATTTCCTTCGCTCCATAGATGCTGCTTCAAGCCCTGTCCCATTGTGCAAGTTCACCCAAGAGCTCTCCAGAGTTTAAAATCTCTGTGTAGCATCTCTGTCCCTATGTTCAAATTCCCATTGAAATAAAATACAATTTTCGACTTAAAAATTTCACAGCGGGATCGCGATTAGTCGATTCCTATGCATTTTCAATCATCGTTCGATTCAGTGTAATTTTCACACCTGGTTGATATAGTTTAAAAAATATATATACAGTACATTAAAATATACCCGGTACTAAACCCACGAATATTAAGGTGATTACTGATGTTACAAACGGTTATAAATGATTATAATTTCAAAGTGAAATAGGAGATTTCCGTGGAAAGAATATTTAACCAGAGAGGTTGCAGTGAGGTCACTGCAAAATGCTCACTTAAAACAATACGCCGTCAACTCAGGATTGTTTCTTAGCCCTACGACAGGTGTTTCAATCTCACCTCGTAGCTCGCTGTTAATCAATTCATAGCTATTAATTTTCATTCCTGGTCCGCATCGAACTTCTCCAACTGTAAACTGTTCAAGTTACGCTTCTTGTGTGGTGGTAAGGGGACGGGAGGGATGCTAGGATAACATACCATATATTTGCATTTATATAGCGATCCTGCTGCGAGAATTTTAAGTCAAAAGTTGTATTTTATTTCAAAGTGGGAATTGGAAGATAGGGACAGAGATGTTACACAGAGATTTTGATAGGAAGGAAAAAAAACAGCAGATGAGTAAAACATCGGTCAAATGGTAGGTTCAATGAAGATCGGGCGAGGGGGATTGGGGGTGGGGGGAAAGTGTCTATAGCTTGGGACTTGCCTAAATGAGTACTGAGATGGATTATCATTCCACACCAAATTTCTTAGACAATAATACCTTTTATGCAATTATCACAATAGTTTGTTGGATATGGATCAACGGACTCTGTATGGTACATGCTCGTAAATTGGTAAAACAAATGTTCTTCTTTAAGTATTGTTGTTTCTGGGATGGGGTGACTGATAACAAATAACCTACATTCTATATTTTGTCATAATGTGGCTGAAACAATGGCATATTTTGTGAAATTTATTGAGATAGAAAGATGCAACTGAGTTTGGGCAAGATATTGCCTTGCAACATTCTGTATGTCATGGAGAGGATTACATAGAAACATAGAAACATAGAAATTAGGTGCAGGAGTAGGCCATTCAGCCCTTCGAGCCTGCACCGCCATTCAATATGATCATGGCTGATCATCCAACTCAGTATCCCGTACCTGCCTTCTCTCCATACCCCCTGATCCCTTAGCCACAAGGGCCACATCCAACTCACTCTTAAATATAGCCAATGAACTGGCCTCAACTACCCTCTGTGGCAGAGAGTTCCAGAGACTCACACTCTCTGTGTGAAAAAAAAAACTACAATTCAAAGGTAATGAATATACAGAGTATTCTTATTTCCATCATGAACATGCAATAGTGATATAGGACCCAGGTCCTACTACAGTAAACTCACGAGCTACTACGGTATGACTACGTGTTAAAAAGTATCACATTTTTACATCCCGAGTATATTTTACTCGTGTACATTTTCCAACATGTTGAAAAATCTTCACGAGTTACCACGTTTCCCAAGTAACTGCCGTTAGCGCTAAGAAATGGCATGTTGGCCTTTATAACAAGATTAATCAAATATAGGAGCAAAGAGGTCCTTCTGCAGTTGTACAGAGTTCTAGTGAGACCGCACCTGGAGTATTGTGTGCAGTTTTGGTCCCCTAATTTGAGGAAGGACATTCTTGCTATTGAGGGAGTGCAGTCTAGGTTTACAAGGTTAATTCCCGGGATGGCAGGACTGTCATATCCTGAGAGAACGGAGCAGCTGGACTCGTACACTCTGGAGTTTAGAAGGATGAGAGGGAATCTCATTGATACATATAAGATTGTTAAGGGCTTGGACACGCTAGAGGCAGGAAACATGTTCCCGATGTTGGGGGAGTCCAGAACCAGGGGCCACAGTTTAAGAATAAGGAGTAAGCCATTTAGAACGGAGACGAGGAAACACTTTTTCTCACAGATAGTGGTAAGTCTGTGGAATGCTCTGCCTCAGAGGGCGATGGAGGCAGGTTCTCTGGAAGCTTTCAAGAGAGAGCTAGATAGGGCTCTTAAAAATAGCGGAGTCAGGAGATATGGGGAGAAAGCAGGAACGGGGTACTGATTGGGGATGATCAGCCATGATCACATTGAATGAATGTGATATGAAGGTACACGTTCATAGGCTACGTTTTGGGCCGAAACCCTTCTTCAGACGGTGTCTTCGTGTGATATGAAAGTGCATTAGGTGTCAAATTAAACTTATTTTTATGCTTTATCTGATTGGGGGGGGGGGGGGAGTTCCTTTCAGAGCGTGTGGGTAGTCTGTCCATGGGTAAATTTGCGGGGAGGGCAGGAGGGTTGAGTAGGAGGGGGTCGGCTGGGGATCATCTAGCTCAAGAGCGGGTCAGCGGGTGATGGATAACAGGACAGCGGGCGGTGGAGCTTACTCCATATGTCAGTGCGAGTAACCTCAATTGATCCCTTGATCGCGCTGACACAGGAGTAAGCTCCAGCGCCCGCTGTGATGTTATCCATCACCCGCTGACCCATTCCGCTCTATGATCTTTGCACTTGAGCTGGGCCCCTCACTGTTTAGACGGAGAGCACTGCCAGATGTGAGCGGGCAGAAGGCACTGAGATGACAGTAGGTTCCGCTGTCCGGTGATGGAGGCCGCTCATAGCCATGCGAGCTGCTTCCCTCCCCGGACACAATGTGGTGGCTCCGCGCCCGCAGCGCCGTGGCAGCAGTGAGTGAGGGAGTTACTGGCATGAACCCGACCCTCTCCTTCTCAACGCTCCTTCCCTCCTCGCAACTTTACCCCCTGGCTAGACTCCCCACACACTGTGAAAGGAACTCTCCCCCGAATTGTCATGTTACTTACGACACGCGACTCATTTATAATTATTTATTTATATTTCTATGAAATATTTTCCCAAGTGGGCCCCGCACCACCTAAGGCCGGCCCTACAGGCATGTCACACTGACCTCTGTAGTCATGAAGACACTCGAAAGTCTTGTGCTGGCCAAGCTGAAAAACCCTCTGCGGTTTGCATATCGGACCAATAGATCCATGGATGATGCAGTCAACATGGGCCTGCACTTCATCCTACAGCACCTAGTCCGCCAGGGGACCTATGCGAGGATCCTGTTTGTTGATTTTAGTTCTGCATTCAACACCATTGTGCCAGAGCTACTACACTCCAAACATTCCGAGTTGACTGTGCCTGAATCCGTCTGTCAGTGGATCACCAACTTCCTGACAGACAGGGAGCAGCATGTGAGGCTGGGAAAGCACATCTCCGACCCACAAACGTTCAGCATAGGAGCACCACAAGGCTGCGTACTCTCTCCTCTACTCTATCTACAACAATGACTGCACCTCCACGGACTCCTCTGTCAAGCTTCTCAATTTTGCGGATGACAAAACCCTGATTGGACTGATCCAGGATGGGGAGGAATCTGCCTACAGACATGAAGTGTCACAGCTGGCGCCTGGTGCCGTAGCAACAACCTAGAGCTCAATGCTCTTAAGACAGTGGAATTGATTGTAGACTTTAGGAGAGCTCCCCCTCCACTCACCCCACTCACCATCAACAACACCATAGTCACATTTGTGGAGTCTTTTAAGTTCCTGAGAACCATCATCTCCAAGGACCTTAAGTGGGGGGCTACCATCGACTCCACAGTCAAAAAGGCACAACAGAGGATGTACTTCCTGCAGCAGCTGAGGAAGCACAATCTGCCACAGGTAATGATGGTCCAATTGTACACGGCCATCGTAGAGTTCTCACCTTCTCCATCATGGTCTGGTTTGGCTCAGCCACCAAGCTCGACACCTGGAGGCTGCAGCGAATCGTCCGATCAACAGAGAAGATTATTGGCTGCAACCTTCCCTCCATTGATGAAATGTACACTGCAAGGGCCAGGAAGTGAGCGGGCAAGATCATCTCTGACCCCTCTCACCCTGGCCACAAACTCTTTGAATCACTTCCCTCTGGAAGGCAACTCCGGATTGTCAAAGCTGCCACAGCCAGGCATAAAAACAATTTTTATGTACGAGTAGTTGCTCTATTCAACAGCCAAAAATCTGTAGCTGATTTTTGATCTGATTTTTGATCTGATTTTTGGTTGGTTCACATGCTTGATCAATGGTGTTTTATCATTAATGTCTTATTGTTATTAATGTTTAGTGTTTTCTGAGTCATTCGTAACTGTCACCTTGTAAGGTGTAAGGTGAACCTTACACTTCCAGCTTGATTGACACATTAAACGCTTAAAATGAATGACTCACCCACTATAAAATATGTTATTGAAATGCAAAGATTTTGCAAGAAGGGATAAGAGAGTAAGGTTAGGTAAAATTAGGACCGATGTGAGAAGGGAGGTGAATACAGAATTAAAGGTGTTGTATTTGAATGTGCGTAGTACAGGAAACAAAGTAGACGAGCTTATATCACAGTTAGAGATTGGTAGGTAACATGTTGTGGAAATTACAGAGACATGGCTGCAAGAAGATCGGAGCTGGAAGCTGGATATTCTGGGTTATACGTCATATCGGAATGACAGAAAGGTGGGCAGAGGGGGTGGGGTAGCTCTGTTGGTTAGGAATTAAATTCAGTCCTTAGTTAGGGGTGACATAGGATCAGAAGATGTAAAGTCATTGTGGATAGAGCTGAGAAAATGGTTTAAAAAAAAAGACCCTAATGGGAGTTATCTACAGGCCCCCAAACAGTTGCCAGGATATAGGGTGCAATTTATATCAGGAGATAAAATTGGCATGTATAAAAGGCAATGCAATGGTGAGCATGAGAGATTTCAATATGCAGGTAGACTAGGAAAATCAGGTTGGCACTGGACCCCAAGAAAGGGAATTTGTAGAGTGCCTCCTTCTTAGATGGATTCTTGTAGTTGAGGTTGCCAGGATAAAGGAATTTGGAGTTAAGTGTTATGTAATGAACTGGATTTGATAAGGGAAGTAAAGGAACCATCAGGAGGTTACGGCCACAATATATGTTTTAATCTGCAATTTGAAAAGGAGAAGGTGATGTCGGATGTATCGGTATTGCAGCTGGGCAAAGAGGACTACAGAGGCATGAGGGAAGAGCTCACCAAAGTTGACTGGAAAGGGACCCTAGCAGGGATGACGGTGGAACAGCAATGGCAGGAATTTCTGGGAATAATCCGGAAGATGCAGGATCTTTTCATTCCAACGAGGAAGAAAGATTCTAGGGGGAGAAGGAGGCGACTGTGGCTGACAAGAGAAGTCAAGGACAGTATAAAACTAAAAGAGAAGGCGTATAACATAGGGGGAAGCCAGAGGATTGGGAAGCTTTTAAAGAATAGGGGGCTTTTAAAGAGAGGCCCACAGGAGCCGTTGGAAGAGAAGGAGGGGGAGGAGCGACACCCGACCGGTAAGGTTTAAAATCAAGCGCGGGGCTTGTTTTTTCAGAGGCCCACAGGAGCCGTTGGAAGAGAAGGAGGGGAGGAGCGACACCCGACCGGTAAGGTTTAAAATCAAGCGCGGGGCTTGTTTTTTCAGAGGCCCACAGGAGCCGTTGGAAGAGAAGGAGGGGAGGAGCGACACCCGACCGGTAAGGTTTAAAATCAAGCGCGGGGCTTGTTTTTACTTAAATCCATAACATTCCATTCAGAGAAGTGTGTTTTTTTTTTTAGGAAGCCGCTAATTGGTGGGAAGTGGACTAGGGTAAGCAGCTGATTGGTGGGAAGTGGACTAGGGAAAGCAGCTGATTGGCAGTCAGATCCCAGCAGTTTGTTGTGTACTTTGTATTGTGTTGCTATTGTATCCTGTGTAAGGGGGCAGTATGAAGGCCAGGGCAGTGTACTGTTCTGGATGTCAGATGTGGGAGGTCAGGGAATCTGATAGCCCTCCAGACATCCACATCTGCACCAGGTGTGTCGAGATGGGGCTCCTAAAGGATCGTGTTAGGAACCTGGAGCAGCAGCTCGATGACCTCCATCTGGTCAGGGAGAGTGAGGAGGTCATAGAGAGGAGCGACAGGGAGGCAGTCACTCCCGGACCACAGGAGGCAGACAAGTGGGTCACGGTTAGGAAGGGCAAGAGGCAGGGGCTAGAGAGTACCCCTGTGACTGTACAACTGGAAAATAGGTACTCGGTTTTGAGTACAATTGGAGGGGACAGTCTACCTGGGGGCAGCAACACCGGCCGGGTCTCCAGCACAGAGACCGGCCCTGATGCTCAGAAGGGTAGCAAAAAGAGGAGGGCAATTGTAATAGGGGACTCTATAGTTAGGGGGTCGGATGGGCGATTCTGTAGACGTAGTTGGGAAACCCGGATGGTAGTTTGCCTCCCAGGTGCCAGGGTCTCGCACGTGTCGGAACGTGTCCAAAAGATTCTGAAAAGGGAGGGAGAGGAGCCTGATGTTGTGGTACACATAGGTACCAATGACATAGGCAGAAAAAGAGATGAGGTCCTGAAGGGAGAATTTAGGGAGTTGGGGGGGGAAAGTTAAGGAGAAGGACCAAGAGGGTAACGATTTCAGGATTACTGCCTGTGCCGCGTGACAGTGAGAGTAGGAATGGAATGAGGTGGAGGATAAATGCATGGCTGAGGGACTGGTGCAGTGGGCAGGGATTCAAGTTTCTTGATCACTGGGACCTCTTTTGGGGAAGGCATGATCTGTACAAAAAGGACGGGTTGCACTTGAACCCGAGGGGGACCAATATCCTGGCAGGGAGATTTTGCAAAGGCTACTGGGGAGACTTTAAACTAGAAAGGCTGGGGGGAGGGACTCAGGTAGAGGGGGCTAGGGGACAGGGTGTGGGGCAAGAGGCAGAGAAGGGAAGCACTCGGACCCAAAATGTAAGCGAGAAAAGGGAAAAAGATAATAGACAGAGAATAAGGGATGGTGGGTTTATAAAATGTGTATATTTTAATGCTAGGAGCATTGTAAGAAAGGTGGGATGAACTTAGAGCTGGATTGACACCTGGAAATATGATGTTGTGGCAATCAGTGAAACATGGTTGCAGGACGGCTGTGATTGGAAACTAAATATTACAGGATTTTCGTTGCTTCAGGTGTGATAGAATTGGAGGGACCAGAGGTGGAGGTGTTGCATTGCTTATCAGAGAGGATATTACAGCAGTGCTTTGGCCAGGATAGATTAGAGGGCTCGTCTAGGGAGGCTATTTGGGTGGAACTGAGAAGTGGGAACGGTGTAGCAACACTTTTAGGGGTGTATTATAGACCGCCAAATGGGGAGCGAGAATTGAAGAGCAAATATGTAAGGAGATAGCAGATATTAGTAGTAAGCACACGGTAGTGATTGTGGGAGATTTCAATTTTCCAAAAATAGACTGGGAAACACATTCTGTAAATGGGCTGGATAGTTTGGAGTTTGTAAAATGTGTGCAGGATAGTTTTTTGCAGCAGTACATAGAGGTATCGACCAGAGAAGGGGCAGTGCTGGACCTCCTGTTAGGAAATGAGGCAGGTCAGGTGACGGAGGTATGCGTTGGTGAGCACTTCGGGACCAGTGATCACAATACCATTAGTTTCAATATAATTATGGAGAGAGTCAGAACTGGACCTAGGGTGGAGATTTTTGATTGGAAAAAGGCTAACTTTGAGGGAATTTAAAAGGAATGAATTGGGCCACTCTGTTTTATGGGAAGGATGTAGAAGAGAAATGGAGGACATTTAAAGGGGAAATTTGTAGAGAGGGTACACAGACACCTTAAAGTCTTCAGTACTTTATTAAGCATACATTATACATAGCCCTGGCTGTACGTGGTCTGTCACGAACACTAGAGAGAGAGAGCTAGGGGCGTGTGGGTTACAATTATACTAACTGGTGGGGGAGTGGTTAGCATGGACATCGTTACTATCAATTAAAGGTGTACACACATATCATCTACATCCTTCCTCTACCAAAACAAACAGTGAGTGACAGGGCGACCACGTCTCATGCGCTAGGGTGAGTGCAAACAGTAAAGCACAGGGATACAGGATCACACGTAATCGCCGTAACGGACCGGCGGCCTGACCAGGCGACCAGACTGGGTCCGCACCTCGCCATCACCTCCTTCCCCGACGGGAACAAGCGGAGACGCTGGGACATGGTGGGGGCTACGGACAGGAGAACCCCTTGGCGACGAAGGCATCGGGGGGGGCGGCGAAGAGAAGGGCGAGGAAGCCGGAGAAAGCGGGACCGCAGCCGGGAGGCGTTCCGGAGGAGGACGAGGGGAGGTCGGCCCCAGAGGAACGGGCAAAGCACAGGGCCGCGACAGTGGCAGCGGGGGGGCATACGGAGCCCTGGGGGAGGGAGAGGCTCGTTCACGAGCCGGAGATGCTGGCGGGACCGGCGGTACACCCTTCCGTCGTGGGTTGACAAGGTACGAACGAGGGGAACCGGCAGAACCGACGACCACGGCCAGCCTGGAACGGCCAGAAGAGGACCACATACGGACGACCTGGCCGGGGAGAAGAGGGCAGAGGACACGGCAGGACCTGTCGTGGGAACGCTTCTGGATACTGTGTTTTTCGGCAATGCATTCCCGGACCGAGGCAGGTTTAAAGACGGAGGGGGACAGGGACTGCTGAGACACCGGGACCGTGGGCCCTCGTGACTCGGGACATGAGTCGCTGAGCGGGAGCCCAGGGCATGGTCGCGGGAGATGTTTCAGAGGTTCAGCAGGGCCAGGTAGATGTCGGAGCGGGATAGGCGACAACGCTCCTACAATCCTTTAGCACTGCGGACCGCGCGCTCGGCCAGTCCATTGCTCTGTGGGTATTCCGGGATGCTGGTGTAATGACGAAAGTTCCATCGTTCAGCAAAAGCGCGGAACTCGGCACTGGTGAACTGGCTGCCGTTGTCCGACTGCAGGCTGACGGGGGACCCGAGGGTGGCAAAGTGGCGGCGCAACTTCTCGATGACCGCGGAGAAAGAGAGGGAGTGGAGCTGGTCAACTTCAAACCAGCTGGAGTAAGAGTCGACAAGCACCAGGAAGTGCTTTCCGTGCCACTCGAAGATGTCGGTTGCTAGCGCAGACCATGGCAGGTCAGCAGCTGGCTCTTGCAGGAGCGGCTGCCGCTGTTGCTGTGGAGTGAGGCTGTTACAGGTAGGGCACGCGGAGACCCTATCCCGGAAGTAGCGAGGCATGTCAGGCCAGAAAAACTGGCTCTGAGCGACAGAAAGGGTCGCCTCGGCCCCGGATGGCCACAATGAGCGTTTTCGAAGTTATTGTTCTCGTAGTGCTTCGGGCACCACCACCTTGTGCCCTTTCACAATCACACCATCACGCAGCACCAACTCGTCACGAACCAAGAAGGCACCGCTGCGGCCGGCAGGGAAGAACGGCGGTCTGGCCAACCCTGCATGATGATCGCGGCCAGCTGCTGTAGCGAAGCGTCTGCTGCCGTGTGCTTGGCCAGGGACTTCAACTGACCGAGGGCACGAAGTTCACGCCCAGGACTATCAGATCGGACGTCTCGTACGGATGCTGGGTTTGTGGATGAGAGAGGCGCCCGAGACAGCGTGTCAGCAACAACCATGTCCTTGCCCTTGCGATAAACCACTGTGAAAGTGAAGCGTTGTAGCTGGAGCATCATGCGCTGGAGCCGGGAGGAGGCCATGTGTATCGGCTTGTTGAGGATGGTGCCCAGAGGCTGGTGGTCCGTCTCGACAGTGAAGCAGTTGCCCAGGATATAGTCTTTGAATTTGGAGCAGGCAAAGACAACCGCCAGCTGTTCTTTCTCAATCTGGGCATAGTGTTGTTTCAGCGGTCGTCATTGTGCGGGATGCGTAGGACACAGGCAGTTGCACACCCCGTCATGGATCTGCAGGCAGGCGGCCCCGAGGCCAAACATAGATGCATCACACGTGAGAACGATGGGGCGCTGGAGGTCGAAGTACTTCAGCGTTGGCATGCTGATCAGCTTAGATTTAAGGGCGTCGAATGCACGCTGGTGTTGCGGGAACCAGGCCCAGGCAGTGTCCTTTTTCACCAGATCCCGCAGAGGGGCACTCAGTTCGCTCAGGTCGGGGATGAACTTTCCCAGGTAGTTGACCATGCCCAAGAAGCGCTGCAGGCCATGCACGTCAGCAGGTGCAGGCATCTCGGATATTGCGGCCGTCTTCTGCGGGTTGGGCTTCAGCCCCGATGCCGTGAAAACATGCCCCACATAGGTGACCTCAGGGACCCGGAATCAGCACTTCTTCGGGTTGAGCTTCAGGTTGACCTCCCAGGCCCGCTGCAGCACCTGGCGAAGGTGGTGGTCGTGCTCAGCGACATTCTTCCCATAAACCAGGATGTCGTCGACAATGATGGCACACGGAAGTCCAGCAAAACAGTTGTTCCATGGTCCTTTTGCTGGCAGAGTTGATCCCAAACGGCATGCGGAGGAAGCGATACCTGCCGAAGGGCGTGCTGAAGGTCGTCAGGTGCGAGGATCGCTCGTCTAGAGGTATCTGCCAGAACAAACTCTTTGGCATGAAGAACCGAGAACACGGTGGCAGGGCCGACCTGTGCAGCAACATCCTCCACCGTCCGCATGGGATAGTGCGGGCGCCTGATGGCCAAGTTCAAGTCCTTAGGGTTGATGCAGATCCGTATTTCGCTCTTGTCTTTCTTCGCAGCGACAACCATAGTAGAAACGCACCGGGTGGAGTCCGTTACTGGCTTCAGGATGCCCGTGGCCACCATCTCGCGAAGAGCAGACTCGACCTTGCCCCTCATGGCAAAGGACACACGGTGCGGGGAACGGACGACCGGCGTGATGTCAGGATTGAGGGCAATCCTGTAGCTGCAGGGCAACTTCCCCAGCTTCGAGTCAAACCGGTCCGGGAATTCGGCCAGCGGGTTCAGGGGTGCCTCTACCAGGTGGACATCACTGTGGAAGCTCACCAATCCGAGGTCCTGGCAGGCCTCCACGCCGAGCAGGGGGTCACATTTACCGTCTAGCAGGACGAAAGAGAGGGGCCGAGTGGTCGTCAGCACCTTGCAGTGGAGAGTGGCCCTCCCCACAGGAACAAGTACGCCACCCCCATAGGCACGCAAATCTGCACTGTCTGTGGAAACGGGCTCATTATTTCTTATCTTCCTGAACAGGCTTGTTGACATAACATTGGCAGTTGCCCCCGTGTCGACCTTAGAAGAGAAGGCCATGCCATTCACTGTGATTCGGACGGTCGGGTCCGTTATCAGTCCAGCTGCACCTCGCAAGGAAAACACACTCAGCTCACTCTGAGAAGCGTCAGGGTCAGACGGGGGAAGATCATCGTGCTGGAGATGGGAACCAAACGCCGAATCATCACGTGTCAGGTAGCGAGACGGTTTCTGCTGTGGCTGTGCAGGGATCCCACGGGAACGGCATACAGCCGAGAAGTGGTTGGGCCTGTTGCAGAAATTACAGGTTTTCCCCAACGCCAGGCACACATTAAAACGGTGTGAGACAAAGTTACAATTTGGACATCGTTGAGGCGGTCTGAAGCCCTGCAGTTGTCTTACCCTCTGTCGCCGGGGAGCCTTGTACTGGGGACCAGCGAGACTGGCTGTGTGGACCACAGAGTCAGGTACAGCGGAGGCATGCAGCGCCTCATCAAATGTCAGATCAGGCTTACGCAGCAGCTCATAGCGCAGCTTATCATCCCGCAGACCAAAGACTAAAATGTCACGGGTCAAAGTATCAGGGGTCAGAACATGCAGGTCACATCAGCGAGCCAGCTGGCGCAGCGCGGCCACGAAATTGTCAATAGATTCCCCAGGGTTCTGGCGTCTGGAAAACAGTTTGAAACGCTCTAAGATGTGGTTAGTGGGAACGTCACACATCGCCGTAAATTTAGCAAGCAGGCAATCAGGGTCCTGGGTACTCTCACCCTGTCCATAGACGAACGACTCCGAACGCTCGACGCTTCTGGACCAGCCAGGTTAAGCAACAGGGAAGCCTTGACAGCGGGGGCCACAGCAGGGTGAGCGATTGTAACATAGTGCTCAAAGTCCCGTCGGAACACACTCCAGCGATGAGTGATGTCTGCATCAAAAACTAGGATGTCAGGTTTACGACAGGCAGAAGCCATCACGGCACAGGGAGGGGGTACTGGGACTAAGAAAATAAAACGCGATAGAGTGGAGACGCAGAAAGAAGCACTTCTGACACCATGTAGAGAGGGTACACAGACACCTTAAAGTCTTCAGTACTTTATTAAGCATACATTATACATAGCCCTGGCTGTACGTGGTCTGTCACGAACACTAGAGAGAGAGCTAGGGGCGTGTGGGTTACAATTATACTAACTGGTGGGGGAGTGGTTAGCATGGACATCGTTACTATCAATTAAAGGTGTACACACATATCATCTACAAAATTGTAAGAGTACAGAATCTTTATGTCCCTGTTAGGGTGAAAGGAAATAGTAAAAATTGGAAAGAGCCATGGTTTTCAAGGACACGTTTCGAAAAAAGAGAGATATCTACAATAATTATAGGAGATATGGAGTAAATGAGGTGCTAGAGGAGTATAAAGAATGTAAAAAGAATCTTAAGAAAGAAATTAGGAAGGCTAAAAGAAGATATGAGGTTGCTTTGGCAAGGAAGGTGAAAGTAAATCCAAAGCGTTTCTACAGCTATATTAATAGCAAAAGGATAACGAGGGATAAAATTGGACCATTAGAGAGACAGAATGGACAGCTATCTGCAGAGCCAAAAGAGATGGGGGAGATATTGAACAATTTATTTTCTTCGGTATTCACCAAGGAGAAGGATATTGAACTATGTGAAGTAAGGAAAAAAAGTAGAGTAGCTATGGAAACTATGAGATTCAAAGAGGAGGAAGTACTGACACTTTTGAAAAATATAAAAGTGGATAAATCTCCAGGTCCTGATAGGATATTCCCTAGGACATTGAGGGAAGTTAGTGTAGAAATAGCAGGAGCTATGACAGAAATATTTCAAATGTCATTAGAAACGGGAATAGTGCCGGAGGATTGGCGTACTGCGCAAATGGTTCCATTGTTTAAAAAGGGTTCAAAGAATAAACCTAGCAATTATAGACCTGTTAGTTTGATGTCAGTGGTGGGTAAATTAATGGAAAGGATACTTAGAGATAATATATATAAGCATCTGGATAAACAGGCTCTGATCAGGAACAGCCAACATGGATTTGTGCCTGGAAGGTCATGTTTGACAAACCTTCTTGAATTTTTTGAAGCAGTTACTAGGGAAATTGATGAGGGTAAAGCAGTGGATGTTGTCTATATGGATTTCAGTAAGGCCTTTGGCAAGGTTCCCCATGGAAGGTTGGTTAAGAAGGTTCAATCTTTGGGTGTTAATGGTGGAGTAGCAAGATGGATTCAACAGTGGCTGAATGGGAGATGTCAGAGAGTAATGGTGGATGGTTGTTTGTCAGGTTGGAAGCCGGTGACCAGTGGGGTGCCTCAAGGATCTGTGTTGGGTCCACTGTTGTTTGTCATGTACATCAATGATCTGGATGATGGGGTGGAAAATTGGATGATACTAAGATAGGTGGTGTTGTGGATAATGAAGTAGATTTTCAAAGTCTACAGAGAAATTTGGGCCATATGGAAAAGTGGGCTGAAAGATGGCAGATGGAGTTTAATGCTGATAAGTGTGAAGTGCTACATCTTGGCAGGACAAATCAAAATAGGACGTACATGGTAAATGGTAGGGAATTGAGGAATGTTGTGGAACAGAGAGATCTAGGAATAACTGTGCATAGTTCCCTGAAGGTGGAATCGCATGTAGATTGGGGTGGTAAAGAAAGCCTTTGGTGTGCTGGCCTTTATAAATCAGAGCATTGAATATAGGAGCAGGAAAGTAATGTTAAAATTGTACAAAGCATTGGTGAGACCAATTCTGGAGTATGGTGTACAATTTTGGTCGCCTAATTATAGGAAGGATGTCAACAAAATAGAGAGAGTACAGAGGAGATTTACTAGAATGTTGCCTGGGATCCAGCAACTATGTTACAGAGAAAGGTTGAACAAGTTAGGTCTTTATTCTTTGGAGCGCAGAAGGTTAAGGGGGACTTGATTGAGGTCTTTAAAATGATGAAAGGGATAGACAGAGTTGACGTGGATAAGCTTTTCCCATTAAGGGTAGGGAAGATTCAAACAAGAGGGCATGACATGCGAATTAAGGGACGGGAGTTTAGGGGTAACATGAGGGGGAACTTCTTTACTCAGAGGGTGGTGGCTGTGTGGAATGAGCTTGCAGCAGAGGTGGTGGAGGCAGGATCGATTTTAACATTTAAAAGTAAAGTGAAAAGTATATGGACGGGAAGGGAATGGAGGGGTATGGTCTGAATGCAGGTAGATGGGACTAGGGGAAAACAAATGGTCGGCACGGACTGGAGGGGCCGAGAGGGCCTATTTCCGTGCTGTAATTGTTATATGGTTATATGGTTATAATAATTAAGAGTAACTAAAAAGGCAATACGGGGAGAAAAGATGAAATACGAAGGTAAGCTAGCCAATAATATGAGGATAGCAAGAGGTTCTTCAGTTATATAAAGAGGAAGAAAGAGGCAAGAGTTGACGTTGTACCGCTGGAGAATGATGCAGGAGAAGTGATAACGGGGAATAAAGAAATGGCAAAGGAGTTGAATATTTTTTTTGCATCAGTCTTCACAGTGGAAGACATCAGCAACATGCCTGCAATTCAAGAGAGTCAGGGGGTAGAAGTTAATGGAGTGGTTATTACCAGGGAGAAGGTGCTTGGAAAGCTGAAAGGGTGTCACTTAGAACAGATGGACTGCACCCTAGGGTTCTGAAAGAGGTGGCTTTAGAGATTGTGGAGGCTTGATAGTGATATTTCAAGAATCATTGGAGTCAGGAGTGGTCCCAGATAATTGAAAAATTGCCAATATCACCCCACTGCACAACCATATAACAATTACAGCATGGAGACAGGCTCTCTCGGCCCTTCCAGTCCGTGCCGACCACAAGAAGGAAGCGAAGCAGAATAGCGGGAACTATAGGCCAGTTAGTCTGACTTTGGTGGTTGGTAAGATTTGAGAGTCCATTATAAAGGATGAGGTTACGGAGTACTTCGAAGTTCACAATAAATTAGGCCAAAATCAGCATGGCTTTGTGATGGGGAGGTCTTGCTTGACAACGTTGCTGGAATCAAAGATTATAGAGGAGCAAGATGCGCCACTCAGCGAAAAAGACGTAGTATCACATGTGTGATAGTCGACGCCATGTTAGCGGACTGCCTTATCCAAAGATGGCGTCGACTATGGCGTCTACATCATTGGGAAACTAGGCTCCTCTATAATCTTTATCTCTCGATCTCCCTTTGTGTAATCCGCTCCAAAGCTACAGAGCAGTTGCAAGCAAAGATTATAGAGGAGCAAGATGCATTAGAAAGTTATTAGATTTATTTGTAATAGATCTTTACTTACCTCTCGATATCGATCTCCCCCTCCCCTCTCTTCTCTCCATCTCCCCTTTCGATCCCTCTCTATCCCCTCTCTATCTCTCTCCCCTCTTCTCTTGATTCCTCTCTATCTCTCTCTCCCCTCTCTTCTCTTGATCGCTCTCTCTCTCGCCTCTCTTCTCTCAATCTCCCTCTCTTCTCCATCTATCCCCTCTCGATCGCTCTCTCTCCCCTCGATCTCTCTCTCTCCTCTCGATCTCTCTCCCCTCTTGACCTCTCTCTCCCCTCTCCTCTCGATCTCTCTTATCACGATCTCTCTCTCCCCTCTCGATTTCTCTCTCTCCCCTCTCTTCTCTCGATACCCCTCCCTTCCCTCTCCTCTCCTTTCTCTCTCCCCCTCTCTCTCTCCTTCCCTCTCTCTCTCTCCCTCCCTTCCCTCTGTGTGATAGTTGGCAGCCCTGCTATGCCTTAGGTCCAAAAGAGGATAGAAAGAAATCACTTAATGGTCTTTGTAAGAAGATTTTAATAAGCTCTTCTATCTTTCCCATCTAATAAACACAGCAATACATAACACACAGCAATACAAAGACATGAACTTGTGCTGCAATAGAGTCAAGGTTAGAATTGTAGCAATCTTTGTGAGTATCCACATGCACAATGGACTCAAATTCAAGAATAGAAAAATGCATAACATGACTGTTAAAAGGAAATGTAAAAAACTTCAAAAAGTGGAACATAAGTAAAGTGCATAATTTTCAAAATGCATTTATTTGAAGTAATACTATTCAAGATCAAATCCAAGTGAGTTTATTGTCATGTGTCCCTGATGGTACAATTACATTCTTGACTTTGTTTCAGCACAACAGAACATAGTAGGCATTGACTACAGAACAGATCAGTGTGTCCATATACCATTTTATAAATATATATGCACATGAATAAATAAATTGATAAATTACAAATAACAGATAATGGGCTATTAATGTTCAGAGTTTGGTCCGAGCCATGTTTAATAGCCGGATGGCTATTGGGAAGTTGCTATTCAGTACCTGGTCGTTGCAGTCTTCGGGCTCCTGTACATTCTACATGAAGGTAGCAGGGAGATGAGTGTGTGGCCAGGATGGTATGGGTCCTTGATGATACTGCCAGCCTTTTTGAGGCAGCGACTGCGATAGATCCCTTTGATTGAAGGAAGGTCAGAGCCGATGATTGACTGGGCAGCGTTAACTACTTTTTGTAGTCTTTTCCTCTTCTGGGCGCTCAAATTACCAAACCAAGCCACGATGCAACCGGTCAGCATGCTCTCTACTGTGCACCTGTAGACGTTAGAGTCCTCCTTGACAAACCGACTCTCCGTAATCTTATCAGGAAGTAGAGACGCTGATGTGCTTTCTTAATATTTGCATCCGTGTTCTCGGACCAGGAAAGATCTTCAGAGATGTGCACACCCACGAATTTGAAGCTCTTGACCCTTTCAACCATCGACCCCTTGATATAAACGGGACTTTTGCTTCAGCAGCAGCAGCATCTACAGGAGGCTTTAAACGTTTGAGTGAGTCTGTGTGTGTGTGTGAGAGTGTCAGTGTGTGTGAGTATGTGTGTGTGCGAGTCTCTGTGTGTGGATCTGTGTGTGTGTGTGTGTGTGTGTGTGTGTGTGTGTGTGTGTGTGTGTGTGTGTGTGTGTGTGTGTGTGTGTGTGTGCTTATATAAAAGCGTGCTTCGTTGAATGATGACTTCTGAGATATATTATCAGATTATCTTGGTTAAAATTTGACCGTGGCAAAGCGACATAAAGACGCTGTGGGCAGCAACAAGAGACACAACAAGGAATAACTTAATAATTTCTCATCTTTGACATTTAATTTGTTCTTATATTTTAAGAGTTATTCACATTTTAAACTTTAATAAATCCTTTTTCCACTTTCCATGCCTGTGTGTTCTTCATCACAATGGGAACCTAATGGGCGGGAATGGATACTCTGTGGGAGAGCCACTAAGAGCAAAGATCCTATAGCGGAGCAAGATGGACCACCTGCGAAAAACAGAGTACGGTTTTTTTATCACCTCAGTCCTAAATGACCTCCCCCTTATTCTAACACTGTGGCCTCTGGTTCTGGACTCTGGAAAAGTGGGATAACATTAGCTATCCTCCAATCCACAGGAACTGATCCTAAATATTTTGAACATTGGCAAACGATCATATGTATATATGTATGTGTATATCTGCATGTACAATTATGTGTATATATGTATGTATATGTGTGTGTGTATATCTATAGATGTGTTTATATATATGTATGTATATATGTGTGTATATATATATGTATGCCTATGTATGTATGTATATGCATATGTATGTATGCATATATGGTTTATGTACATCATCTGATAAATAAGATAGAGAGCAATAGTGACGCTTTAAATCAAAGTTTCTTCTGATCCATGCAAAGGAAATGTATTTATCTCTCAAGGGCCTGTCGCACCATATATTTATATGAATGTGTGTTTTTGTGTGCCTGTAGTTTTGTGCAGTGTGTGTGAAAGCAATACAAGGGAAGCTGTACAATACAATGCAAGGGAAACTACTCAAAGGTGGGGCTGGGGAAGAAAGATGGGAGGGAAATGGGGGAACGGGGGAAAAGGGAGGGAGAGAGAGAGGGAAGTTGGGAGAGAGAGAGGGAAGGAGGGAGAGAGAGGGAAGGAGGGAGAGAGAGAGAGAGGGAAGGAGGGAGAGAGAGGGGGGAAGGAGGGAGAGAGAGAGGGAAGGAGGGAGAGAGAGGGGGAAGGAGGGAGAGAGAGGGAAAAGGAGGGAGAGAGAGAGGGAAGGATGGAGAGAGAGAGGGAAGGAGGGAGAGAGAGGGAGAGGAGAGAGAGAGGGAAGGAGGGAGGGAGAGGGGGAGAGAGAGGGGGAGAGAGAGAGGAGAGGAGGGAGAGAGAGGGAAGGAGGGAGAGAGAGGGAAGGAGGAGAGAGAGAGGGAAGGAGGGAAGGAGGAGAGAGAGGGAAGGAGGGAGAGAGAGAGGAGGGAGAGAGAGGGAAGGAGGGAGAGAGAGAGGGAAGGAGGGAGAGAGAGAGGGAAGGAGGGAGAGAGAGAGGAAGGAGGGAGAGAGAGAGGGAAGGAGAGAGAGAGGGAAGGAGGGAGAGAGAGAGGGAAGGAGGGAGAGAGAGATCGAGAAAAGAGAGGGGAGGGAGAGATCGAGAGGGGAGAGAGAGAGAGAGAGATCGAGAGGGGAGAGAGAGCGATCGAGAGGGGAGGGAGAGATCGAGAGGGGAGAGAGAGAGAGCGATCGAGAGGGGAGAGAGAGAGAGAGCGATCGAGAGGGGAGAGAGAGAGAGCGATCGAGAGGGGAGAGCGAGAGATCGAGAGGGGAGAGCGAGAGATCGAGAGGGGAGAGCGAGAGATCGAGAGGGGAGAGCGAGAGATCGAGAGGGGAGAGAGAGAGATAGAGAAGATAGGGGAGGGGGAGAGAGAGATCGAGATCGAGAGGTAAGTAAAGATCTATTACAAATAAATCTAATAACTTTCTAATGCATCTTGCTCCACTATAATCGTTGCTTGCAACTGCTCTGTAGCTATCATAATCTTTGGTAGCTATGGAGCAGATTACACAGCAGGAGGCATCCGCCAAAATGGCGGCCATGACGTTCCGTCACGTACTACACACCAGTCCATTGGATTTCGGAGTGGTCTATCTTGCTCCTCTAGTATCTTTGGCTGGAATTCTTTGACAAAGTAAATAGCAGGACAGACAAAGGAGAGTCAGTAGATGTTGTTTATTTAGATTTTCAGAAAGCCTTTGATAAGGTGCCACACGTTAGGCCTCTAAGGAAGATGGGAGCCCACGCTATCAAAAGGCAGATAGTAGCATGGATAGCAGGTTGGCTGGATGGGGGCTTTTTCTGGTTGGTTGCCAGCGACTAGTGGAGTTCCGGATGATATGAAGATAGGTGGAGGGGCAGGTAGTGTAGAGAAAGCAGGGACTCTGCAGAAGGACTTGGACAGGTTGGGAGAATGGGCAGAGAAGTGGCAGATGGAATATAGTGTAGCAAAGCGTGGAGTCAAACATTTTGGCAGTAGAAATAAAGGCAAAGACTATTTTCTGAATGGGGTGAGAATCCAGAAATCGGAGGTGCAAAGAGACTTGGGAGTACTGGTGCAGGATTCCCAAAAATTAATTTGCAAGTTGAATCGGTAGTAAAGGAAGCAAACTCAATGCTAGCATTTATTTCAAGAGGGCTTTTATCCAAAAACAGGGATGCAATGTTGAGGCTCTATAAGGCGCTGGTAAGGCCACATTTGGAATATTGTGATCAATTTTGGGCACCATATCTGAGGAAGGATGTGCTCGCTCTGGAGAAGGTCCAGAGGCGAATTACAAGGATGATCCCAAGAATGAGTAGGTTAATCTACAGTATGATGAGCATTGGTCGGCACTGGGCCTGTACCCGGTGGAGTTTAGAAGAAAAAGGAGGGACCTCATTGAAACATACAGAATAGTGAAAGGCTTGGATAGAGTGGACTAGTGGGAGAGCCTAAGACTAGATGTCATAGCCTCAGAATTTAGGGAGGTTCTTTTAGGAAGGAGATAAGGAGAAATTTCTCTAGTCAGAGGGTGATGACTCTGGAATTCTTTGCCACAGTAGGCTGTAGAGGCCAAGTCAGTGGATATTTTTTAAGGCAGAGATAGATAGATTCTTGATTAGTACAGGTGTCAGAGGTTATGGGGAAAAGGCAGGAGAATGGGGTAAGGAGGGAGAGATAGATCAGCCATGATTGAGTGGTGGAATAGATTTGATGGGCTGAAAGCCTTAATTCTACTCATATCCCTTATGACCTTTATAAAGTTTTCCATTTAGTGAATGCCAATGGTTAGAAATATATTCTGGTTTTGATGAAAACCCAAAGCCGAGACCTGAAAAGTTCATTCCAAATCCAATGGACATACTTAAATGTTGGTATGATGTACATTTAAATTGTGAAAAATATTCCAATGATGCAAATAAATATATTTAGTTCTTACTAAACTGAATTGCATTTAAAAATTGTATTTTGTGGCACATAATAGCAGACTTAAGTGTTGGTGATGGTAAAGAGAAACATGTACAGGTACTTTCATATTGATCAAGATGACAGTAAAACTTGATACTAGGCAGTTAATTAAATGTATTTTGTTAGATTCTTGACGTTAGAACATTACACCAGAATAAATGTTATGTATTGCTTTAAATATAACTGTATAATCATCAATATTATAAGCCAAGTGACAAATCTGAATTTGAATTGCACAGTGAATATTTTCAGAGGAAAGTGGAAGAAGATGAAGAGCAAAAGAAAAAGGATAACAAAGAAGAGAAGCTAACTGAGCCGGAATCACTCCCTCCACCCGTCAGTGCTGCTATTGGAGACAAGAAAAAGAAAAGTCCTAAAGGTTTATTTAAAACTCACTTCAGAGTAGTTATACAAACTGAACAGCAGAGATATGTGCAAGTTAAATTTAATCATTTTGGACAGACAATTCACACTGACAAATTCTGTAAAGATGGGTGCGTTCCTAATGTGCTTAACGATGATTGGAAGAGCCCAGTTCCTCTGCTGGCCCCACCCTGGCACATAGCTCTGCTCGCAGGACCTGCTAAAATACTCTCATGGCAGACAGTGAAGGGCCTGTCCCACCAGCATGCGACTCCATGCAGTGAGCGCGACCTAACGTGGTCGCTTGAGCCGTCCGGCCTCGCGGGCCCGGTCCCACTTCGATCGCCGGAGCCATATGGAGTTGTGTGGAGCTGGTCCTGATATCACGCAGGGCTCCAAAAAACTGACCGTGTTCAAAGATTCCGCGCGGCAACGGCCTATCGGCCCGCAGCCGCCTCGACGCATTAAGCACCGCCTCGACGTCGTGCCTTCGTGACCCTCTCTGTGTGCCTCCGTGACCCTCTCTGTGTGTGCCTCCATGACCCTCTCTCTCTGTGCCTCCGTGATCCTCTCTGTGTGTCCCTTTCTGTTCTTGCGAACTTACCGCAGACTTCGCTCCAACTTCGCATCACTCACCCGACCTCCGCGCGGCCCCTGCTGTCGGTTTGGTCGCGCTCGCCGCATGCAGGCGCATGCTGGTGGGACTGGCCCTGTACGGAGATCACTCAACCTCCGCGCGACCCCCGCTTCCAGTTTGGTTGCGCTTGCCGCATGCAGGTCGCACGCTCGTGGGACAGGCCCTTAATGGATTGCAAATGAGGGAAGAGGGGTGAGATAAAAACAAGGAATATGTTCTTGCTGATTATTCATTAACATTTTGCAGTAGTGGATTTGTAAGAATCTTGTGGAGTGCCAAAGAACTTCATTATGCATTATGTCCACACAACGTAAAAAAAGAGGCCATTCAGCCCATCAAGTCTATGTCCTCTTTCAGAATATTCCCATCAATTTCATTCCCATCCCTTACCTCTTTTTCAGCTTTCTCCCCCTACTACAACCAATCTGAAGAAGGGTTCCCACCCAAAACATCACATATTCATGTGCTCCACAGATGCTGCCTGACTCACCAATTCACTCAGCACTTTTATGTCTATTACTATATTCCCCTACTTTTTCTCACACACCCATCAACTCTTCACTGATTCTCTGGCCACCTACACCCATGATAATTTACAATAGCCATTTAATCTAACAATTTGCACATTTTAAGAATGTCAGAGAAAACTAAATCACCTGAAGGAAACCCATGCAATCACAGGGACCACACCAGAGGCCAGAATTGAACCCAGTGAAGCAGCAGCACTACTTGCTGCAGATTTAGCAAGAACATGGGCTCTTTGATGCAATAATTGGTATAATTATCTTACTTAGGTTGGTGCATAAAGAACCGCTATAAATACAATTATTATTCTGAGAGCTCGCTTGGGCTTTCAAATCCTGGCAGTGAAAGGCAGATGGGAGAGCCTGATGAGACACAAGTATCTTTTATAACATTGCCTGTGGGATAAAATAAGCAGAATCTCCAGAAACCTTTGGTCTCCCTTTTGCTAATAATGTCCTCTCCTGTTCTCCTTTCTATCCTGACCTGAACATAGATTGTCCAGGTTCTGAACTATTGCTTCTGCACTTTCCCCTCCCAACTGGGATGCTGCCTCTTCTGATTCAACATTTTTTTAAATTAAACATGGCGAATTGACAATAGTTGCATTTTGGTTGTGAAGAGCTAAACAACTGGCCTTATTTTTCTGTACTAAGACTGTAGATTGCCTTCCACCCTCCTCCCCGATATTGCGCGGCATTCAGCCAATTGCCTATCCACTAGTTTGAACTATAAGTAGGTTTCTATTTACTTTGACTTCTAATAGCCTGACCTTCTACCTCTTTCCTGCCAATACTGTGGGAATTAAACAGCTGATGTGATGTTAAGGTTTGTTTAACTTAAAACAGACAAAAACGCAATAAAATTAGTAATCAAGTAGTAAAATTTTTATTTCGCCAGGCGGGTGCGGCAGTAAACGCTTACAGTATGTAATATACAGACTATAGGTTCACTATCCCCACACAAAGGGGTAATGTTCAATCAGATATATTTATACCCCAATAAGCAGCGATTCAGCAATACTTTTATCTATAGAGCTTGTTAAGATTGACAGGTTCTTCCGAGGAAGCTATTTTTTGCAGAATCAAACGCTCTTCTTATTTCACCTTGTTGATCTATTGTTTAAGTACATTGCCATCTCTAGAGCAGAGGGAAAGAAAAGTTGTCTGAACATTCCTCTGATTGTTTATATTATAGGCAAAAACATCGAGTGTTATAGTCCTGTAGCTTTGCTAGTGTAATGAGAGAAAGGTGAAACAATTTTCTGCTAGCCTTGCTAGTGTAATGGGAGAGAGGTGAAAGGCTTTCTTTGTTTCTACATCTACAGCTGAATCTTTTAAATCTTTGAACTTTCTTACTGACCTATTGTGAATTCTGGTCAGTCAGGTCATTTAAATATACTAGTTTTTACAACAGAATATTGTGTGTTCAAGAAATAGATGGGGGGAGGAAATGAAAATGAGTGCTGGAATGCCTTCTACAGATGAACTCAACAAGTGCAGAAATCAGCTCCATTTGTATGAAGGTGTTGCTGCAGTTTCTTAAGAGTCATGACGGGTCTCTTAAATGATCAAAATTAGGCAACAAAGTCATACTGATCATTTTTATTTCAGCCAAAAAAAGTCTAGTTCCAGAAAAAAATATCAATCCCCGTGAACCACCAGAGCCATTCTTTCCTGGCAGTGTGGCAATTGGTGCAGTGTCTCTGGCCATTGCCAAAGCTTCAGCCAGACTTCAGAACATCATTTTGTATTTACATATTGCTTCACTGAACCAAGCTGAGGTAAGACGGTTTTCTTTATCTGCTTTTGTCCCTTTTTAAAAAAGTTTATTCTATTCATTACTACTGTATATATATATTATATATATATTGTTTTTAAGTTTTCTTTATTAAAGTAAAATGGCAATAGTATAAAATTCAAACTTGTATCTGAATGGCAAAATAGCAATAATTTGTAACCATTTAATCTATATGTAACACTAAGTTATTAGGTATTAATGACACTTTGGATATATGTACCTGTATTATTGTTTAGACTTTTAATATAACTAGTATTTAGAAAGCAATGCTTTACATCCTTTAAAATTGCTGCATTCTTGAATGGATAAGAATATGAGTGAATATCTGGTGGAGATTAATCCAAAACGAAAAGAGAAAGGACAGTGAAGAAAATCATAACAGCATCCTAGAGTGAAATTAGAACAATAATGGGAGAAAGGGTTTAAATTTATAAAGCAGTGTGCATTAGGATTTTGCATTAGCATTGTCGTTACCATGACATCTCTATGCAGCTCACTGTCATCCGTTGTAATAGTAAGTTCAGTAGAGATGAAATGTTAATAATATTGGATATTATTTCTCAAGGGTAAGTGATATTTGAACATAGTTGAGCTAAGTGGAGGACAGGGTATTTTGAAGACAGGCTAATATGAAAAACTGATGTGAATTGCTGAAGACAAACGTGGATAAAGCAACAGTGGCAATGATATATTTGTCAAAAGATACACAATGTGTATAATAAATGATTGTATTTTACAAATGTATAAAAGGAAATTCATAGATACGTCATTTTCTAGATATATGCATTTTAAAGAAATATTAGGTTGAATATAACCTGGGAGGTGAAACGTTAAAAAAAATCATACAAATAATAACTGATTCATGTGTGTAATTAATCAAGATGTAGAGGTTGATAATGTTTCTGCAAGAAAACAATGATGTAAAGGTAGGTTTTAAACTTGCCAAAAAAAATTAAAGGATGAGTATAATTGTGAAAGGAAATGCAAAAAAAATGTTTTTGAAGAGCTGTGATGAACATCAGTATTTTCATAGAATGGTAACTCATTTCAAATAACTCTGCTTGTGGCTCTACTTAACAATCAAGCTTACAATTTCACAAAATGTGTATTTATACCTAATTTCCTAATTTCAAGGATATTATCAATAATGAATGTTAAAGAGAATATTGGTATTATTAGCTTGGTTTTTCGAAACATGGGTAATAGGTGGATTATGTCCGCATGGATGAACTCCAAAAATTGTTCATCCCTGTCTGGCAAAAAAATAAAACGGGGAAGGCGGCTCAACCGTGGCTAATGAGGGATATCAAGGATATTGTTAAATCCAAGGAAGAGGCATATCAATTGGCCAGAGGGAGCAGCAAACCGGAGGACTGGGAGACATTTAGAACAGAGGAGAACAAAGGGGTTAATTAAGAGGGGAGGGGGGGGGGAGCATGAAAGAAAGCTTGAGGGGAATATAAAAACTGACTCTAAAAGCTTCTTTAGATATGTAAAAAGGAAAAGATTTGTGAAGACAAATGTAAGTCCCTTACAATCGGAGACAAGTGAATTTATAATGGAAAACAAAGAAATGGCAGGACAGTTAAACAAGTGTTTTGGTTCTGTCTTCACTAAGGAAGACACAAACTATCTCCCAGAAATACTAGGGGACCGAGGATCTAGTGGGAGAGAGGAACTGAAGGGAATCCACATTAGTCAGGAAATTATATTAGGTCATCTGTTGGGATTGAAGGCAGATAAATCCCCAGGGCTTGATGGTTTGCATCCCTGAGTCCTCAAGGAGGTGGCCCTAGAAATCGTGATGCATTGGTGATCATTTTTCAATGTTCTCTCGGCTCTGGATCAGTTCCTGTGGACTGGAGGGTAGCCAATGTAACCTTACTTTTTATGAAAGGAGGGAAAGAGAAAATGTGGAATTATAGACCAGTTAGCCTTACATCAGTAGTGGGGAAGATGCTTGAGTTGATTGTTAAAGATGTTATAACAGTGCATTTTGAAAGCAGTGACAGGATCGGTCAAAGTCAGCATGGATTTAGTGCAATGGATAACGGAGAGCCAGTGGATGTGGTGTATCTGGACTTTGAAAAAGCCTTTGACATGGTCCCACACAAGAGAGTTGTGAATCTGTGGAATTCTCTGCAACAGAAGGCAGTGGAGGACAACAAGCGAGTTTGGTATTCTGAAAAACGCAAGGAATCATGGGATTTGTCAAAGGTCATTCACCATAGAGAAAAAGCGAACGAAGCACTGGCTGAAGAAACTGTATAAATTATTTTCTTTATTCATAATTTATGTGTAAAATATATTTATTCTGAGGAACTGGGGTGCCGTGTGATCACATTATAGGAAACTTAATGTATTCCAGACTGGAACACAACGATGATAGTTTCTGAGTCTAATTTCACTATTCTGCTCACTTCAAGGCAATGGAATTCTTCAGTGAATCTATGAATACGAATCGTACTGGAGTACAATTGCTTTAGGTACCTTGTGCTAGTGAGGACAGGAACATAGAAACATAGAAACATAGAAATTAGGTGCAGGAGTAGGCCATTCAGCCCTTCGAGCCTGCACCGCCATTCAATATGATCATGGCTGATCATCCAACTCAGTATCCCGTACCTGCCTTCTCTCCATACCCTCTGATCCCCTTAGCCACAAGGGCCACATCCAACTCACTCTTAAATATAGCCAATGAACTGGCCTCAACTACCCTCTGTGGCAGAGAGTTCCAGAGACTCACCACTCTCTGTGTGAAGAAAGTCTTTCTCATCTCGGTCTTAAAGGATTTCCCCCTTATCCTTAAGCTGTGACCCCTTGTCCTGGACTTCCCCAACATCGGGAACAATCTTCCTGCATCTAGCCTGTCCAACCCCTTAAGAATTTTGTAAGTTTCTATAAGATCCCCTCTTAATCTCCTAAATTCCAGAGAGTATAAACCGAGTCTATCCAGTCTTTCTTCATAAGACAGTCCTGACATCCCAGGAACAGGGAGATAGGGGATCTGAATGTGTGGCTGAGGGGCTGGTGCAGGGAGTAAGGATTTAGATTTATAGACCACTCTGATCACTTCAGGGGTAGAGGTGACCTGTACAAAAGGGACGGGTTACACCTTAACTGGAGGGGGACCGACATTCTGACAGGCAGGTTTGCTAGGGCTTCACATCTGGGTTTAAACTAAATAGTGGGGGGGAGGGGTTGACAAATTGGGAGTACAAAGATGGAGTTGAAGGGGAAGTGAGTACACGAAAAGTTACAAAAGACGCCAAATTAATGGAAGGAAAGTTTGAGAAGGGATAAAAGAGTAAGGTCAGGGCCAATTGTGAGTGGCGCAAGAGGGGAGGTGAAAACCGAGGTCAAAGTGTTGTATAGGTTGGTGGGGGCGCTGCGAGACGGCTGCCCTGCCAGCAGCATATTCGTTATTTCTACTTTCATGTTTTTTTGGTGTGTCTAGTGTTGGTTTGGGTGTGTCTTGTGTGTGGGGGGGGGGGGGGGGGGCGCTGGGGAGGGGAAAGGGGGGAACCGTTTTCAATCACCTACTCCACGAAGAGGCGACTTGTTCCATGTCGCCTCCCTCGCGGCCTAACAGCATGGGTTGGAGCCGCCTTTCCCGGAGTCGGGCCCAGAGCATCGGCAGCAGGCGCAGCGTGGACTTTCCATCGCGGGGCGGGCGAACCCTTGCCGGGGGTCGCCAGAGAGGAGTGCTCCGATTGCTGGCCTGGTGACTTTGACATCATGGGGCTGTGGTCTGCGGAGCTTCTGGGTGCTGCATGGAATTACCATACTGAACCTGGGATCGCTTGCCGCGGATCGCCGGAGAAGAGCTCTGACCGCCGGCCCGCGACCTATAACATCCTGAGGCCGTGGTCTCCGGTAGGAAAGTGCTGATTCGGGTACTCCAAACCGCGGAGTGTGTTTGACCGTCCCGACGTCGTCATTTTGATCATCCCGACGAGAGGGCCTGTACATCCGGCCGTCTGTAGAGGCGACTACGGAGGGTTCATGGCCCCGACCACAGGTGAACAAAGGAGCAGGACTGGCTGAACTTTGTTTCCTTCCACCACAGTGAAGAATGCTGTGGTGGATGTTTGTGTTAAATTTTATTGTGTATTGTGTGTTCTTTTTAAGTGTATCGCTGATGGCAAATTCATTTCACTGCACCTTCGGGTGCATGTGACGAATAAAATTGACTTTTACTTTATTTGAATGCGCGAAATAAAATAAATAAAGTGGATGAGCTTGGAGCTCAGTTAGAAATTGGCAAGTATGATGTTGTGGGAATTATGGAGACATGGCTGCAAGAGGGCCAGGGATGGGAACTGAATGTTCAAGCATATACCTCCTATCGAAAAGACAGACAGAGGGGGTGGGGTAGCTCTGTTGGTGAGGAATAAAATTCAGTCCCTTGCAAGGGGTGACATTGAAACAGGAGATGTGGATTCAGTATAGATAGAACTAAGGAATTGTAAGGGTAAAAAGACTCTAATGGGACTTATCTACAGACCCCCAAACTGTAGCCTGGATATAGCGTGCAAGTTGAATCGGGAGTTAAAATTAGCATGTAGTAAAGGTAATGCTACGGTTGTTATGGGAGATTTCAACATGCAGGTAGACTGGGAAAATCAGGTAGGTACTGGACACCAAGAAAGGGAGTTTGTGGGGTGCCTCCGAGATGGATTCTTAGAGCAGCTTGTACTGGAGCCTACCAGGGAGAAGACAATTCTGGATTTAGTGTTATGTAATGAACCGGATTTGATAAAGGAACTTGAGGTTAAGGAGCCATTAGGAGGCAGTGACCGTAATATGGTCAAGTTTAATCTACAATTCGAGAGGGAGAAGGGTAAATCGGATATGTCAGTGTTACAGTTGAATAAAGGGGACTATGGAGCCATGAGGGAGGAGCTGACCAAAGTTGACTGGAAAGATACCCTAGCAGGGATGACAGTGGAACAACAATGACAGGTATTTCTGGGAATAATACAGAAGGTGCAGTATCAGTTCATTCCAAAGAGGAAGAAAGATTCCAAGGGGAGTAAGGGGCAACTGTGGCTGACAAGGGATGTCAGGGACAGTATAAAAATAAAAGAGAAGAATTACAACATAGCAAAGATGAGCAGGAAGCAAGAGGATTGGGTAATATTTAAGGAGCAACAGAAATTAACTAAAAAGGCAATATGGCGAGAGAAGATGAGTTGCGAAGGTAAGCTAGCCAAGAATTTAAAGGAGGATTGTAAAAGCTTCTTTACGTATGTGAAGAGGAAGAAATTAGTTAAGACCAAAGTTGGAACCTTGAAGACTGAAAAAGGTGAATTTATTATGAGGAACAAGGAAATGGCAGATGCATAGAACAGGTACTTTGGATCCGTCTTCACTAAGGAGGATACAAACAATCTTCCTGTGTACTAGTGGCCGGAGGATCTGGGGTGACTGAGGAACTGAAGGAAATCCACATTAGACAGGAAATGGTGTTGGGTAGACTGATGGGACTGAAGGCTGATAAATCCCCAGGGTCTGATGGTCTGCATCCCAGGGTACTTAAGGAAGTGGCTCTAGAAATCGTGGATGCATTGGTGATAATTTTCCAATGTTCTATAGATTCAGGATCAGTTCCTGTGAATTGGAGGGTAGCTATTGTTATCCCACTTTTTAAGAAAGGCGGGAGAGAGAAAACAGGAAATTGTAGTCCAGTTAGCCTGGCATCGGTGGTGGGAAGATGCTGGAGTCAATTATAAAAGATGAAAGCGGCACATTTGGATAGCAGTAACAGGATCAGTCCGGGTCAGCATGGATTTACGAAGGGGAAGTCATACTTGACTAATCTCCTGGAATTTTTTGAGGATCTAACTAGGAAAATGGACAAGGGACAGCCAGTGGATATAATGTACCAGGACTTTCAGAAAGCATTTGATAAGGTCCTTCCTAGGAGATTAGTGGGCAAAATTAGGGCACATGGTATTGGGAGTAGAGTGCTGAAATGGATAGAAAATTAGTTGGCAGACAGGAACCATGAGTAGGGATTAACGGGTCCCTTTCAGAATGGCAGGCAGTGAGTAGTGGGGTACCGCAAGGCTCGGTGCTGGGCCCACAGCTATTTACAATATACATCATTGATTTAGATAAAGGGATTCAAAGTAACATTAGCATATTTGCAGATGACACAAAGCTGAGTGGCAGTGTGAACTATGAGGAGGATGCTGTGAGAATGCAGGGTGACTTGGACAGGTTGGGTGAGTGGGCATATGCATGGCAGATGCAGTTTAATGTGGATAAATGTGAGGTCATCCACTTTGGCAGCAAAAACAGGAAGGCA
The DNA here is from genome assembly GCA_035221665.1 of Okamejei kenojei. Lineage (NCBI taxonomy): Eukaryota > Metazoa > Chordata > Chondrichthyes > Rajiformes > Rajidae > Okamejei > Okamejei kenojei. The sequence goes on from CM069145.1 coordinate 31,274,818, forward strand.
GATTATTTAAATTCTGTAAAGTTGGCAAAAGTGGAAGTACAACGGGATCTGGGGGTCCTTGTTCATCAGTCACTGAAAGCAAGCATGCAGGTACAGCAAGCAGCGAAGAAAGCAAGTGGCATGTTGGCCATCATAACAAGAGGAGTTGAGCATAGGAGCAAAGAGGTCCTTCTGCACTTGTAAAGGGCCCTAGTGAGACCACACCCGGAATATTGTGTGCAGTTTTAGTCACCTAACATGAGGAAGGACATTCTTGCTATAGATGGAGTGCAGCGTAGGTTCACGAGGTTAATTCCCGGGAAGGCAGGACTGTCATATGTTGATAGATTGGAGTGGCTTGGCTTGTATGCTCTAGAATTTAGAAGGATGAGGGGATCTTATTGAAACATATAAGATTATAAATGGTTTGGACACGCTAGAGGGAGGAAACGTTTTCCCGATGTTGGGGGAACCCAGAAGCAGAGGCCACAGTTTAAGAATAAAGGGTAAGCCATTTAGAACGAGGAGGAGGATACACTTCTTCACACAGAGATTGTGAGTCTGTGGAATTCTCAGCCTCAGAGGGCAGTGGAAGCCAGTTCTCTGGATACTTTCAAGGGAGAGCTAGATAGGGCTCTTAAAGTTAGCGGAGCCAGGGAATATGGGATGAATGCAGGAACGGGGTACTGATTGGGGATGATCAGCCATGATCGCATTGAATGGTATTTCTGGCTCGAAGGGCCAAATGGCCTACTCGTGCACCTATTGTCTATTGTCTATTGAGCAATGAAATTCTCAATTCCAGAGAGACTCACATAAATGGTCAACTCCTCATCCCCCCCAAAGGAACACATAGCTGGAGAGCGGGATGTAACAGCAAGAGACTGGGGGCAGATGCGAGTGGGAGACGGGAGAGCGCGCACATAGATCCACGCCTCATCCGCAGCCAGATGCCGAACCGCCACTGGACCATTCCATCGAGTGTCCTATCCCCAGGGGCGCAGCCGGAGACATCTGGGGCGACGACACCAGAGGCCCCAGGCCCACAACCAGCACGGAGAAGAAGCGCCGACCCCAGCTCGAATCCACCTGTCCCGCCGAGCCAACCGACATCCCCGGACCGACGACACCAGCGGCCCCAGGCCCACAGCCAGCTCAGAGAAGAAGCGCCAACTCCAGCCCAACCCCGCTCCAACTCCTGAGGAACCCACTCCCCGACGGGCCAGGAACCACCACCAGCCACCGACTGAACCCCCCCTCCCCCGCGCCTGGAGAAAGCCGAGCACCAGCCATCAACGGAGATACACACAAAGCGCTGCAGCAACTCAGCTGCCACTTCCCCACACCAGCTGTAAAACAGACCCGACACTTCTGGACGCCTCCACACGACTCCGGATAGGGACGGACGCCCAGGAGAGGACGGGGACAGCCCAGCAGCAACTCAACAGTGCCTGCAGCGCCGGAGACCAGGGCCCGACCTCGATCATGGATGAGCACGATCTCACTCACTCACTCACCAAAGCATATAGAGATAAAAACGACAAAATAATATTAGCTTTTAACAAAGGAACAATAAATACAACTAATTCACAGTTTGAAAGCAGTATTTTCTTACCTAGAAGAATCAAAGCTGGAAAAAACGAAAGAAATGAAGGTGTATATGTGCACAGCTTCATTGCTTTCCAGCAATGTTTATGCATAACGTTCTTTGACCTGGGCATGCGCAGTCGGAATACCAAACTTGCTTATTCACTGGATGTTTCCAAGAGAGAATTAAATTTAGCTCTTATGGCTAAAGGGATTAAGGGATATAGGGAAAAAGCAGGAACGGGGTACTGATTTTAGATGATCAGCCATGATCATATTGAATGTCAGTGCTGACTCGAAGGGCTGAATGACCTACTCCTGCCCCAATTTCTCTATGTTTCTATGAATGGCACGGAAACTTTGTTGAAACAGGCATATTAGAATGTATGGTAGCTTCAGGTTTTCATGCTCTCCACTACAAATGTTTTAAATGCTGGTTTAAGTCAATAGAATTTCAAGTCTGGAATTAATTATAAGGTAAAATTAATGTAATAAAAAATGTTCAACACATCTTAGTTTGCTCTGTCATCTTCTTTTGTTATTGTCACTTGTGCGCTCTTTTATGTCTTAATGATTTTTTCCTATTTTTACTTCAATTTTTAGCTTAATTCTAAGAGATTCTGCATGTTTTGTATTGTAATATTTTCTGCACCAATTATTTTCTTGTTAATGCTATAGAATTGAAATTATCACTGAGATATAGTTCTATCTACCTCACCTCTCACTGAGCCAATGCAGCAATTTTTCACTGAGTAGATGATGGCTGTTGACTGAAATGACCTAAATTCCAGATCATGATTTAATAGATCCCATTGCTACGTAATTTGTCTGATTATGAGGTGGGACCTACATAATGTTGAAGTAACTCAGTAGGTCAGCCTGCATCTCTGGAGGTCATTAACAGATGACCCAAGCCCTTGATATTTTGGCCTTAAAAAATGTGTGTTAGTTTGAGTTCAGGATCCCGAAACATCACGTATTCATGTCCTCCAGAGTTGCTGCTGAATCTGCTGAGTTACTCCAGCATTTTGTGTTTTGTTCATCTGCAGTTCCTTGTTTCTCCACTTAGCACATTTCTTATCCATACCGACCCTTTTAATGTACTTCAACTTTGTTGTAATGTGACATCAAAATCAAAATCATTCTGGAACTTCATGTACACCACATCAACTATGACACATCCTCAATAAATTATATCAAATTGGTTTAACACAATTTGTCCTTAACGAATTGCCCTGTATAAAATCATGAGAGGAATAGATCGGGTAGATGCACAGAGTCTCTTGCCCAGAGTGGGGAAATCGAGGACCAAAGGACATAGGTTTAAGGTGAAGGGGAAATGATTTAATAGGAATCTGAGGGGTAACTTTTTCACACAAAAGGTGGTGGGTGTATGGAACGAGCTACCAGAGGAGGTAGTTGAGGCAGGTACTAATGCAACATTTAAGAGACATTTGGACAGGTACATGGATAGGACAAGTTTGGAGAGATATGGACCAAACGCAGGCAGGTGAGATTAGTGTAGCTGGGACATGTGGCCGGTGTGGGGAAGTTGGGCTGAAGGGCCTGTTCCCACACTGTGTGTTGGAACAAATGTGTGTTGATTTGCCTAAATTAATCCATATTCTTGCAGGTTACAATGAATCATGTCCAAGATTAATGTTTCTCAATGCTTTCCCACCATTGAGGTTAGATTGACTTGCCGTTGCTAAGTTTATCCTTATTCCCACCTTCAAACACAAGGGTACCATTGGTCACTCTCTAGTCCTCGGTTGCTATGACAATTTGGGACAATAAGGCATCTTTACTGTCTGCTGAAGTGGTCCATAAAACCACTCAATTCGAGCTGCACTGATGATTGGCAACAATAACAGCACATCCAATTCTCATGAATATTTTTTTTTAACCTGCAACTTCCTTCCCATTTTTATTAAAAATGTATTAACATATTTGATTAGATTTTATTATGCCAATTATTTTTATTATTATAAAATAGTCTATTTCTCTATTCCATACATTAATAGCAAATAATTCCAACTTAGTTTAAATCACTACTCTAGCGAAGAGAGATAACAAAAACAGGAGCCACTCTTAATCAATTATTTTATGGTTTCCTTGTTCAGCAGATGATAATTTTTCACAACTATCTCTCTCTTGTATTAAGAAAGAACTTCAAATAGCCCTTGCTTTCCCTCTATCCCCTCCCCCTTCCTAGTTCTCCCACCAGTCTTACTGTCTCCGACTACATTCTATCTTTGTCCCGCCCACTCCCCTGACATCAGTCTGAAGAAGGGTCTCGACCTGAAACGTCACCCATTCCTTCTCTCCAGAATCGCTGCCTGTCCCGCTGAGTTATTCCAGCATTCTGTGTCTACCTTTCTCTTACAAAGTTGGAGAATTAGTGTCCACTGATATGTGAGGTTCAATTGACTTCAATCACAAAATGTAGTTTAATAGTAAGATTAAATGAGAACTTACCAGTTCGAAGTTTGATCATTATTTTATGAGGAGTAACGATGAGGGATTACGTGAAGAAGGCCCGCCTGGCGCTGGAACGGCATACTTCAAAGCAGCGGCATGAAAAACACAGAACACAAATAGCCGGAGTAAGATAGTAAGGCTCATCATAGATTTAGAACTACCAGATGATCATTTATTTTATGAGGGTGGGGAGTGGAGGGCACGTAATCCCTCATTGTTACTCCTCATAAAATAACGATCAAACTTCGAACTGGTAAGTTCTCGTTTAATCTTACTATTTTACTTCGGAGTCACGTGAGTGACTACGTGAAGAGTTTGAAGCTTTCTGTGTTTTTCGTGTCGTAGAATTTATTCCATACGACAGTACGGCTCATTTAACACAATAACGAGCGAATAACACATTTTCCCCAAACATTGCCTCAAGTTATGTGATAAATTATTTCACATTATAAAAAATGAAAATAATGCCCTTTCCATTGAAAGGCAAGTTTATCACAAATACCAATTGATATATATATTTTTATG